>JAYKAV010001000.1:3645457-3868631 GCA_035582835.1 Phoebastria nigripes | reverse complement strand
TCTGCAAACTTACTGAGGGAGCACTCAATCCCCTCGTCCAGATCGCTGATAAAGATATTGAACAAGGCCGGCCCCAAAATGGAGCCCTGGGGGACGCCGCTCATGACCGGCCACCAACTGGATTTAAGTCCATTCACCGCAACTCTCTGGGCCTGGCCGTCCAGCCAGTTTTTTACCCAGCAAAGAGTACACCTGTCTAAGCCRTGAGCYGCCASCTTCTCYAGGAGAATGCTGTGGGAGACAGTGTCAAAGGCTTTACTGAAGTCCAGGTAGACCACATCCACAGCCTTTCCCTCATCCACTGGACGGGTCACCTGGTCATAGAAGGAGATCAGGTTGGTCAAGCAGGACCTGCCTATCGCAACCCCCTGCAAGTTTCYACCAACAGCCTGGCTCAGTTTCCTCCAGCGTGGCTGTCTCCAGGCAAGGACCTGCAGCCAGTTTTTTTTGCACGAGCCCTGTTGGACTGGAGATGGGGGTCATTTACAAAATACCTCTTGTCTGCTAGAGGTCTGAGGCTTGAAAAAGGTAGACTTTTCTCAAGGCCAGAGCTCTTCCCGGAATGCTTTCTAACAATCTCTTATTAATGCTAATAATGGTTCTATAAGATCATGTGCCAAAAAGACTGCCATCATCAGGTGGTATGCTTTGTGTTACATTACATGCTAGTGTCTCCCTTTATGAAAACTCTGTGATAAAGGACTTTAACTCCTGTTTCTTGCTGCTTATTGAAGCAGGAAAACTTTTTTCTGGATCTCAGAAATTTACCATGTGGAGGCTAAGCGGAGGCAAACTGTCTCTATGTTGAGGAATGTGCATATTCCTAGTACTGTGTCAGAAGATCAGGTAATGTACTGCTGAAAATAGTGTAGGGTGGACATGCTGTCTTGCAGAAGTCTTCCTGTTCTGCCTTGGTTATCGGAGAAGCAGTCATCCTAGTAAAAGGACGATTATTGTGGTTCATCTTGGATATCTTCAGATAAACTTCTGAACTTTGAAATCTATTACTTCTATCAGTAAAGAAACTAATCCCCCTAAAGCAAGGTGAAACGGGCATACTTCATTTCTGAACAAAGTTGAAGTATGCAGCTCAAAGAACATTCTTGTTCCTTTCTCATTTTTATCAGCAAATATTAAAAAAAGGGGAAGGAAAGCCTGGTATTTAAAGGGTGCCACTTTTCCAAATCCAAGTAATTTTTGTTGTTGGTTTGTTTTTTTTAAATACTGTATGTGTTGTGACAGTTTGGGATGCTGCTGACCTTCTCAGAGTTGAATTCAGTTGCTGTAAGGTTGTGAACTTCCTTATCTTCTGGTTACTATTTTGTCCCTCTTAATTCTTGTCTCCTTTTATTAAAGGAATTATTTCCTTCTGTGTCTGTGTTCTTGTGACTGACCAGAGAGAGACTGGCACTGGCTAGAGGAGGGAGGATCAGCCCGTGTGTGCCGAGAGCTCCTCGCTGTTCACGCTGGTGTCCCGGGCTCTGGCCGCTGGAGGGAGCYTTTGCGTGTGAAATAACGTCCCTCCCACCTGTAACGTGCCCCTGCTTAAAAGCTTGCTTAAAAAAAAAAAAAAAAAAAACAAACCACAAAACTTCACTTTGTCAAGCTAAACAGTTTTCATTAAAATTACTCATCTAAAATTGTCTGTCAGTTATGGCAGAAATATCAGAATGTTGAATTGTTTCCATAGTAACTTGAAAATAGATGCTCAGGAACACAATCTACTAAACTGACAGTAAATTAAATTGGGAATAATTTTGGTAATTATAGTGAGTTTAGTGGGACTTCTGTAAATTCAGTAAAGTGTCAGTTTGAGCAAAATCTGCTCCATATTGCCTGGTCAGAGAGCGCTGGCAGTTGGTTGTATTGTACTACGTGGGAAACTTGTTTGAATACCACCCAATGCTTCCACTTTGGAGCTGGTAACAGAAATAACAGTGAGAAGGATAAGGTCATGCTTTCAAAAAAAGGAAAATAATACAATTTGAAACCTATAGGTAACAGCTGAAAAGGAGGAAAAAAGATTTGTGAATGGCAGACAAATTGAAATCAGAGGCTGACTTATATTTGCTATACATCTTGCCGTAAAAGGGAAGTTTAGGTAAGTGCTGTGTCATGGAGAGTGGCAGCCAAAGCTACTTCGTCTGTTTCATTTAATGCCAAGTGTAACCATCTCTCGTGAGTATCTCATGAACATAGCTAGGACTTGTAACACCCTACATTGTCTTTTAGTAGAGAACACAGCTTTGTGTGTTAAGGGATTTCTTCACTTCCTGATCCATCACTGAGGAAACAGGAGGAAAAACTCACTCCTTTAGGAAGTGTAGAGATTATCTCCTAGGAAACAAGAAATAACTTTATGAAGAGGCCTGTATCTCCTAGCCCTCTTTTATGTTACTTAGGTGATTTTTATATGGAGTAGTTAATTAGAAAATCATTTTGAACTTGAACACCCAAAATAAAATTTCTGTTTTCCTTCTGGTCTCATCAGTAAGAGCTAATGAAGACAACCTATTCCATTTTGCAGTTCTATAAACTGTGAATAAATATTTTGTGGAGCCTTCAATTTAACTCAGAAAATGGAACTAAATGGAAGGCAGAGGAAGATTTCACTTGGTATCCGAGAAACACACATTTGGCAATAATCCTGGGGCTTGTGTTTACTAGCTGAAAGGAAAAACTTAATTATTGAAAGTACAGAATAGACTGAGAGAAGCTTTTTCTGTAGTATTCTTAATTGTAGGAATGTAGTCTGTCATTTAACAGAGATAAAGCACTCTGCTGTCAAACCACTGCTGGGGAAAACCAGAAATTATAGAGTAAAAAGTCTGAGGACAAAAGAGGATGATGCAGATTTTTAAATTCTGTTATTGTGTGTGTGCATTTAAAAAAAACTGACAAAGTAACAATTTCAATAATATTTTAAAATACCATATAGAAACTCTATGGCTTATTTCTGGCCGTTACTATCAGCAAATGTTAAGGTGGCATCCTGAGTGAGTTATGCTCATATAGGTCACTAAGAAACATGATCTTTTGATTCTAGTGTTATGATATGTGATTTGGTGTGAAAGTTTTTATTTGTAGGCAGGTAGGTTAGCATCACCTCAGTAGGTATAATTTCAAGGGAGTTCAGATATTGTGGACAGGCTTTTAAAAATACATCCTTTTAAGAGAGTCAGCTTTACTCTTTCATCTCTCATAACCTATATAAAAATGCAGCTAAGATTTGTGGACAGATCTGCTTTTTATTTTTATATTCCAGACAACTCGACTTTGTCAGATGATTTCCTGTACAGGAAAAGCATAGAACTAGTATAATAGTGGTTGCAGACTGACTTCCTAACTACATTCACTGAACAGTGAAGAAAAGCTTTTTTTGACCTACATATGGGAACACAATATGTGTGTTGCTAAGTGTTTGTTGTCTTATTAAGCTTTAAAACAGTTTGGCTTTTTATACAGGGGCAAAAAAAAAAAATCTGAAAGCTTGGAGCCTTTAATTTATTCAGTTCTATTAGCTAAAACCAGAAACAATCACAATTAATCAAACAAGTTGATTTTGCTCAGTCAATAAAATTACAGTACATGGATTTGGCATGCTGACAATTAAGTGAGCAGCTGGCTTACACTGAGTATATTGATAATCTCAGAAATAAGATGCCCAGTGGAGGTAAGGTCTCATAACAATAAATACGCTGTTTCCAGATGGACAAGTGAGTAATGAGCCCAGATGCCCTCCAGCATTGCTCCAGCTCACAAACTTTCTACCTTCAGCATTGCCTTTTCCTGTCAAGTGTAGGAACCTCTGGGCAATAACAGCTCAGTGCTCCTGACAGGAAGGATCTCAGCTAATGATATATGACAAAGGGGTATATACTAGCACTGCCGTAACACATAGGAGGAGAGTCCATTGCCAGTTCTGAGCTGAAAGAGAGGGCAAAGGGCCTAGCTACAGCACAGCATCAAGACGAGCTAAATCAGATAATAGTTTCCTCCTACTACTGGCAAAAGCTGTATCAAAAGAAGGCTGATATGACTAGAGGAGATCAATAGAGGAGGGAGTCATCCCTTACAAAATGATTTAGTAATTCTTTGGAAAGAAAATGTGCTGTGTTAGTCCTGAGAGACAAGGTATAAGGTATACAATAGAAATAACTACATAAATGTGAAAAAGGATATATTTTTTTTCTTTTCTGTAAGTATTTGCCTGAAGTCTTGCACAGTTAGAGAGCATGCTCAGGCCATACCTGTATATGTTTTTTCCACCCCCACCTCCCCCCTGCTAGTTGGCCAGCAATGCCTTTTCTTGGTTAGCTCTGTATCTCTGCTGAACAGAGATGAAATTACTCAGCTGAACCRAGTATTGAGTAACTAGGCTGGCTCTCACTTACAAAGTAAACTGTATGAGAATCTCTGTGTTTGGAACTAATGTATTAGCCAACTGTTCAAAGCAGAAGATCGGTAATGTGGGTTATAGAGTACTTTACAAGCAAAAGAAGATTTAGGGGTTTCTAAATTTTGAGTAAACGCCTATCTCATAGGGTTGTGATGTCCTAAAGAGATGAGAAATCATAGCAGACTGCTTTTTTCCTAAATTAGGATTTTAATCCTAGTGTCTGCTGCTATCCTGAACAGTTACAGTGAGCTCCTCAGACCTGTGCACTAAGATTCCCATCACTTCTACCCAAGTAGTAAATAACTTATTTTTCAGAACAGTAGTGAAGTGATTTAAAATAGTTACCAAGGTAGCTTAAGATCTCTTGCACAGCCAGCTTCAATTCATTCTCCACTCCGGCCCAATATCACCATGGATAGTAATAGCAAGATTTATGTCATGTATATTTGTTTTGTCTTACTATATTCAATTTTCCTTCCAGTAAAAATAAATCTAATAATTTGAATGTTCTAACCTATACACTGCTGATAAATTTATACTAACACTGTTCAGATTAAAATTTTGCTGGAGGTAATAATGGGGAAGGGAAGACTGAGCTTTTTTACATTTTACATTTTTACATCAAGTATGAGAAGGATTCAGCAGCTAAATGATACTTCCGCTCTTGATTTCAAAGACTGACAGTCTAATTTCTCTCTCTATACTAAAGTAAAATTCTAGTTTGTGATTAAGATGTGTTGTATGTACCTACCTGAAAGCAAAAATTGGCACTTACGCATCTTATTAATATAAATCAGTGAAGTCTTAAAATATTGTAATGAATTAGGCAATGAGTAATTTTTCCTGTTTTATGCATGAGTAGGGTGAGACAAAGAAGCCATCTTAAGACTCTTTGTGAAGATCATACAGAAAGTCTTTGTAAGAAAAAGGAACTTGGTGAATATTTCCTGTTTCTAGTCCTGCTACTCTGAGCAATTAATTGCCCATGCTATCTCTTTGTCCTAGCTGGTGAGAGTATATACATACATTGAAATGTGTCCCCTTGGCTGCTTCAAGGAAAATGAATAAACTTGATATATGTACTCTTCAGAACACATACGGCCCAGAATTGACCTGTTGTTTCCAACAGGTTCTGAATGAACCAAGCTTGTAACGAACATATCAGCTAGAACACTTTTTGCCAGTTATTCTCAGTCTTGGGATTGTGGTGGGTATGAAAAGGATTGTAAACCTGAAAAGAATTTATGCTAAAATTTTGGGGCAAGGTATCCATAACTGCAAAATTAGGGTTTTGTAACTCGGATCAAAAGCCAAAAAGAGGGCTGCCTTCTTTTATGGGGTTATGTAGCTGCAGGAATCAAGGGGTGAGTGGAGTGATGGTTCTGTATCCCCTGGAAATGGTGGTGAACAGCAGGACCAGGTGTATGGCAGTGCAAGAGACAGCCCTGGCCACTAATTCCTCCTCCTGCTCTTTGTCCCTTATTGCTATACTTGCAGTACTGAATTTTGCCTGCATTAGTGAAAAACCTTGAGTTGGTTTGGTGTATACTTATATTAGCAGTCAAAAGTCAATGCATGAGTTTGTTAGATACTATGCACAAACTGTCAGTCAAACTAGGCAACCATCAAAATAAAATGAGGACAGAAGAATCCAAAATGTGCCAGTTATTTTGCAGTATATAATTTCACTTTAAATAAATGTACACATTAATGCACATCAGCTTGCTTTAAAATGCACTGAAATGAGTTTAAAAACAAACCAACCCTCTGAATGGCAGGAAATAAAAGGAATAGCACACATAAGAATTCAAACGTGCTGAAAATTTTAAGTAAAAAATCAAAATCTGTAGAGCTACTGGCGTTGCATGTTAAAACCAGTAAGCAAACCATTTATGATATGCATATGTCCCAGAAATTAGCTTTAGATGATATTAAGTTGTTATCTATAGATGTTCATTGTGGCAAAAAGGACCTGCATTTTTAAGAGAGATTTAARTATAGTGCCAGACTAGTATAGCTTCTCTCCTTTTCCTGAAAATACTTTTGAATGTGTTGTTTGTCTAGTTTATTAGTAGACTCTAAATTCTGTGCAGACCCTTAAGCTTTTATTTCAATGCTAGAACATAAATCAAGCTTGATAGTCTTTTAAATATAACATTTTTAAAAAAATCAATGTGTTTAATGAGAAGGAGTGATATTATACAGGTCAGATACTACATCAAGTGTGGTGCAGGAAACTCGCTTGGTAAATATCACAGTTACGTTGCAAAACTGCACAAATATAATAGAATCTAAATTTCTTCTCCTTCACATAAATCCAAAGCATAATTTTATATTATCTTTTATATATGTGATACAAAACCTAGCTAGCGTCAACTCAATAATGAGTTTCATGTAATTTAAAGTAGCTCATTAGCTGGTTGATTCTTTGCCTTCGTTTCATGTTGTTAGTGTGAGCAGTGGAAAAACGTCAGAAGTCCTATGGTCGTTTCTGCCATCCGAAGACCCTAGTGGCTTGGCATCTTTGGGAGGGCGGTTGGGAGTAAGATTGTTCTAGAATATTTTTTTCTTTTTTTCTGCTTACAACAAAGAAAGAAGTATATGATCTGGGATGGTATTTGGAACTTATTTATGTAGAAACTTTGGATTTCATATAAAAACAAGTGTAACTGTGTACCTGTTTTGAATGTATTATACAAAATCCTCTTGACTGAACTAATAGCCATCCTATTCATCTTTAGTTCAGTGAGGAGGTGAAGACTATAGAGATTATGATGATATTTACTTTTTTGCTGAATGTCATATTTTCTTTTAAACACTATGCAATAACCTTTCTTTCACTGTGGTTTGCTTTGTATGTTAAGGCAAAATTGATCCCTGAGCAGGAAGTTGACACAAGAGTTACATGCCTCTTAAATTCTATGTAAACTCCACCTGGTGCATGGGATTTATACTGGTATTTTGCAAAGTGTTGAACTTCACTTTTAAGACCTGGCTAAGGCATTCTTAACTTCATATCTGTGAGGAGAGACACTGCTTAATAAGAGTTGAATCAAGCTTCAATTTTTTTCATGCTGAATTTCTTGGAAGTTTGAATGGCGGTTGTAAACAGTAATCTCTATTTTCTCATTGTCACAAGACTTTGTTCTCAACATCTGTTACCCCATACCTACCTACTGAAAAGGAAAAAGGGGGTATCATCTTTATGTCCAAGGCTATTAGCATACTAGATCAGACTACCATTTTACCTGTCCCTATGTCATGTTTGACGTGATGCCTATAAAGGAAGAAACTTCTGAAGAATGTGTATCCTTAAAGGCTGAGTTCAAATATATAAAATTTGGGTATTTAATTAAAATTTGAAATGGAAGCTTTTATATACTTCGCAATCCACTTATGTTGATGAGTATTTTAACTTGGAGTCTTATCTGTGCTGTCAGTGAGACATGCTTGATGTACTTAACATGTAATAACTAGTATTAATAAGTAAGTTCCACAGCTGAACTATCGTATGTTCTTATGAATATAGGCCAATTCTTAAACTGTTTAGGGAGCTTCTCAGTTTTCGTGTGTGCTTCTACAGTGATGAAACAGGACAAGTTTTTCTGCTGTTGCACTTGCTTTTATTTATTGGGGTGGGGATCTTTGGTTTCATTTTTGTGTTAGTTCTTGTACCCAAGGCCAGAATTTAGTCCAAAGCTGTATTAGTATTAATTCCAGATAAAAATAGTCTGGAACAAAGTCGTGTTTTAGTTCACTTAAAGGCTCCAGGTTACACAATAATATCTATTATTTTATTGTACTGTCATTATTCAGTGCAGGAAATAAATTTTGTGTTATCCTTTAAAAAGCTAGCACAATAAATCATTACAGTGGAGGAATTGTAGCTGGTGTGGTCCATCTTGGATTCTCCAAAAATGTACAAGAATTTCTTACCAATTTCTTTCTTCTGCAATCATGAACCAGTATAAACATTGGAAGAAAGGAGCATGTTTCTTTCACCTTCCCTGTAAGCCTCAGGAAACACAAAGAAAGTAAACTGTTAGCTAAAATGGAATGCAGAACACTGAGAACTGGGGAAGAGTATAGAGGTAGAGTACACATAGTAGTTTTGCAGGCAAGAAATTTAATTAGGACTGGGTTTCAGAAGTTTAGACCTGTGCCTGTACGTAGGTACACTTACATGCCTCACCACTATAAACAAAATTGCTTTTAATGGATTTCATAAAAGCTAAAACAGCAGTGATGGTTACTGCTTTGGTAAATTTGGACAAATGCATGAGTATTTATGGGTATTTGCAAAAATAATTCTTTGAAAAAATAAATGAATTCATGGTTCTGATGATGCTTTTAAAACAGCATTTATGTAAGGCTGTACTATCTGATCTAACATCGTCTAAACTACAAACACTCTTGCAGTCTTCCTTGCCCAACATTGTTTCAGGGCAATCTCATTACTATTTTTCTGACCTTTGTCTATAGCTTGGATCTGAGATAATGTCCTGGAAGGCTTGGTGGCTAATACATCTTTCTGATTTAACAGGATTCCCTTGGTGTTCCAGGCTTTTTTGTTTTTTCTCTGAGCTATCCCAGTGGCACGTGGACACCAACACAGCACAGTTTCAGTTGTGTACCAAGATATCCTAAACATTCTTCTTACTTCTGCCAATTTACTGTGGAGAAAAAATATTTGCCCRATTCACATTGCTTAGTTATTAGGCTCAGTTTGTGAAATCAGCAGCCTTGGTCTCTAAGAGTTCCAGGTCAAGAATAAAATAGATAATGCAGATCAGAACTGACATGCGTGGACAGAATTTGAAGATGAAACTTGTATAGCACCCATCAGATATTTGCTTGCTTTGAAATTGTCACTACATTCGCTAGTGCTGACAGTATCCTGCTGATCTGATAGTTGAATAACTGAAGTAAAAATTATGATAAAGGAACAATCATCCTCTCTAACTTTCTATAAAAAACTAGCACAGGAATTGCATAAGTTGTTTGCGTCTGTGTCCTTTTAAGACTGTATGACAGCACAGAACAAGAGTTGTTTTTCTAAGAAAACCAATGTTGGTGATTATAGGAATAGCTTCAGACTATAAATCAAATATATTCAGAAATTGATTAATGCTTTATAAATCTCCATTGTCTTGACAACTTTATATGCTAAAAGGCAATTCTTATTTGTATAAATATTAGTGGTTTAGAATTCAAACTTCTTGAAGTTACTGCTTCAGGGGAACAGCAAGATCCAATTGTGTAGTAGAGGCCTTTCATTTCAGCAGAGGTTAAAAAAAATAAAAATACCGTACTGAAAACTACTCATAGGATTGCATCATCCAAGTCTGGGATATCTATAGATAAATGTTACAATTACCATCTAGTATATTTATTTTCTGTCTGTTCCAAATCTGAATACATATCCTATAGGAGGAAAACAGCTTGACCCRAAAAACTGTGATGCATTATTTTCTATGGCACTCTCAGTCGCTGCACTGGGCTGCTAGGTCATCTGGGAAAGATGGGGTGGAAAGGTCTGTTGTGAGCTTACTTTGCAGTCCTGTCTCTTCTCACTGCATACTTCTGAGTGGCTTTCTCCAGCTGACTTGCACAGGTAATGACTGTTCATATCTTTCTGCCCCTATGTGGACTTGGGTAACTGTCGTATTCTTCCTGAGTCTGCTTCAAATCTTTAAAATGTATTTTTCCAGCATCCTATAAATTCTAGATCTCCTTTAACTTGAATGAGGCAGGGAGGGAGGGGGTACAACTATATTGCTGATAAGCTGTTTACTGTCATATGCTTTGTTAGTTCAGCTTCATTTTTCTTGTCTCAGTATTGTTTGTAGCTTATCTGTAAATAATGCTGAATCAGGAAAAAGAAAACAGACAAATAGCAATAGGACTGGTTTTATCCACTTTTGCTTTAAAACATCAGATATATATTTTGGGGCTGCTAGTGCTTAGGATACATTATTTCACAGTGCACAACTTGGACAGATGTGATACATGGTGCTTTGCCAAAACAAAGACTGTAATATTCGATTATCACCTCTAAAGCCTGTATTTGGAGGTTGGGTAAAGTAGCACTGAGACAGTTTTGTTGAGGTTGTCTGGAAGTAAAATTTTCAAAGTAATAGGGATGGGGAATGTTATATTCTAACTATATTAGAGCAGCATTGGTAAAATTTGCTAGAAATGGCTCATAGTAGTCCGTATTTTCTTTTCATTTAATACAGTATAATTTCGAGGCACTCTCTTCACAGGAAAAAAGCAGAATCATGTCTAGTACCCAGTTTTCTGGTAAGAAAGAATTCAGGGAGGTGAAGGGGAGGCAGATGGTGCCTGTTTTTAATTTCATTGAGCTATTTATGTAGTTTTAGTAAGTAGTACTGAATGAAAAGAGCAGGAGACCCCACAACGTTTACAAATGGATTTTTACTTTTTGTGCGATTAGCAGTAACTATTTTGTTACATCGATCATGCATGGGATTTTATAACAGAATTATAAACCCCAGGAGGAAGTAGCAAACTCCTACGACAAAAGCAGTCATATAAGCAAAGCACCACTCTGACACTACTCAAAAAGATGGTAGTCATGTGACCTCTTGCTTGGCGGTGCGGATGAGAGTAGAATAGGGTAATGTGGGCCAAAATGCCTACTGACAAGAGAACAAAGCCTTGTCCTGTGCCATTCTTCCTCCTGTTCTCTGTAGAAGACCCCCCTGCTAGGTTTTCCAGAATCTGACAGATATGGGTGAAAAGGTTTTTTTCTTTTGTTTTTGTAATATGGTTTTGCCTAAAGGAGCCACGTTATTCCATGATCCTGTGGAAAGAAAGAAAGCAGGTTCTTACAGGAGGCATTTTATAGAATTACTGTGTAGAATCTCTCATTTTTAAGGATGAGACATTGGGAGAGTGAAGAAATCTCTAAGCTATAAAAAAACCCCACAAACTCACCTGTCAGGATCTCTGCGTAGAGTTTACCACTTGTAGATATAGCAGATGTATACMGCCTCCGTGTTAGGCAGCCACCTGCTTCACCCATGCTTAGGGCTATCTCTGCTCTTTGGTTAGAACATGAAGTTATTTTATGAGCACCTGAAAACAAGTGTTTCATTTATTATAAAAACTATACTTGTTTTTACACAGCTGTTACTTATGTGAATAGATTAAACAAAGACAGTAGACCGCTTACACAAGTAACTGCTCAACTGATTAAGTCATAATATATCCCTTCTCTCTTGTCAAGCAGTTGGTATCTTCAATTGAAAACTGCTGCTGAAAAATAGAAACTTAATTACCATAATTAATTGAGGCATTAATTATTACATTGTCTTGTATTTGAATGTTCTGTCACTAGCAACAAATGCAGAAGAAGGGCTTGAGAATTATTAAAGGATTATTTATACTAGATTGGATATGCTTCTTAGATTGCTCTTAAAAAAAAAAAAAATCCTCAAATGTTTCCAATACTAAAACATTTTAAAATCTATTATACATTTAGTTTGTTCATCTATCCTCTTGGTATTTGCTTTAAAAAAAATCTGTTATTGAGCCATGTTTTGAAAGGATAGGGATCATCTATGGAGTTTAGAATTTCTGTTCTAGTCCTCTCTTTCTCTGTGAGAGCAAAAATGCGTGCATAGCCTTTTGAGCCTATYGTGGCTGAGGATAAGCAACAGTGGAACTTGCAGCCTTTCATCTTTTTTTAATCTACTTTCATAGCCACAGGTATGAATGAAATCTTTGTTTCCATTTTCTCTAATTTTCTGCTTAGTTTCCATCAAAGCAGGCTCTGCTCGGAGGCTTTAAATAATCCATTACTGTGATGCTTTTTTCTTGAAGCGTTATGGGCTTTGTTTCATCAGGGAATGGACTGTATGTTTTGTTCAGTATGGTAACCTGTAAATTACCTTCTTGCTGGAACTGCTTCTTTTACTTTCTACCTGGAAGATGACTGGTCACTAGATATAGACAATCATTTCCTGCCTCATAATGTAACAGTTCCAAACCAGAGGTACCCATAAGCAGCCTTGTGTTTCAGGCTTTTTCTAGTCAGCCTGCCATACACTTGCTGAACATAGCACGTAGCTGGTAACAACGTGCGCAGCCCTGTGCTGAGTGCTGCCTTAGAGGGACTCTCCTATGTGGAAGCATTGGCACATTGTTGTCCCGTGATAGTTTGTATGAAGTAGTTATAATGAAATATTTTGTTTCAAAGTAAACATTTTTGTAGACATTATCCTCATCTATAGTCAGTATTAGGTATGGGAGGAGAGAAGGGAGCAAGAAGGTTTGCATGGGAAAGATCCGAATTAAAATTTGTAATGAGTTTCATATGTAGTAAGTGTTACATACATTTAGTAACCACCCAAATTTGCCCAGTGTTCCCATGCGTTAGTTCCTTTGACCAGAGACAAGCTGAATCTCAGCATAAGTTAAAAAAAAATCAAGCTGAATAGATCTAAGCCAGCAAAGTTGAGATACTTCAATTTAATATCAAGTATAGTAACTAACCTTTGCTGCCGTTCTCTGTGACCATTCCAACCTTTATGGAATTGTGTTGATTGAATCAAAGCTCAAAGTTACTACAAAGCCTGGATTTTTGATAATGCTGTAGAGAAGATGAGTTTGTTCTTTTTCCCACCCTTCTCTGTTTCTTTTTTTTCTTTTTTTTGGGGGCGGGGGGTGGTGGGGGGGTTTGGTTGTTKTTTTGTTGTTGTTGTTTTGGTTTTTGTTTTTTGTTTGTTTGTTTCTGAAAGACAAAGGAAACACAATTCACCTAGCTTCATTAGCCACCTCTGCTCCAGAACAGATTTTTGTCATTACTGTTATCCTGCTTTCTGTGTCAAAACAGTTTAATATATCTTGTGGCTACGTTTTTCTTTGGTATTTCTAGTTTCATCCCCATTAGAAATGGGAGGAACTGTGCCCAAAACCAGATTACATGAGTGTACTCTTGGCCAGGAAATGGCAGTTTAAACAGTAATTTTTTTACAAATGTTTACTCTAGAAGAACATGACCTGAATAATGAACATCACCTGTTCATATGCTGCCAAAAAGCTACTGTCAGCATAATCCCTATAGCAATAACAATGCCAGTATTCTGGTTGCAGACAACTTGAAAAGATCTATCACTAATGTACTAGGTGTATTTGCAATTTTGTGTGGATACAAAAAGTAACTACTTTTAATTTTTTTTAATCTAAATATAATTTACTTACTAAATACACCCCGATTTCTCATATTTCAGGACCTGGGTAAAAGAAAAAGTAGAGAGAGCTTAGAAAATATGTGATACCTATGTAGTCAGGATCCTGCTAATGTCTTCAGATACCTTAACATTTTTGCAAAAAGTTATATTTACCTCCTTGCTGTTTTGGTTGTTCACTTTGGACAGTTTTAAATCTAATTTTAAAGAGATCTTGTGTTAATTACTTTCCCCACTGACCTGTCTTTTGTTTCTTTAAATTGTAAATTTCCTACCTGTGAGCCAGACTTGTTAAAAGCATCATGCCTTGCATCACAAAAGAGACATTGTGGTCAGAATTTTTTCTGCTCTGTCGCTTATATACCACAGAACAATTATGCTTGTTTTGCAGCACAGATGAGAGTAGTGGTTGCACTTTGCCCAGAGACAGCAGGAAGTAGTCATATGTATCAAGTGGAAGATGGTTAGCTATTCAGTAACTGGGCAACTTTTGTGTGTTGGTGGGGTTTTTTTCTTCCCTTCCCTCTAGTCTAGATAAAGCAGTTATTTGTAAGTGTTTTTTTAATACTCCTCTTTCTTTGTTGTTGTTTTGTTTTTTCTGTGTTGGAAAAGTAGCTCTGGCAAATTCCCACAACCTTGTTTTGGAGGAAAATATAATGAGAAAAAATGCAGTTTGTTTTCAATGACGTGCATGCTGTCGTGTTTCAGGAGCGCAATACAGTCTAAAGTTGAAAAGCCTGAGGAGAATCTTTCATGTCTGCTGTAACATTTTGAAGTAAAAATGAATTTTATAGGAAACTAGTATTGTCACACCATTGGAAGTGTTCAGGGCAGACAGTTAACGTTTTATTACTGCATCCATGAAATTAGTAGACAAATTTGATCACTTGATCTCAAATGACTAAACCAAGAAAACACAGTGAACAATGGCAGAATTGGGAAGAAAATCCATGACTCCTGACAGAAGAGTTAATACTCTATCGTTTGAATCTTGACTACATCAGTATCCCTTTCCAACCAGTATTATTTTGTGATTTAATTGTAGTACGGTTGTGTGCTTAAATTTACAGTCCACAACTGCAGACAAAAATAATCTTGAAATTGTTGAGATAGTTGATGTAGAAAGGCACATACATAAATGCACCTTTATTCATGACCTTTACTAATTAATTTCCGAGTCCGCTAATGTAATGGATACAGGAATTAGATACTTGACTGATGATACTCTTCTTCCATGTTAATGCTATGACTTAGTACCAATTATTACTAGGACATCACATCACTGCAAGTAAGTTCTTCCTGTCTGTTCTTTGCTTATTTATTTGGCCCTCAGTGTGCTTTAGGTGGCATTAATGGAGGAACTTAAGTCTTTCATTTTTATGCTTATCAGGATATAAAGAGAGAGTTCTGCTCTCACTTTGACCACTATAAGTTGTGACCAGTGTAATGAAATAAGTGAGCTATACAACTTCCGTAAATGAAGTAAGAAGTATTTATTTTGTCTCTTCACTCAGTCTTGTTAGTAGAATGAGAAATTTAGATACAATAAATAACTTTTCCACAGTCAGAGATGGGAAAAATCATTAATGTAATTGTAAAGGGGGCACGGCATGCCCTTTTTCTTGATTCACTTCTGCCTTGGCCCCCTGACTTAAAAGCCTGAAATGTACATTGATGTAGCAATTCAGTAAACTACTGTCTAGTGAAAGAATTTTCTAAAAGCCTCTGTTTTGGTAGGGGTGTAATTGAGGCGTCATTCCTTCTTCCAGAGTAAGTCAGAATTTAGAGGAATTTTTTTTTTTAAATGTTCTCTTTCCCTCTGTATGAGCTGTGTATCCAGCTTAAAGGATTTATTAAAAAGCCTTTTCACTTGTTTGTGTTTGGGGCGGGGGGAGGGGTGGGGGTTATTTCTTTGATGTTCCCAAGTCTTTCCACATAACTGGATTAAACCCTGAAACCATGTTAAGCAAAAGTTGTGATGGTAATGTACCCTAATTTGTTTCCCTAAAGATTGATATGATGGGTTATTCAAGCTGACCTCTCTCTTCAATTGTTTGAACATCTTTAATTTCTAGATATCCATACATTATTAATCTTTAATGCTGACAGTAAGCTGCTAATAAAACAGGAAATACTTAACTCCTTTGTTAGATTTTTCCACAATATCTTTCTTTCTCTCCTGTATACATACTTTTTTAAATTTAGGTTGTCCAAGATGAAAATATCCATATCTTAAATTGTATGTGTAGGTTCTTACAGGGTTGCTGGATAACTGTTTAGCAGGTTGTCTCCCCTATTTGCTATAGATACTAATGGGTTAGTATTTTGAATAATTGCTACAGGAACATAATATCATACTTTCTGATGTTTATTTGAGTTTGAATATGAATTGTTATCTGCATGAAGATAGAAGAGAGCAGCAGTCTGAGCTTTTGATCAGATGGAGTGGAGGACAAGGAGAGAAAGTAGTTTCACAATCAACAGCTTTAATGGATGTTAATAGTGTAGGAAAAAGAGCTGGCAGGCTCTGGCAGCATATTCAATCTGAGGTTTATGTTTTGTTATTTGAGTTAACACTGACATGAAACTCTAATGAAGATGTAACATTTGTTTAGACATGCTGTGTATAGACATTACTGGACACAGGGCCCATTTGATGAGGAAATAGGTTTAGCTATTTTTTTCAATGTTTACTGTTGTAGCAGGCTAAAGAGGACAATATTCTTGAATAATCAGATTTGTCTGTGCTTAAGAGTTTTTTTGCACTAGAAACAAAGAACTTGGTCTTTGATCTATGTTATGCACCATCAGGATTATGAGTGATGTGAATATCTCTGCAGCCTACTGYTACAGTGTAAAACCTTCAGTGGTGTCAGTATAGGAAAATTAGATCATTAGATGGGTGATAAACTTCACTAGTAAGAAATGAGACAAATCTTGCAGTAGAAGAGTGCAGTGTTTCAATAATGCTGTATTTTTTCTGAGGTCTAGAAAAGTAAACCTATTTCCAATTTTCAGCTTTATATTGGCATTAGGGAGACATATATGGGTTATGCCTTGGGTTATGTATACAATTGAATTTTTCACCCCTTTGTAGACTGTTGTGTAGTATCTGTTCTGATACTTTTGTAACTTAACCTTTCTTTTTTTATACTTTCCTACCTAGCTTTTCCCTTTCTGAAAGGGTTTATGACAAAGGTTTTCTTTCATAATCCTTTTAAAAAATCGTAAAAATAAGCATTATCAGATGTGGCATTTTGCTTATATAGCTTGGCTGCTGGGAACAGAGAGAACCTGGTTTAATTTAATTTGCTAAATCATCTTTCAATTCTTCGATTCTAGGCATTAGCCATTAATATTCATACAAAGTCTTCCTTAAAAAGAAAAAGATCAATAAGCACATCTGACCTTAATAACAGGGTTTTGCTGTTAATCAATAGGATCACTAACATAATGTATTACCCTTCAAAATAGCACTCTAGATGTTTGGATCTGTCTTGAAATCTTTCAACTTGAGTGTGCATTAGTGTTGAAAAGTATTTCAGTATGTTCAATGAAGCTAATGTCTGTTGTTCATAGGGGATCCAGATCTAGTTCTGTAGGAGACTGTATGATTTTTTTGATCCTCTTCAGTAAAACAGAGCTGACATATATCCCACTTTATAATCAGACATCCTAAGGTGTAAAGCTATACTGGACAACATAGATAACGTTCCATGCTGGGGGAGGGGGGGGAATTGAAAAGTGGAGAAAAAGGAGAAAGATAACTGTATTTTACTGTTTTATTTTTCCTTCTTAGAAAGATTGGATAGCCAGAGAGCTAGACATAGAGAGGATTGACTTATAACTGTGCGAACCCCAAAAGATTTGCAGAAAATCCTGCTTTCAAAACCATGGGTCCCGAGACAACTTTATTGTCTTTCACTGTCTCCCCCTCTCTGATGCTGTAGCTGACTGGGCAGGCCCTTGATTTCTGGTTGCTTATTCACTGAATCTCATGGGCTTTATATTAGACACTAAAATTTGACTCCTGTTTGAGAGGGAATCAGAGCCATATATTTTTATTTTCCCCTGGATATATCATACCGGGTATTTCTGTTAAGGTTGGCCTGGTGGCCCGCAGGCAAGATTGCCATTCATTTGAGATATTCTCCCATCATTACTTCAAGTGCTTCCATGATGAAAGAAGAGAAGGTAGCCTCATGGTTAGGCAAGCAGAAGACTAGTTATTACATTTTCAAATATAAGGCAGACAGGTTCTTCTGCTTTGAGATGGGCTTGGCTTTCTGCCAGTTCCTTCAGTTGTTGTAAATTGCTCTTTGTAACTCAACCAGGCAACCAAATAATCTGCATTTTCTTGCAAATTTACATAAATAATTTTTCATTATACTGTAAATCTGAAGTGACTGTCCCATATCTTTTGGGGTTTTTGGCAATATTAATTTCTGTGTAGTCCTACAGTAAGGATAAGCCATGACCTCCAGTTCTCATTCAAATAAAACTGAATTCAATGACGTATTTTTCCCTTAGTAGTCCTTGTTTGATCACCCTGGGTATTTTTGTTTGTTTTTAAATGACGCACAATCTTTTTAGGTATAGGAAAATTAATATAGAAATATCTTCTACACTCTTTCTGCTTCTCATTAATGTTCCACTAACCCTTGAGGGCTGCTTGTTAGCTTGAGCTCCCTGTTTGGTACTGTTGCTAAAGAACAGTTACAGCCTTTATTTGTGTTTCTGAGGGGAAGAGAGAGTACTGAAAAAGAAGTGCTGTTGTGCTTTTTATTTCTCTTGTTGAGCATTAGTATTTGCCAACTGTACTGCAGTAGCATTATAGGTGGTGCTGAAATGTTGTCATTAAATCCTGATGTTACACATCTGGCAACTTGTTGTAATGTAAACTATTCCATGAATGTATGTAATGCAGCTTTTGATACTTTTATAAATTGACATTAAAACCAGGTATTTCGTAAGCTTAAACACAGTAATGCAGTATTTAAATCTGCCTCTTATAGCTCTTTGTGGACAAGAAATCCACACGCTTGCTTTAGAGAACATTTTATCTCATGATGCTAATAATTAAAGGAAAGTTGGAACACAATTTAAAAAYCCCAAACAAACTTACTGTGTTCTAACAATTAATAAGAAATAACTCATGTTTGGATTCTTCTAGTTCAAGTAAAGGATGTGTTTCCCTTATGCTAATGTCTGTCCTTGCTCCTACTCTGATGTGGAAAGTGCAGTACAATAAAGCTTTCCAAGTTTGCAGCTTTATTAGTTCTGGATCTTAAAGGCAAATAACTTAGTTTTCTATTATTACTACTTCTTTTGCACGGATTTAACATTTGAGTGCTTGTATTCAAATTTGTCAAAACAGACATAAATGCAGAAATGTCTGGGAGAATATGATAACCTTAGGAGTCATACAGAGATCTAAAAATTACCTAATATATGAGATTATTTTAAGTATCCATTACTTTTTGATTTCTTTACTATAGACTTGAATTTTACATAGATATTTTGTGCTGTTCTTGTATATTCCAGAATTCCCTTCACTGTTAAGGATAAAACTTAATGATGACAGAAGATAAAATAGCCTGTGCAGAATCTTTTGCCTCTGGTAAGTGCAAAGCAAACATCTTCATTCTACTAGATCTCTTTGTTTTTCATTACTACAGAAAAATTAAAATTATTTGGCTTCGCCTCAGGCCTTCAATTGCTCTGTTGGGTTATTAAACATACAGTGGAGAGCCAGTAATGAGTGGTATTGCTTATGTACCTTGTCTGTTTGTTCTTTATAAATAGAAGATTCATTACAGTGTTTAAGAGACTTGGGATTTGTTGACTTGTCTTTCTAAGAATCTCTTATTCTCTAATTGCTTTCAAGAGTATTTTCCTGCTTTTTTCACCCCCATTAATCACTGAATCATCTTTTTATATATAGTAATTGAGAATGCCATCCAGTAAACTCAGTACTAACAGCTGGCTTCTTCCAAATTATGAGGAGTATTGAGGGTGTTTACTGAAGTGAGGGAACCTAACATATTGATTAAGTGGAACTGTGTGCTTTATTACCTTGAGAGTAGTTTGAGTGCGTTGATGGGCGAGTTAAACTTTGTATCAGAAATGTCCAGTGGTTAGTATTTTATTGTCTCCCATTTTGTATTTAAAACAAAGAATTCTTTAATTTTCAACTCCTCTCCTGTCTCTGCAAATAGCTTTTTTAATTTTTGTACTATTTGATGTGCTTTGCCAGTGGAACTGAAAGGAAGCTTAAGCTCTGGATTCCTGTGTTATTCACAGGCGAATGTAGTAGTTATTAAAGACAAGTGTTATGAGCAAACTGAGTGTGATAACCAGGGGCAAACTAAACCTTCTCACATAAAAAACACATGCCCTTTTAATTCTGATATTACTTCCCCATAAAATACTAACCCTTGAGTATTAAAACATTGATGTACTCTGTTCTAGTTTAGCCATATTCATTTCAGGTTAAGCAGATAATCCTCTGAGCTTTGCGTTTTCCTTGTAGTCTCTTACTTCTCAGGTGAAAAATAAGCTGCAGTATAAACTCAGAAATTAACATAATGCTTAAACTCTGAAATGCTGTGTTTTAATGATAAATACTTCTACAATATAATTCTTGCTCCTAAACACATCTGGAAGGAAGACAGAAGCAACTTTTATGTAGGTGATAATGTACTTTGAGGCTAATTATAAGATGTAAATAATATGCTTCTATTTCTATATATAAATTTAAAAAATAATGAAATAAGATTTAAAACTTTAAAGATGTCTAGGAAGTCTGTGTTTGGGAGGAGAAGTAGTTGTTCAGAGAAGATGGTATGATGTGCATCCTTTAAGTACACTGGCAGCATTGACAGCTCTTACCCTTCAGAAGGCATGATTCAGATTCCAAAACAGCAAATTATTTTGAATTTTGAAGCGTGTAGGTCTTAGGTACCTATTATTTGGTTTATTATAATACTTCATGTTTTTCTTGAACAGAATTTGACATAAATTTTATGTGTTTCTCCAGTATAAAAGCTATTACGATAAATTATGTGATGGTAATGGAAAGACATACAAAGACATCAAGTTCTTTGTTTCTCCCTGAGCCCG
The DNA here is from genome assembly GCA_035582835.1 of Phoebastria nigripes. Taxonomy (NCBI): domain Eukaryota; kingdom Metazoa; phylum Chordata; class Aves; order Procellariiformes; family Diomedeidae; genus Phoebastria; species Phoebastria nigripes. Next base: position 3,847,895 of record JAYKAV010001000.1, on the reverse strand, counting down.
GCTCTGTAAGAACAGACTTACAAAAACTAAGCTGTTTTATCTGGTATATGGCAGATTATCTTCAATAGCTAGATAAGAGGGAACAAGTTGACAATTGACAAATGACTGGTGTTGGTGTTGATCTATGAAACAGATGGAAAACAGATTTTTGTTAAGCTGATTCAAATTCCTTTGCTACACTCCATTTTACAGAATGTGAAAAGATACTTGCAGTTCCACACAGAACCACATATTGGAGCATATTGACATGTGATTTATTTGTGTATTTATAGGGGGGATTTACCCTATACAGAGATGGTTATTGGAAACCACAGGAACAGAAGTCTTAAAGATAGTAGCTTTTATATTGTTAGATTGAGATAGGTGCTATAAATACTCATTTTCAAAGCATGAATCAACTCAAAGAAAGGTTTTTGATTTTAAAATCCTTTCTCCCATTATAATTAATATTGAGTTGTAACACTGTGATTTCAAATAATGTAAAATCAGCTTATCTTTCAGGCTGACATAGATTAGGAATCTTGTTTTGGTAAACAGTCTACAAACCTTCTGAGCAATCATAGGGCTCATATATAAACTTTGAAATAAGGACATGTAAAAGYAAATGGATTTGACTGAGTTTTACCGTGAGCAGATATATAGAGACTGACCATAGAGGAACATCAAACTGTAGATATGTTTCAGTATATCCATATGAATTAAGTTGTTCCATTTCAAGCAGTGGTTTACTCTTTGCTTCTCAGGTATAGGTACTAAGATCTTTTTTTATTACTTCTGCTGTTGGTAGCCTTTTAGCTGAAGAATTATACTTAAATAGTTTGGAAACTTAACTGCTGTTATGGTCATTGATATAAGAATCTTCTTATTTAAGGACTAAATTGATTTGAAAATAAGGCAAGCCTTTTTTCCTCATTTAGCAGGAGATTTGCTGCTAACGCACAGAATTCTCTGTACCAAGTAAAAAACAAAACAAAGTGTATTTTAATGACTTAAAAATTCTGTGAAGTGTTCACATGACAAGCATCCTTTCTTGTAAGTCAATGACAGCTCTTTTCATAACCTTTCTTTGTATTGGTTTAGTGAAAATAGACAGTAATTCTTATAATATGCCATTATAATTTGCATGCGCTATGAGGGTCATGTTGTCTATAGCAGACAAGAGAATCTCATGCATTTTAAGTACAAATTAGTATTTCTGTGATCACTGAAACATTTCAGAGTCAGTAACAGTGTTAATTCTGAGTTTCCTATACCACTGTCATCATATCTGTAAATGCAGATGTGTCCTTACAGAACTCTCAAAAATCATGGTTCTCAGTCACTTTTATTTTCATGTTGGCTGCAGGTTTAGTTCTACAACTTTTAACCACAACAAATCCTTCTTCATGTTAGATAGTTTGATGTCTAAGCTACTATGATAGAAGGTAAAAATTAATTATAAATACCAAAAAGTAGTTAATGTTGTTGGCCTTTTCCTGGTCAATGTGTGTCTAGGGAACATATCTTTGCTTATGTGCATTCAGTGTAACAGARGGTATCAGAGGTACAGCTACAATTGAGTGCAAAATCAGGATGCTCCTAGAAATGTATGGATTTAAGATGGAGAAAATGGAAATACGCTAACAGTACTTAGATATTGCAAGAGTATGAAAGGTGGTGTTTTCTGCTAATGCCAAAAAAAAGTTTAAAGACCACAACATCAGCTCCAACTGATTTGAGACTGCAAACCCAATACTATATTCTTTTGCTGAAAATGTCGGCTTTCTGCACTCTGAGTAATACCACGCAGTCCACCCAGTTAGTTTTTCTCTGTAGTGAAGGGAATTTGATTATACTGGAAGTGGAATTATGGCTCTGATAGTTACTACTCATTTCTTAAAGCACAGCTAAGTAACTGAACCCAACATTACAATGAGATGTATAGACATATTATTTTTTAAACACACCATGCACAAGTTTTCCTTTCAGATTTTTAGTTCAATGTTAATTTCACCTTGCCTCTAATAAAACAAGCACTGATATTTCATTTTCCTGCCCTTACTATTTATAGAAGCCTATAGAAATCATTATTCCTTTGGGTTTCTCTCTCAGATCTGTTCAAGTGTACAGCTATTGTCACAGTAAGGGTGGGGTCTGCTATTACAGAAATACTGAAAAGCTCCCTCCAGGAGAGTTTTTGCTCTGTATTGGGAATCGGGGGCAGGTGTTAACTAGGCAGGAGTATCTTGTCTTTATTTACACTACAGACAACAAAACAGATTAGAAAGCAAGGAAGGGGGAAAGCAAAGCTTGTAGAGCTGGGTTTGGGGATACAGGAAAAAGTTACACACAGAAGACGTGACTGGTTATGGGAGCTCACCTATAGCCAAAAAGCTATACCTATAGCTCTGGGGTAGCCAAAAAGCAGCTGTGTTCTGACCATGTAATCAAAAGTTACAACTGAGTCCAAAATATTATTCAGGCCAGTTGGGAACTTCTTCAATAGAGCTTTTCCCCTTTTCTCCACAGACTTGAGCTTTGCAGTCTTGCTATTTGTTTTATTATTACAGATTTACTGTTCAAAGACAACATAACTTAGGAAAGAATAGGGATCACATTATTTTTATCACATGGACAAATATACCTTAAAAAGAAAACTTAATCATGCAAACCTAGCACTTACAAGAGTTATATGGACAAAAATGACCTGCGTAAAAATACATATTACTTGTTGAAAGAATCTGGAACTAACAGACTGCCACAAATAACATTCTGTATCATATAGGTCATGGTGAGATATTTATTACTGAAATCAATGAGAAGTAAATGAAATCTGTCAATAAATGTTTTAATTAAATATTCAAAAATTTTCAAGTCACAATTAACTAGRTTTTTTTAACACTTATCTTCTGCATGAAGTGCATCTAAAAATAATGCCCATTTTCATTCTTTCAAATTGTAATACATTCTCAGACCAGCACAAAAACTGACACCAGGATACAGCCTGAGGGGTCTGATCTATGAGCTTCTGATTAAGTTCCTTCTAGACATCAGACAGGGTTAATTTTGAATTTGGGAAGTGTTGAAGACACTCAATTCCCCTCTTTCCCCCTTCCCCCCCCTTAAACTTCTTGCATTCTAAGCATTTGTAAAAAAATTTTTTTTTCTTTGTCACTCTAATGAAAATCTGTGATTACAGCTGTTGTTCATCTTTTATTTTAAAGAAAAGATTTTTCAGTTGCTAGGGTCATATATTAAGATTTTTTTTTTTTTTTTTTTTTTTTTTTTTTTGTACTACAGTCAGCACAACAAACATTATGGTTTTACAAACGTTTGTAAATGAAGGATATGCCCAGTGCAAGCTCGTAGGTCACCTTTAGTGAAAGGTTTCCTGTAAACAAAATACCAGAATAAACCCAAGCAAACCAAGGAATAAAATGTAGGCTAATGTGGAAGTCATATTAAGTATTCTTGGCAAATTGCAATGTACGCAGCAGCTGCTGCATGTTATTCAGAACTGCTAATAGGGACACTGAAACAAGCCTGCTGTACAGGTGCTAGATTTTGATTTAATAAATAGTCTGTACAGTATCAAACTATATAAAAAGTTTAAAAACGACAATGAGAATTATTATATTTTAAAAATTTTTCTGTATTGTAAAAATTTTAAAATTAGGTCCAAACCACCATTAAAAAAGGTATGAAATGTGCAATTTTGCAAGTGGAAACAAGGGGCACAAGAAGGGTTCCATAAGGGCTAATAAGAATTGCTTTGTGATTTCTCTTTGTTTCCAGTATCTTCATATACCTGGTAATCACACAGACCTTAGAGCAGTTCTCTTCAGGCAAGTAGGACATGAGCTAAAAGTATCATCACTGATTTCAGTAGGGAAGATTGGCTGCAGTAAGGAGTAAAAGGCTATTTTAAGACACAAATGTACAGTACAGTCTATTTATGTAAATACTTGGAAAACGCAGGAACAAAATTGTTTTCTAACTACAGAGCTGTGAAATCAGTGAGCCATATGGATCTATAATATATGGCAGAATATTTTAAAATCCTAAACCGTCTTGAAAGAAAACTGTTTTAAGTCTGCATCTAGAATAACATGAGTACTTGTGTTTTAACCAAAAGCTGCAAAGATTATATATTTCCAAATGTACTAAAATTAATATAACTTGGTATTTTTAAAAGGCAGTAATCCTTTACACTTATTTCTCACAAAGCATAGAGTGAGGAACTGATAATTAAAGGCAATATAAATGGTAGGCAAGATGAAACAGATGGCTGTAACATAATTCTGGAGTCTTAACTGGCACTTAACACTAACTCTACTTTCAATTTGACAAATACAATAAGACACCTATGTTGACATACACGTGGTGCACTTAACTACTTTTATTTATGTAACTGAGGTATTAAAATTGTCTTGAAAAGCAGACGTCTAAAGAAGAGAAAATGATATGAGGAAGAGAATAGTAGTCATTGTTTTCAGTGTTCAGTGATTAGTAGTTGTTTTTTTCTTCCAATATCCTTAACTTATAATTTCCATGCAAAGTCTCTGTCTTACTCCTCCACCAGATAGCTTGGGAAGATGGGAGGAAATCCACCATTTTCCAGCAAGAATTAGTTACGAAGACTTTGTTTTTTTTTAAAATGAAGTACAATAAGCTAAAAGTGTGTGCATCTCACACGCTGCATATAGTACACTTTTAATATATACACTGTCATTATACACAAGCATCTTGTATATACACTGATACCACCTTCACTAGGAAATTAAAAGTCAATAGATAATGAACCTTGTGCCGTATCTTCTCTTCCTCTAACATAGATTTCACACGGAATCTCCTCCATCACCCTGTCTTCTATGACTTGCTCAGGGCAGTCATGCGCTTGTTTGAAAGTGTAACTACTTTTCTTGAATGTGCTATTAAATGTTTTCATTGGCTGAGGCTGCGCAAAATCATTGCGAAAGGGAAGTTCCATGGAGCTGAGGTTTGTCCTGCTTTGTTTTATATTAGAGGCCTGGGAGCCACAGTGGTGGTCATGAATGCATCTGGAAGCTGTTGAAGGGCGTCTCATTTTCTGATAGTTTTCAAGTTCTTCTGATAAATCTGCCAAGTCTGCAGAAATTTCTTTGTCCCTTAGTGAAAATAGTTCATAATGTGGAGGATCAAATACTTCCTGGAAACCAGTTTTATTGAAAGCAGTCTTGCAAGCCATAACCTTTTTGCGAGGTTGCTTTACTTGGACTAGAATTGAAATGACGAGAAGAACTAAAACTATCCCTGACGTGATGCCAATGATTGTTCCATGAGTTTTGGTGATTTGTTCAAACAATCCAGTTTTTTTCTTTTCTGCAAAGAAAGAATGAGGATTATAATAAGGCTTTTATTATTTTCCACACTTTTGATCATGTATTAAAACAAAGCAAGCTGTATTGTGATTGCCATATAAGTGCTGTATTAATGAAATGACTTAATGGCACTGGAGACTAGACCTGTATGTCAATGGGATTTATCATACTGGATCTGTGCATTTGTTCAGCAAGTCTAATTCCCTGCCTGCATTAGTGGCTACCATATGATAATTCAGTGGCAGGTGGAACTCTGTGGCCAGTGCATGCTGACTCAGCTGGGATGTGGCTTCAATCCTGCACCTATACTGATCAGTTCATATTCCAAAATCTATGAGTTAAATAGTTTACAGAGCTACAGGTGATGCTTCTCTTGCCATGGTGCGCTCCTGCTGGTAGCATTCCCATTGATGTCAGGAGAAGGAAACCTAGATTTAAAATTATTTAGTTCTTCTTTAAAAGTGAAATATTATCATAGTGATGATGTAAGATTGACTGTACTATTTGTTTTCACATCTCGTGGAAACTTAATGACTGTGTCTATTGTGTAAGTAAGTCTGTTATACCTGTTTCAACACAGGGAGCTTTAGCATAGCTATATTCCAGTTTTAACAGTCCAGTAATCAAGTCAGTTGGAAAAAAGAAAGGAGAGGGGGGCGAAGGGGAACCAGCCAACCCAAATCATATGGCACTTTTGGCTAGTACTTCATATGACAACACACAAGATGGCAGCATCAGAACAAGATGGTTTTCCATACTTAAAATTCTTATTTGAAGATTAAAATTTACCAGTTGGATTTCTGTTCTGTAAATGTACTTGTCCTAGGGTACTAAAAGAATTCTACACTGAGACTCCACAACATCTGCTAGTGGGGGAGAAAAGTATTTAAGACTACATAGAAGAAAACATAGTAGCCTAAATGTTGCATATTATATTCAGATATCTGGCTCTTGGCATCTGGATATGTGTGTTATGCACCTAAGTACTCCACACACAGTGCATGGAGAGAGTTACATACCATCATACGCTATTTGAAACAATCCATACACTAAACAGAGAGTCCCAAGGAATTGGCAAATAAGAAGTTATGTCTGAAATACAGTTCTACTTCTTAGACTCTTTACTCTGAGTTACACTTATACCTTTAATGTGAAGGAGGATGTCTCCCCATGTCCTGCCTAGCTTAGATCTTAGTGTTACCATACTTTGTGGGAGGTACGAATTTCAGTGCTATGGCAGTTCTCTCATCTGCATCTAGGTTTCTTAATTCTCGGAAGATATTCTAATCAAAAAGTTGTTATGCAAAAGGTGATGTCTTCTCCAGTCTCTTAAAAGAAATTGCACATAACTAACTTTTCTATCAATTTTTGTGTCACTGGGCTTAGGCATAAGGTAGGTCACAATATGCTCAGATTTAGGTAGCTATCGATGTGGACTAAATGAGAACTCTGGGTGCCTGCAGGAATTGAGCACAACTGTGAGAAGCTTTCTTTTTTAAGGCTAGATATTGCTCATTTGGTTGCATCAGTCTCCCTTCAGTTTACCTTAGCTGGCAATATGGATCCAATCTTCAGCTGTCTCTTAATTATCTGCTGTGCAAGTATTAAAGCAGAGTTTAGATTATATTCAACATAAAACATGCTACGTTATTCAGCACCAGATACAGCAATTTACAAATATCGGGAAAGACACTTTCTTCACATTGAGATATGGTTTTTAGGGAATTCATTTTTTAAATACTGCAGTACATGAGTTAAGTGTGGATTCTAGGCAAGATTCTAGAAAACAGTTGGTAGAGATGGGAAAGAGATCTAGAAATTGCACTTAAGAGGGAACATTGAATATTATCAAAGCTAAGGATTGTTTAGAGGAAGCTTACTTCTACATTGAAAACTTGGGACTTATGGATCAGTTTTGTTAACTGGAAAGCTTCCATAATATACCTTGCGTTAGAGTACTTATTAGTGGTGTGATTTTTTTTTTGTTTGCAAAATGCAATTTCAAAGTAGTTTTTTTAATATTTATTTACTAAGAAATTTAAGCTGGATTTGTGTGTTGAAAAGCCATTTTATTTCAAGATTTTCTGTAGAGAAGGTTTTGACCCTTCCTGCAGGGTCAATTTCTCTTTGAAATGGAGTACATATTTAAATCTTTCAGGAGTTTTGTGTTCAGACCTATTTACGCCATTCTATTTGTCAAAAAAAACCAAGCTCAAGTTTGTTGTTTTATTGTTTTCTTTTAGCAAGAAAAATTGTTGACCTTAAACTGGTTTTGTTCCAACTCTGAAAATTCATTTATTATTGAAGGACAGGTGAATATATTTGTGCTTTAGCAGAATAACAATATCCTCAAATCATGAGAATTTTTCCTACAAAACCTGATATTGAAACAAGTCTTTACTGTAGTTGTGATCGTTTAAACAATACTCCCCTACCCCATGTTCTAGTGGTGATTTACATGTGTCTGTTTTCCATAAGCAATGACTTCTTGCTTCCTAACAATTCCTCCTTCCTCCCACCATTTCTCACACCATATGCAGCAGTTGCATTTACTCTGAGATAGTCTGTGATTAACAATTTAAAACAAATATTTTAAAATTGTATTTGTCTTTGAAGATTGTTGCTTCTATTTCAGCCCTGAGAAAGGCTTTTTGTGCTTGAAGGCTTGTCTGTCTTTTTCCAGCTCTGTATTTTTTGTCTAATAAAAGGTATTACCTGTCCCTACGATCCTTGCTTCATTTAAAGTTTAGAAATGGATAGGATACAACCTGGCAAATACTAAATTCTATTTCCTATTAAGCTGACATCCTTTTAAAATAAAGAGTATATGCTGAAGAGGAAGAAATTTAATTATAAAGCAGTAAGATCAATACTCAGGATTCTTACGTGTCTCCTGAGTTTAAATAAAAAATTTGGAACACCTTCCTGAGATTAGTAGAATAGCTGTCTTCAGCATATTTCCAGGAAAAAGACATTTCATGACTTCCTTGAAAGGCAAACTGACCAGCCTAGCTCATAAAGGCTATACTTTGCACTATATTCACCTCTGCAGTGATTTTCATCCCAAGGGTATGCACAGTTTTGAATGCCATTGCAGACTAAAGAATTATTGATGCACATGTTGCTATGGCAGAAGTAAGTGTTGCCTGAGCAGGGAGCTGCAGGAGAGAAGAGAAAGAAAACATTAGGAATTTTCAGTAATTGATGCATTGCAATAAAACTAGTTATTTCCTGTTATTTTTTTAACATGCATACTCATTCTTTATCTTTGTTTCAAACACAATCACTTTTCCTGCACATCACTAATTATCGGATGATTTACTCTCTCTTCATCTGGTTGCTTCCAGGTGTATTACCAATGCTACAGAAAAAACATTCTTGCTCAAAAATGGGTAGCAGATAGACAGTCACACAACACAGATAATGCAAGAAGGCTTTAATACTTGTCTTTAAAAACTTAATACTTAAAAATCGCATGCTCACCATCAATTATATTTATTCAATCTGCTGTGCATCTGCTATGTAGATGGTATAGCTGGTTGTGAAGCAGTTCCTGAACATCTGCATTTTAGAGCCCATTAATATCTTAAGGCAAATCAGATTTCAGCTTGTGGAGGACTGTTTCAGTAATTGCAAGAGATTTCAGTAACTGGAGGCATCTAAGTCATTCCTGCTTGTGAATCAAAGCTCTTAGATCCTCCTATTAGAGCTAATGCAGGGATTAAGAGAGAGTACAGTTCAGCTTTTTATCTATCTATCTGTCTATATATAGTTAGAAATTTGAAGAAATAAATTAACTAGAAAGTTGCCCTAAAGATTTTATGTTTCTGTGAATGTTTGTTATAGCTCCTTGACATTAGAAAAATATATTAAAAAAAAAGTAATAATTCTTTTCAGGATGTTGTATAATATACATAGGGAATTCTTTATGAATTCAGGGCACTGGACAAGAAATTGATTTTCCCTTTCTCTGTCTCAGTAATGTGGTATTTTTATGATAGAAATGTCTATTATTATTAGAGTCAGTCATATATTAAACAGCAAAGATGTGAGATAGACATTCTGCTATTTGGTTTCATAGAAAGAATTTATTTTTGAGCAGTCTGGATTCTCTGAAACATAGTGCGAAACCCAAAGGGTACAGCAGAGGAGGGTGACTAGTCCTGAATACAGTGTGTTTCTCAGTCCTTCTGTTAGGCTTCAGAGTCTCAGTGACAAAAAGAGGAGTTATGCCTAAGAGAAAAGAAAATTCAAACCTTTAATTCTGCATTTGCATTCCCTAAATCTAATATGCATTGTCTTCCCATTTCTTACTCCACTGAATTTTGGTAATCTATGCTCGTTGGTTTTAAGCTTTCGTATTAGCTTCCTGTTATTGCTTAACCCCTGGCAACCTGGCAAGAAGTTCCATATGGGAAACTTGTGCTTTAATTGTAGTGCAAGTGCTGTAGTACTTTAATGTAATACAGAATGTATTTAGAGTGTATTTTGCAAGAGTTTATCTATGTAATTTCAGTGTTTAAAAATGTCATAGTAACTATCACATGTATCTTCCTTGCTCAACTGAGTTGAGAATTTAATTGTTTGGAAAGTAGATTTAGTCTGAAGAACACTGCTTTAAAATATGATCACTGCTTAGGAAGGTACAGATCACACCCATTGTATCAGTTATGAATGAGATGTCATGTTAGGTGCAAGCAGGGTCAGGTGCCCTGGGAGGAATACAGACACAGTGAGTGTGCAGGGATGGGGCTGGGAAAACCAAAGCCTACCTGGAGTTGAATATGGTGAGGGATGCGAAAGACAAGAAGGGCTTCTTCAAGTGTATCAGCAACAAAAGGAAGGCCAAGGAAAATATGGGCCTACTACTGAATGGGAAGGAGGGGAGCTTCCCTCGATGCCTGGGAAGGTGATAGAGCAAATAATCCTGGAAACCATTTCCAAATGTATCAGGGGTAAGAAGGTCATTGGGAGTAGTCAGCATGGATTTAGACGAGGAAATCATGCTTGACCAACCTGATTGCCTTCTATGATGAAATTACTAGCTTAGATGAGGAGAGAGCAGTGGATGTTGTACATCCTGACTTTTTAGTAAGGCTTTCAAAATTGTATCCCATAATATCCTTGTAGAGAAACTGATTAAGTACAGACTACATAGGAGGACAGTGCAGTGGACTGAAAACTGACTGAACTGCGAGGCTTAAAGGGTTGTGATTAGAGGCACAAAGTCCAGCTGGAGGCCATCACTATTGGTCTACCCCAGGGGTCAAGAGTGAGGCCAACACTGTTTAACCTCTTCATTAATGACCTGGATGTTAGGACAGACTGCACCCTCAGCAAGTTTGTAGATGATACAGAACTGGGACGAGTGGCTGATAGACCAGACAGTTGTGCTGCCATTTGAGACAGGCTGGAGAAATGGGTCAACAGGAACCTCATAAAGTTCAACAAAGGGGAAATACAAAGTCCTGCAGTTGCGGAGGAATAACTCCACATATGTGTACAGGCTGAGGGCCAGCCAGCTGGAAAGCAGCTCTGTAGACAAACACTTGGAAGTCCTTGTGGAGAAAAAGTGGAACATGAGGCAGTGATGCACCCTTGTAGCAAAAAAAGCCAACAGCATCCTGAGCTGCATTAGGAAGAGCATTACCACTAGGTCAAGGGAGGTGATTCTTCCCCTCCGCTCAGCACTGGTGAGACCACATCTGGAGTGCTATGCTCAGTGCTGGGGTCACCAGTACAAGAGAGATATGGGGGGATCCAGGGAAATGGCATGAAGATAACGACTTGGAGCATCTGACATGACTGGTATGGGTTGCCCTGAGTGGTTGTGGAGTCTCCATCCTTGGAGATGTTCAGCAACTGACTGCATATGGTCCTAGGAAACCTGCTCTCCTTGATCCTCTCCGATCAGAGAGACTTCTAGTTAGGTTTCTAAATCAACAGCCTTTTTTCAAGAATGTTTTATGCCCACTTTATTTCAAGGGCCAAACCATTTTTCAGTGGGACATGATTAAGTGGGACTTTTTTTTTAAGTTCAACCATGCAATTACCTGGTAAATGGAAGAATAAAATCGAACATTTTCCTACATTCAGACTTAACTATGTCTTTAATTGTTTCACCAACTGCTACTGTTTAGGAAAGAAAATATAAAGGAACCTGGTTGTTGTGTTGTCGGTGTGCCAAACTATCACCTACAATGTATCAAGAGTGGATGCTAAGGCAATTCACATCATTAATGGTTTCAGGCACAATGTAAACATTATTCTGTAAGCATCATATGAAATCATGATACATCATGATGTAAGCATGAAATTATGCTGCAATTAAATTCCAAAGGGATTCACACCTCCCTGAGAGACTAAATGATGACAGGCTAAAACTTATGCAAGAGTATCAATCTAGATATGAAAACAGGTATCCTGGACAACCTAAAGCAATTCATAGAAACAGGAAGATGTGCTCAACATTTCTAACCATTATACATATATAATGGGAGAAAGGCTAATAGTTAAAACGAGAATGTTCATGATGTAGACTACAAAATAAAAGGCTTTTGGCCTTATTAGCACATGTGGGGAGAAAAGACTTAGGTAGTTTTTCCTTCTGAATTTGGAAAGAAAGATTGTGCAAGCTTTACTTTATAAAGGATAAATAGGGTCATCATTTAAACAGAATAGCTTAAAAAGGCTATGTATGTAATAGGCTATAATATCTACTAAATATTTCTGACTGTGAGATAAAGGAGGATCTATGAAATTTGCGTTCAGAGTGGTTGTCACGGATCCATATGTATCTGCTGTTGTTTCAGTATGGATCTGTATGGAGTTGTAGTTCTTTTGGAGGCACAGAGGAAGAATTATGATGTAAGACACATTGCCTTTCTTATTTCCCTGAACAGGGGAATTTTTTCATGTTTCTGTATTTTTGGATGATGCATTCTGCTGCTCCTTCTCCATCTGCCAGCACAGTCTCTATTTTACATTCCTGTGTAGTCTCTTAAACATTTTTGGGGGATGGCTTTTGTTCACAAGTTCATAAAGACGGGACAAATGGACTTCATTTTCCTTTTGTTTGTTATTTGGGGAGTACAAAGTCTAAAAGTCACAATGATTGATCAGTTCTGGTCCAGGACTTCAAGGACATAGCTGGACTCTTCTCATAAGAGCTGCCTAAGACTGGTGCAATGTTCACAGTGTTCTTTATATCTAGCGTTATTCATGTATTGAATCAAGCCAGAAATCAAATATATTGATTTTTAACATTGCTGTTAGCTGAATTACTTAGTCAAATCTCCAAGCAGCACTAGGTGTGTGTTAGGTGACTGTCATGCACAATTAGTTCATTTATGTAAATCTTTTCAGAAATATTGATTGTTTTCATGGTTGGCTTCATATAATTACAAATCATTAGTAAGGTAGAAGAGAAAAATAGCTTAACGATCTGAAAATAAGATAAGCATGGATTCTCTTTTTTCAGTTAGAAAAATTGCTTATCACTAGATTATTTAAAAATACATGAAACATTTTTCAGACACATACTTTTGAATTACCCTATCCAAGAAAGACAGTATCTCAGGTTAGAAGATAAATAAGAATAACCATGTACCTTTGCAGATTTTCTTCTGCCAATGACTTTTTTGAGTTGCTTTAAAATTGGAAGTTTGGAAAGTTATCTAGCTTTAGGAGTAGTTACTGTTTCAACCTCTTGCACTCACCCCCCCCCCCCCCCCCCGCCCAAACCCCAAACTCAACAACAACAAAAAACCCACTCCAATATCCATAATACAAGTGGATAATTTCTCTGGCAAAGTTCATAGCGTTTTCTAGACTGAAAGCTGGAATAACTTGCACTGTCACTAATATTAATAATTGTATTGAAATAAAAGCTACTGGAAAAGCAGTTATAAATTTTGCAAGCAAGTTGTGCTTAAAACTGATATTTACTGAAATTCACAATATCTAAAGTTTATTAAAGGCCTATTGTAGGTTAAACAATAGACTAGTTTGAAACATGCAATTGATTCTTACCACCATGTACGCAAAGTAAGCAATAAGCTATTTCTCTCACAAGTCTCTGTGACTTTAGAAAGATTGTTTTACGGAAAGTAACTTTTCTCCTGCGTTAAACTTTACTGTTTTATGGAAGAGAATATAAAATCTACTTGTTACCTGTAACCTGAAGTTTTTTGCAAGGTGGTGACCAAGCTCCCTTTCAGGACTGGCTACAGACATGTTAGTTCTGTCAAAAAAGTTATTTCTTTGACAGCAAATCTGTATTATTTATTCTTCAAGCAGAACTTTTTGAAAACCTCTAGCACAAGCATAGGTCTGATTTCCTGAAGTGGCAGATATGTTTTATTCAGCTCTCCCTATGTATCTCAGATCTGATCTGCAGTTCTAAACTTAGTCTACTTTTGCACTGAAGATGCCGCTAATTTTCAGGTTCGGCAATGTGGACAATGTCGTCCTTTGTAAATATGCGAGGCAACAAAATTCCATTAAGTTCAGAGAGAAAGCACTTTAGAAGAAAATCTCACAAAAAGCATGCTTTCAAGAAACATCTTAATTTACAATGAGAATAAAGACTATCTCTAACCCAGGCTATGGAATCCAAACAGAAATCCAGATTGCATTTACAGCTCTGCTTTTAATATAGCCTTCTTAAATAAATTTTAATTTAACTGCTTATCCATGGTTGTGGAACACAACTGGGCTTTGCTAAGGGAGCACGTGTGGAATCATTTAGAGCCACATGCGGCTGAGAAGGAGGTAGCAGCTTAGGTGTAGTTGGAGTGGGTGTAGTTCCAGATCCAAAATTGAAGGTATGGCTGTGGATAGGAAGAAGATCCAGACTCTGCAGGGTCACACGTGTTTTCTAGCCTTCTGAACATCCAGTGTGGGCTTGAGAAGCGTCTGTTGTGGTATCTGGCAGGGAACTGGAAGATGGGGGCTAGTGGGAGAGCACTCTTCAGTCCCATTGCTGTCTTTTTAAGTAAGTCTGTGCTCATTTGTAGAACTCYTTTTGAGAAGGGCTGTATGATTACTGAATTCAAATGAAAAATAAACTTTTTAAGAATGGAGGAAAGCCTTTCTTCAGGAACCATGCTTATAACGGTAATAAAGCAAGCATTTAATTTACCTGCTAGTATGTGACGGAAACAGAAACAACCTTTTTTGTGTGTTCCTGCTGCATAATATATAGCTGATGCTTTTCCTAAAATACCTGAAGTACCCTGATACCAGGAGAATAGGCACTTTAAAATCTACTTACGATCCACAAATGAAGTGAACAGCATTCTGAATCTGCTTAGTCTACTGCCTTCATCTGCCCACATTCGTACCACACCTGTCCCAGTCTGCAGCGTGACATCATTTGCTACGGTGCTGCAAAACTTTGCCTTCAGGTTTTCAATAGAACTACTTCCATCATATACAGCAACAAAGTTTCTTTTGCATTCATTTGAATGCTCCATTTGATAGTCGAGAAATCGCAAATAAATCTGTTAGAAAAGAGAAATTAATGTCTCTAGGAAAAGTAATACAGAGAAGACAGTTTTCTTTCTTAGCAAATCTTGAATAAGATGTTTTGTCCCCTTACACATATGCGTAACTCCCAATTCACAACACTTTTAAACTTACATTTTCTCATTAAATGTCAATGTGGAGGATTACTTGACATTTGTCTGAAGTATCTGTTTCACTTCTCCCCCCTCTCCAAAACAATTTTTACTTAATAATTTACTCTGATATATTTCTGCTCCCCTTGGAAAAAAAAGTAAAAAGCAACACACTTGCTTGAAGAAAGCCCTAAGCAGCTCTTGCTAAATGTGCAGTCTATTACTCTAGAAGAGACGCAAGAAACACATAAATGTGCTGCAAGAATTTTAATGGTATTTTGACTGTTCTCTTTTCTTTCTTTTTAATTCATAAAAACAATGTTAAAGTATAAGGGAAGGAGTCTCGCCAGAAAAGCTCTGAAGTAAAATAAGGAAATTAAAATTTGTTGCTTCAGAATGAAAGCTAATTACTGAACCAGAGCAGTGTTATGGAAGACATAAACCATGAAGTCAGGAGTAATTTGAATAAAAATGGAAGCAGGAGAAAAGTAAGCTGGCTATCTAGGAAGAGTTAGTAAATTTAAGCCAATCTTAATTCCTCCAAAAGTAGAAATCTAATCCAAGAGAAGGCAGCGTATGTGGTAGAACATATGCAGCAAGGAAATTAGAAGACCAAGATGGCACTTGAAGAGTAAGTAAATCATTTATTTTGCTGGAGCAGGAAACTTGTGCAAGATTGTGATTCAGTTAGAATTACATGAAAAGATCATAGGGCTTTTTAATCTCTTGAATGGTTCTATTGGAATTCTCAAAATTCTAGTGAAAGTTGATGAGATATGTAACTAAGCCACCTAAGCATGCTGCAAAGTCCATCTTTAAACTTTAAAAATTCCTCAGCCATTATTTTGACAGAGAAGAAATCTATCCATGTGGAGGCTGAGGTCTCCTGCTCCATGGGAGAAGAGGTGCTCCTCCTCCATCCGTGAGATCTTCAGCATGTTCCTCAGATAAGCTTGGGTCTAGACTGTATGCATTTTGAGTACAGTTTACAATTACCTCTCCAGCTGATACTATGGATGCTAAAGACCTTTTGCACAGTGCAGTTTTTCATGCATCTGCCTAATGACAAGAATCTCAAACTCTTGTTTAGTTTGTGAAGCAGGGAAGACAGGGTAGAGGAATACCACGCTTACTACTGTTATATTACCTATTTTTCTGCCCTTTTGCCATATCTCGCTTTTAACCTCAGCTAGTGCCGAAGCCTTTTAAAACTGAATTTTAAAGAATTCACTAAAACAAAACCAACCACCTTTGTGTGTGGGAAAAAAAGATACCCCCCACATACACTTAACAGGCTCTATCGAAACACAGTAAAAGAGCACAGTAAAAGACAGGTGACACTTCTACACCCTGGCTCTTCCTTTCCAGTGTTTTCCAGAGGCAGGTTGCCAGCACTGTCTCCCCTTGCACGTTCTGTGAAAAGGTGCAGCCTGTGCCATATTATCTCATGCTGCATCTCGCTGTTTTGTGATTTTCAGTATATATATATATTTTTTTTTTTTTTTTTTTTTTCCTTTTTTCTCCTGCCTTTGTTCGATTTACTGCCGGAAATTCCCAGCTACGTTGAGAACCTGTCTTCCATTGATGTCTTATCTCACAAACATGGGTGTGAGCTGTAAGCGCTAGTATTTGGGCTAAGAGATAGTATTTTCATTTAATGATTGACTTTATATATCTGCTGTGAAATTACAATGGAAGCTAAAAATAAATTAGCACACTTTTAGTAGAGCTATTCTGTGTATGAAAACAAAGGAATAATTCCACTGAAAGAGCTCAGCTCTGCAAAAGCTCCTTCTGGTTAGTGTGTTAGGCAAGTAAATATAAAAGGTCCTCATTCTTAGATTATATTGATTATTCTAGTAATTTTCTGAAATCTGGAGGTAATTTATTAAATATCTGTTATGCAGATTTTAAAAATCCTTTCATTGCTGCAGTTGTGTCAGTTTTAAAAATCTATTTTTATTACAAAATCAAATTGAGGAAATTAAAAATGTCTATGCTTATTTTTCTCAAGAGACTGCACCATATCAAATCTAATGGATTTTATCATCATAATTCTGCCAGAATTGAAGCTTGAGAAACCACTGTCAGAATACTAAGAATTATTTTTCTGTAATGTTTTAACTCAATAATTTAGGATGATGATGTAATCTCAGGACTGACCCAACTATAACTCTGCCTTCTGGCAACATTCAATAATTTATTAAAATACTTAAGCGTAAGACCTGGTGCACTGAAGTGGCAATGTAGAGAGAAAATGGTTTTATTATTGTTTCTGGAAGAACTGCTACTATTACTTAGACTAGTATAGGGCTCTTGGGAGTTGAGTCACTTCCTCAAAGGCTCAAATATATTAATGGAGTTTTAGTTTCTTTCTTGTCCTGTCCTCTTATTACCATCTTTTAGGTTGCTGTTTTAGAACTAATTTGGAAGTTGGTGAATAGGGCTGCTTAGTTAACTATTAGGAGTGTGTAAGAAGGCATAGAGTAGATTTGTCATCTTGGCAGCTACTGCTTAAAAATATTTTTTAATTTTTATGTACATGCAAGCAGTGGTATGTGCTTTAATACACATACAGAAGCAAAATTACAGATGTGTATGCTATATGCAGAAAAAAATACATATTCTTCAGTGCAACTCACAAGTAATTAACAAGTATATGATTCTGAAACATATAGCTGTTGTGGTTTTTTTTTAAACAGGCTATAGCTATTATATTTTGGAATTATGAATAGGATTTTATCGTTCTCTCTGCCCCACAATAAAGCTCAAGTTGTTTTTAATGAGCGTAAGATAGTGATGTCTTCGTAAGCAGTCTCTAGTTCTGCAGGCACAATCATAAATATCAAGTACCTAGGTAACTAACGCTGATTTTTGGCTCGAACAGCTAATATGCCCCTTTAGAGCTTGGGCAGAAAAGCTCTAGCAAATTTTATTTTGGCACTTCAAGAGGATGTGATCCTATAGCTAGACAAAAGTGGTAATTCCTCAGCTGTTTCCAGGTAAAGCCTTTCATTTTAGCTCAGACTGCTGATGAAAGTGGGTTTTAAGGTGCTGGATTGTGAATTAGACTGGGGAGGAGCAGGTACGTGTTCTGTTGACTTTGAACAGAACCAAGTTCTCCAATAGAACCACTGGCAGCAAAATTTTAAACCATGGCAGCAAGATTTACTGGAATTTATCAAAGCTGTTAGCCAGCATTTTTGCCTGCGGTCTTCCAATAAAACCAAAGTCCAAGTCAAATGCCCTTGAAAATTGTTGCTTAAACAGTATCCACAGTTATTTTGTATTTTAAATTTCAAATAATAGGAAGACAACACTGTGGACTTGCTGTATAAGTTTAATTTCAGAAACAATCCTCTATGTGGATTTCCTAAACCACTGATACATAATTCATTCCAGTGAGACATTATGCAAATCACAGCTAGTGACTATTACCTGTTACTAGTGTCTTGGAAACCCATTATATGCTGAATGATATGAATGAAACCCACCTTAGCATTTGGAGTAGCTTTAATTGTCCATATGCAGTCAACTGCTTGTCCCGGTTTTGTTTTTCCTTCTTGTTCTACTTGACTGGAACGTACTATTCCATCGGCTCCCGAGAGCTCAAATTGGCAGTCTAGAGAGAACATAAACCTTGCTGTCAAATGCAATATGATATTAATTTAAAATTTCATGTATAAAGAAATTGTTACTGTAATACTAGACCTGGGATGGGATTTAAAATACCTCCTAGGTAAGTGAAGTCAGGATCTGTAATAGAAAGAAGTCATGAATCACAGGGGCTATCAATGATTGAGAATCACTTCAAGGTTTAGTATAATCTGAAGATTATGTCCTTTTTTTATTATGTCACAATAAAAATTGCCAGAAAGTTTACTGAATTGATTGGAGGGTACAGAGACAAATTTTTTTTAGATGATAACATTATTCCACAAAGATTGACCTTATCTGAATAAGGTAATTCTATACTGACAGCTCAGATTTCCAGCATAACACCAAAAATTACTATTGGCTATTTTGTTCCTACATTACATTCTGAATTTAACGATGCCAGTTTTCACTGAAATCACTGGAGCTCCACAAGAGTACAGGGGATCTTTCTGTGCGCATCATTTTTATCAGATTGCTGTCTGTCTAGTTCTGAACAATTTGAAGTTTAGTAGAATATATCAACACTTTGAAATTGCTAATTGCTATTAATAGAGACTATAAAGAAGGACAGTTCAATACTAAAGATACTTTTTCCTTGGGTACCCATGCCTCTTCTATTAAGCCAGGTAGCACAGTTCTAGACATTGTTTATGAAGGCAGAATTTCACCTTGATTGCTCCTCTATCTTCTCTCTTCTAAATATGATGTATAGGTAGTGTATGTATCTGTAGTATATACTGTAGTAGTATACTGCATGCATACTACTAGCAAGTTAAGAATATACTTTTTTTCATAATGGTTAACTGATGGTACTTGACTTTACTGGGACTAGGGCTTGGCTAAAAATGAGTCTGTAATGGGCTGGGATGTCCAAGACTTACATTCACCCATTTGCAGCTGTGGCATAGAAAATCACCACAGAAATCATGCAAATCATAGTGTGTGTATGTGTGTGAAATGTTAGTCTATGCAAAGGAAGCACTAGTTCATGCAAAAGTGCATGCGTGTTTTGTACAAAATTATTTTCCAAACGAAGTTCCAGAATTTGGCTCTTTCTGTGGTCCTCTAAATGTTTTTCTGTATAGGGAGTTTATCACTTCCCCTAAAATGCCTCAGTCCTGAGCTTAAGACTCAGTACAGTTGAGAAAATGCCTTCTTTGCCCTCCTCTGTTTTAGTTACCTATAGTGAAATCTATGATCACTATATGCAAAATTCTGCAAGAAATTTTCAACCTTCTTTGTGAACTGATTTTTTTAATGAAGTGGGGGTGTACGTGCACGTCCCCTGGCATTCTCACAATCCCAAAATATTTTACCACACTCTATATAAATGTAGAGGAAAGAAAAGGAAAGAAACATATCAGTCCTTCAGTTGCTGCAATCTACTGTGAAAATAATATACAGTTTAAATGTATATGTAAAGTTCCAGACTGGAACTAGGCTAAGCTAGTTTTGAAAGTGTTGTTAACGAAATGGCTTTGGAAATGGACATGGCAAAATGCGTAAGTACTGTCCCTATGAAAACATTTTGCATGTTATTCCCAGTGGACTGGCCACCATGTTAATCTGAAGAGTTTCCAAGTCTAAATCCCTAGCAAGGTATACAGTTCTATAAGCAGTAATACATAATCATGTATAGTGTTTTCATGTGCTGTCGGGGTAAAGACTAGTTGGGTAAAGATGACATTAAAGAGTTTGTCCCAAAGGACAATAAAATGCTGATAACTACACGTATAGTATCTATGAAGTACAGCAGTCAAGCATTGCACAAGGACATCACGTCAAATTTTCTTGTAAAAAGAACGCCCTGCCAGTTTTAAGTGGCCCCACAGAGCAGATGTGCTTTTTGTTTGTCTAAAGGCACTGTCAGCATATTATCCTCTCCTTCATACGCTGTAAACTACACCGTACTTTGAGCAAAGAACAATTCTATYGTCCGAGCCTGTGGTTTGAGGGAATCTAGTTATACTGAAAGCTGATGCTTGGACTGTATAGATATTTCCTCTGGCTTTTCAGAATGGAGATTTAAAATGTTTTGCATGTGGCTGGAAGTGCTATTGTAGATTTGCTTCAGGTGTTTTTGTCATAGTGTCGTATATTCCTAGAAGACAGGCTTGTTGAAAACGCCAGCTATTTGTCTACATAAATGCTCTTTCCATTACTACCACTGGTGAAACTGGTACAAGTTAGAGTAACAAAGAAGGAAGTTGCTAAAGCCCTTCAGCATGAACAAGATCAACTGACTTCTTCACTAGCAAACTATAGACCTATAATTCCCTTCAGTCAATTTTCCAAAGTGGTTTTAGTCAAGTGTGCTGTAGGATTAGCAGGACTGAGACTGTAACTATCGCATTGTCACTTTGCCTTCATAAGCACTTATGAAATACAGCTCTAGACTGCCAGCAAAAACACATCCACAGAGTTCCATGGGAGCAGATGGTCAGCTCGGTCAGTTTTAGGCATCTTTACCTGGTATAAATGAGTACTTTGCTTGAAATCCCTTTCCTTCCAGCTCTTCATCAGAAGTAAACTTGATCCACATAAATCTCCCTGTTGATCTAATTAGTGCAGGACTTTTCAGACCACAGTAACGATTAATGAGAGGGGAGAAACCAAAAGGTCCATCTCGAACCTCCAGATGATCAAACCGACATTCAAATGAGGGTTCTATGTAATAAGGTTCATCAAAGGTCAACTCAATTCTTTGTCGTGGAGCAGCTAGACATAAAAAATCGAGCAAAAGATTAAATGAAGATCTATATAAAAAACACATGAACACATGAAATAATGAAGTGACAGGCCTCCAAAACAGCAAGATGAAAAAGAGACGGGAAACTTCTCAAAATACATCTGGCAGTCTGCTACAAAAACTCAGATACACTGTAATAAAAATTTAAAAAATGCTTGTGTAGAAGATACATTTTCATGGAATTTTATGGAATTCTGTTGCTTGCTGATCTTTATTGTTGAACATTCAGAGATGACATAAATTTAATGCAGCACATGTAGCAGATATTAACATATATGCCAAGATATACAAACAACTTTTAATATGAAGATATAAATTAAAACCAGTGTTCTGTGAAAGCAAAGTACATAAAAAAGGACAAAACTGCATTCCCCATTGAGGGATGCAGAAAGAATGGAAAAGAAGAAGATACAAAGAACTACTCACTGGTATATTTCCTAAACATTAAGCCCAAATTTGCAGATCCTTTGGCAGGAGACGTCTTTTATTAGAATATTCAGAGAAGTGTAAATGCTTCATATATTTTATTAATATGCAGACGACTGCAGATGTTGGTAAGTCTGACCAGTGACAGCCTAACATCAGGATTTGGATCAGACCCCTAAATCCTGATGAGATGCAGCTATGGCTACTTTGTGACTAGACTTTCACATCTGTAGTTTGGAACCGTCACTTTATATTGTATGAATAGCTTTAGTGTTTCTTGTTCTTGTCATGTATTGAGCTACGTGAACTTTCAGATACTAATTGGTATCTGGAATGACAGCATTAAAGAATCACGTGCTGTCTGCTTCTTCTGAATGCAAAAAGGATTTACTTATATGTCTCAACACTCTGTTTAGACCTTACGCCTTACTTACACATGAGTTAAAAACATTCGTAGCTGTTTGCACATATTGGTAGTGGTCTGCAGGAAGGACCATATCTTAGCTAGAAATTGTGGAGGGCCTTTGTCTCACTCAGGTACCCATAATGTTTCTGTATAAGGACGGTGAGGACAGAGGCGTGGAAACCGATTCCGTGCCCCACGGAAACTACCTTGCACAAGGCAGATCCAGCAATGGATCTGGTCTGTCCGAACTCTGAAGCTGGACAGGATATCTGCTCTCCAGTGCCTTCACTGGCAGGGAAGATGCAAAACTTCAGATGTGCATGCATACAAGCGAAAATGAGGGTGTCTATGAACCAGTGCTATACTGTACAAATAAAAACTCACTGAAACATATTACTTGAAATATTTCCATTAATTGATATGAATCTGATGATTAAGCTGACTAATGTTTTTAGCTGACTTCAGTGGGTTTTGGGTGCATTCTAATAAGAGGAAAAAATAATTAATGTGTCCCAAGTCTTGCAGCCTTTATCSAAGATATTCTCATTGGAATGTGGTTTTATTCTAGTTAATGAAAATTTTTTGTCCTCATCACATAATTTTAATAGTGACCTCAGCAGTGCTAACAAATCTCCATATTTTTAGTACACTGCTATGGCAGTCAGATGTGTCTTTTTTATTAATAAAGGACAGCATAAAGATTATCTGCTTGTGAGATAGACAGAATATAGTCTTCAACCATCTTTTGCAGTTTATTATTAGCAATACTGGAAGAGATATTAAGATAACAAGCTACAATTTTTATCTTAATAGTTCTGTGCCTTCACAGATTACAGTAGATCTGATGCTGCTTTTTCTGGCTGTGATGGTATGTCTTATTCCATATAGCTAATTCCTGAATGTTTGCATTTTCTATTAATTTGTTACTATTACTTCAGAGAGCAAATTTAGCTTCTTGTTCAACCAAATGACTGCAGAACTGATTATATTGCCAGTATGGCTATACAATACATGACAGTATAGTAAAATGACACAGTTTTAACAGTTCAAGATTATCCATTTAACAGYAGGATTACAACACAACAAAACAGAAATACAGCATGTACCTTCTAAGATATAGATGCACTCTTGATTTGGTGGGTACATGTTAGGGTAGTTTGGTGAAGCAAAATGTCCTCCATTACTTGTCCGTACCCAATTGTCACACTGGGTAGGAGGAATGCGATTCACTCCAAAATTTTGCCCACCTTAAGCGAAAAAAAAAGTGATCAAATAAATTTCTCCTGCAAGCATGCAAATTTGATTTTGCAAAAGTAAAACACTGACAAAATGCATATCCTATAAAAGAAGAAAGTCATTTATTTTGGTTGAAACCCCCCTTATATACCACTTGTTAATATCTAGCTAGGAAAATCTTATGTTTAATTTAATGATGTGGTATATCCTAAAGAGATCAGAGTTTTTGAATATCAAATATGTCCAGTAATCCTTGGGAAGGGAAAAGAGGGAGTAATTTTTTTTTACCCAAGTCAGTTTAGATTTTTTGATGCTCTTCTTTCTAAGTCAAATAGTCACAGTGGCTGCCAATACAGCAGCATTATTTTATGGCTTATGTCCATTCCTATGCAAATATAATCCAAAATATTTGTTAGCTTTTACTATTTTTGGCCCGGATTCCAGAGCATACTGAAGTACATGGCTCTCAGATTGAATATCTACTTACAATAATTTGTTGGAATACAGAATGCTTATAAGAGAATGAATTATAATATGTAAATACACTAAATACAGCAATGATACTTAATCAAATTACTAGCAATAGGTAGATTGCATTGGTAGCTAAGAGTCTCATTTAAGATCAAAGGTCGTCTTCTGGGTGTACAGGGAAATATGATCCTTGATTGAGATTATGCAGTTTACTAAGCTAGCGCACCACCCTAGACCATTTGCAGGAGCTTTGTAAGTTCAGATTTCCTTATCCAAGGAGAAAGGAGTTGGAAATAGTATGATCTCTCTGACGTTCTTCTTAAGTACCTTTGACCCTTCTCCTTGATATCAGCAGAACTGGAGAGAATAAGACACAGGATATGTGGTTTCTGCTAGATTCTTCCTAAATCTCACAGGGTGCTCTCATAATGTTATTTATATTTATGCAGTTTTTCTTTGCAGACCTTTGAGAGGGAGTCCATGTTGATACAGGTCTTAGCTGCCTCCAGTAAATTACATCACCTTCCACTCTGGTATCTTGGCAGCTTTTTGATTTATGGGGGTGAAAACTTAGTCTCTCCTGCAGAAATTGTTCAAGGAAATTCTGTAGGTGTCAGTTCAAGGAATTCTTCTCTCCTATTTGTGGGTTAATCCCACATATGAGAAAATAAGGTTTGTGAAACTGATGCCTTCCCCACTCAGCAGTCTTCAAAAATGTTTGTGGGTGGACTATTTGAAAAGGTTGTTGTCAGATACAGAAAACATGAATTTCCGTGGTGTTTTTTTCTACCTTTAAGGTCTAAACCCATAGAATTTTAACTGGGTAAGTGAACGTCCATGTTCTTTATGACTGGATGGCTTTGTTCAGTCGGAAAAAAATGCAGTAAATACAGGGAAAAAGGAAAATACTGGAGTTCATATTGGTAATTCAAGAGCTGTTAATACCAGAAGACAAATACTTTCTTTCACTTGTATTGCTTAATTAAAAATTATAAAATGGTTACATTTTTTGAAAGAAAATCATCAAACCAAAATTGTACCTTGTGTCTTCTGTGCAACGGCAATCCCTTCCACTACAAGGATTGTTACTAGCAACACTGATGAAAGAAATTGGACAGGAAAAACATCAGTAATTCATCAAAATTATAGACTATTTTCTGCAGTCTTGATTCATGCAAATCCTAGAATCACTAACCAAAACAACTCAGAACATACAAAAATACGTAATTCATTTATGTGCTTTCTTAAAATTTCAACTTTAGAAAACCAGTGCCGTCTAAGTACACTGTCGGTTCTTCTTCCAGGTTCCTTAAGAAAGCATATATGAGAATTGCAATTTATTGTTTCAGGGGACTTTAAGAATATTTTCTAGAGTATCTACTAATTTGCAAGTATTTTATAAAATTAAATGGTATCTATCTTCTATATAACTTTTATATCCTGAAATGAGATGTTTCACTGCTATATTGAACCATATTTATCCTAAAACTCCATATACATAACATGTACAAAAGACTTCTCTGGCTTCCAAGAAATTAATCAGGACCACAGGAGACACTGCCTGGTCTTATCCCTGCATGGATTTCAGGAGCACTATAGAACTGTGCTTGCAAGACTGGTTGTTGTGATGCTGCCACAATACCAGTGATTTCTGCAAATGACGTGGCAGTACAAAATGAGCATATACAAGTTCTAACAATGGAGAGACTTACTCTGAGTGGTGACAACAGCTAGGATGTGGATACTGTTACAATGTAGACTGTTGCAAGCACTCTGGTTTGCTGACGTGTTGTGTTCATCTCAGGTGTTGGTACATGCTGGCATTTTCTAGATTTGAATTGACTAAATATTGGACCTGTTAAAGATTTTGTTATACGCTTCCCCCCAACCCTCTTTCTTCTTCCTTCCTTCCTTCCTTCCCTAAAAAGAAGCTGTCTAGATGGTTTTGGTTTTGGTCTTTCCCTTATGTCTACACTTTTGTTGCACCCAAGAAGTGTCAGTCTGAACAGCACATATTAAAGATTCCATATTCCACTATTCATCACCAGTTTTAAAGCAGGCTTAATGTGCAGATTTTCCTAAAATGCTTTGTCTCCTCAAATTGTTAGGGATTACCAGGAAGGGAAAAGAGAATGAAACAGAGTATATAATTACGCCACTCTTCAAATCTTTCATTTGCTTCCATCTTGAGTATCTCTACAATTCTGGACACATACCTTTCAGAACTAGCTAAGTAGGCTAGGACTCTTTGCCCTGGACAGAAGCTGGCTGAGGATAGGATACAAGTTATAAAATCATGAGTGTCATTGAGATGGYGAATAGAGAGCAACTACTTGTTGTCTCTTCCAATACAAGAACCAGGGGGTATCAGACAAAGCTAGTAGGTGGCATGTTCAAAGTAAATGAAGATTTTTTTTGTTTTTTAAATGCACGTACTTCATAACACATCCTTAAAGTAGAAAATTCTGTTTCAGAAACCCCTTAAGCCATAAGTTGTTGGAAGTCTGGGATAATATTTGGGGCAAATATAATTTGCTCTACTTTTATACTCTTTCTGAGACCTCTGCTTTTATATCTCTGTGAAAGAAGATACCAGACTAGATGGACCTTTGATTTGACCTGGTATGGCCCCCTTCCCATGTTCTTAATCTATTTGTTAATACTAAGTCAGACAGGCATGGCCTTACCACTGCAGGAAAAAAAGATTTCAGCAGGAATTTTATTGTCACATTCAAGAAGTTCATTTTATTTCCCCAATTTTCCCCTCTCGTTGCTCAGGCATTTTAGTGGCTTGTGCTGAAACGGCATTTTCTCTGTCGGTGATTTTTCCCTGTGTTGCTGTTAGACTTTCAGCCCTTTAGAGAGTTCCAGAGTGAACATGCACTGACTGTGAGCTACGGTGATCTTGACTGAACTCATCTAGATGCTACTGTAATGTTGGCATAGATCTATTATCTTGGGGAAAGACAAAAGGAATCAAAGTCTGCCCCGAAAGTGTCCATCTAGCATTTGTGTTTTATTATGTATGTTTCTGCTGCCCTTTCTTCTCTCTACCCATATTAAAACAGATTGTATATCATTATGAGACTTTCCTTACCAACAACCGCTTTTTCCCTTGTAAGTCGAGTTTCCAACTGTGGGTGTTCTAAAATACCATATGGGTCTTGCAAACAAGTGTTGTGTTCCTAGAAGCTTATTTGATTTTTAGGGATGGATTATGAGATAGTAGGGTAAGACTTACGTATTTTTGCAATAATTCTGTATTTTCATCAATATTAATATACCAGAAATATACTTCCTGTCATTATCCCAATACAAAGTATCAATCATTAATCATTGCTGACTCACCCTAGATTGAAAATTCATCCTTCAGAAGAAAATATCTAGTACCCGTGACCGGTCTTCAAGTTATGGATGTTCACTAGTCTTTACAGCAAATGAAATAAACAAATATCCCATCTTTATTAACATATGATTGACATTAGTTTTCAGATATTTTTTCATTTTTAATATTTTTTATATACATGCCACTATTTCAAAATTATTTGCCGTTTATTTTTGCGGCTTCTGTGTTTAAACTGTGCACTCAAAGATCTGAGTTTAAGTGCATGAACTTATAATGCATTTGTACTCCTGAGATCGCTTGTCCCTAACAGAGAATCTTGATAGTGGTTATAAAGTTGTCTGTGTATTTTCTTTGGTTTTTTCTACACTGGTTTTGGAGCAACATTTCAAAGTTGGCTTTTGTTGTTAAAGTAAACGCAGTTTCCACAATCCTATATAAATCATGTGTCAGTATGTTCTTCTATTGAATTAACCTTTCTTAAAGATGTGCTACGCCCACCCTCTATTTTGCAAGGACATAGCAATCTCTTTATAACTTGCTGTGCTGCTTCTTAAAATGCGAAATGGGCTTTGTCTTTTTTTCTTAAAGCAAACAAACACAGAAATATGAGTAAGATAAATACTTTCATGACTAGCAAAATTAATGCAGATAGTCACTTTCAAGTAACAGTGGGAAATCTGGGGGGTTGTTCATTTGTTTTGGTTTTTTTCTAGTACAGCTATCTACTACAGCTAACACTGTTACAGTATACCTTTTTTTTCTTTTTCACCTTGAAAATATCAGTAAGCATCTATGTTTATTTCAGTGATGGTGTTATCTTGTACAGATAGAGACCACATAAGAATAGGTGTTCAGTTACACTAAACAGTGATTTCCCTTCTTGAAATGGTGCGGATACAGAAAGAAGCCTCCTAAAAGGACTTCAGAAAATCCAACTGGCTTTCACTAAAGCCTGTGCCGTTTCTATAAATAGTCCAGAGCTGTGTATGCATGTGAAAGTGCAAAAGAACAGTGCAAGTTTCCTGCAGAACAGCATGGATATGCAGGCAATTATAGAAGATAAATGGGCTGAATATTTGTCTTACTGTCTTCCTTTTGTCATGTTGTATGGATGAGTGGATATAGTAAGTATGGGCCACCTTCTCTTCATTCCCTGCCCTTTTCATCCTCTTCATTTTTAATCTCTTCCATCTCTTGCCTTTCCCTGGCAATGCCTAGCCTTCTCATGCTCTCCACAACCCTTAAGATGTATTCAAAGCAGCCTCGGTAGCAAATGTTTAAGGGCTTTCCTTTGCCATTACTTTTATCCTGGGTGATAGTACGATAAAGAAAAGAGGTGTCTCTGACTAACACTCTGTATGTGTGCTGTCCTTATCTCTGTGACATTGCTAGCAAAAAGGTGGAGAGAGGACTTACATCTGTTCTTCCTGAGAGTACTGGGCAAGAACGCCTGAGGTAGTATTGCCTTAAACTGCATGCATTTACATGACACAGTATAATGTGGGATAGCAAACAGGAGCTTTTTGGCTGAAAATAAGGCCTATCAATGTTCAGGATGAAAGGAAAAGAAAGAAGGAAAAAAAAATCAGTCAGGATATTTTTAGACCCTTTAGACTGCTTCCATTAACCCATTTTCGTGTGCATTTTAAAAACAACAAAGGAATCACTTGGCATCCTAAATCCATACAACTTCCTGGAAAAATGCTTTTGAATCTTAAAGACTAATTTGGACCATACAAGTCAGTAAGAAGGAAGGAAGATGTCTAGAGAAGAGACAGATCCTGTAGGATGGTACAGTGGAGAGCTAGTGCTGAACCAGTGTCCTGGTACTGCATGTGGGGACGCAGACACAGCAATTAGAACAGACGTGAGACACTGAACTACTTTCACTAGAAGTCTTAAGCACTTTCAGAAGAATGAAGAATGATCTTGTTATTTCTGACAAATTGAAATTCAAATAGTTATAATGCACCTGAACTTGCAACGGGACACAGTATTCCTCTGCTCCTTCTTTTTTCCTCTTTTAAAGTCTATTACGTATCACTGTGACATGACTGTTCTTCAGTGTGGATGAAAGATAACTCCAGACTTAGCTCTGTATTCTAGTATGGTACAGGAAGCAGAAGAAGTATCTATCTAAAAATGCCACTTGAACATGGCTTGCTAATGTAAGCAACAGCACAAACAGTGCAGGATTGCATGACTGCATTGAATATCAAAGGGATAGAAGGGTGGGTTTGATTGTTTTGTTTTTAATGGAGCAGTGTGGTGAGAATTCTACTAGAGGACACTGAAATATGGGAGACTGACCTTATAAACTCAGAGATATTTAGTTGGTAAATATAATAGAGGTTAGTGCTTCTGCACCTTATATTGAGCTTCTACTTCATGATATGTACA
This sequence comes from Phoebastria nigripes, assembly GCA_035582835.1. NCBI lineage: Eukaryota > Metazoa > Chordata > Aves > Procellariiformes > Diomedeidae > Phoebastria > Phoebastria nigripes. Next base: position 3,818,245 of record JAYKAV010001000.1, on the reverse strand, counting down.
CTGTAGAAGAGGCTATCATTAAGCCAACAGCAGCATAGCCACTGAGGCAGACAGCTTGAGGGGCTTCTTTTATTCATGAATCTGCTATTTGCTACAGACTTTTATTTCACGAATTATGGTGCACGTTTTTGTACTACCGTATAAAGATCTGATAGTTTTTACCTATGTGAACATTAACTAGAAATAAAGAAAAAGCAGCAAGCTTCTGTCTCTGTTTTTAAAAGAATCAATTTTTCATTTTCTTCACTTCTTTGCATGAAATATTTTAGATCACATAGCCTGCAGACAGCTGTATAAATTTTTAAGAGTGAAGACACTAACCATACATTGCAAATTCTTATTACTATTCTACTATTCTACAACTATGTTGTTGAAATAGGCTTATGGAATAATATAAAAGAATCCCCTGAACTGGTATAATAAACTATGCATTGTTTGCAGGAGTTAAGTTTTTCTTTGCTGGCATTTCTTAGAATTCTCTAAAATGAATCTAAGCTGCAAAAAAAATTTGTTAATTTGTGTATTGAAGTATATATATATATATTCACAAATGAGTGCCTCCTATTTCTCTTTAAAAATGAGAATAATATAGTTAGTTTTATAGTAAATGGGTGCTCAACCCAATACTGAGAAATCAGTGCGTTGCTTAGAAAAACAAGTGCTTTAGGCTGCAAATCTGACATATGCTTGTACTTTCTGGCAAGATGCATTCTTCACATTTTATGGGATACAGTACTGCTCTGAGCTCCCTATGGTATGTCTTTCCTCTGCTTTTTCTGCATGCTCTAGGGATCTTCACATATAGAGAAAACAGACTAGATTTGCTGTGTGGCTCTGAGAGCAGTGTCTGTCTTCAGTGATGACAGTGGGGGATCTATGCATGCAGGGAAAGCTGAATATCAAACTGGGGAGCAGTCATGCACAACTGAGAAACAGAGTGAAAAATTCCACCATCTTTTTTAAATAAAGACTTAATCATTTAGAGTATTACACATTCTTAGTATAGTGGTAGTCAGAATCCTAGGGATAAAGATGACAGACTTTGCTTAAAGCAGGAYGCACTGTTTTATCTCTGTGCTGTACTCCCTGGATTAGGCAGCACCTTGTATACATATAGTCCAAATAGACAGTAATTGGCAACACACAGGTCATGCATGTTAGAAAACCTTGCCAGGATGCCTGCTTCTTTCTGGCAGATACAGCCTAGAGTAACAAATGCTTGATCTTAATTATATGCTATGTTTTGCCTTACRGGAATGAATCCTTTTCTTGTGTGCTATTCTTAAACCTAGCTCCTAATTTGCCCCATGTGCTAAAACTAACGTTACTTTCAGTAACTGCTAATCACAATATCCCAGCTTTTACATCCATTTTTTTCCCCACATATGTCTAAACATCAATGTTAGCTATTAATGTGGTGGGGACATTTGTGATGTCATATCCTATCTTACTCTCTGGCCAAGATTATTATATAACATAAATTACTTATATGTGTTTTGGTTGCTTTTAAGGACTCTGATCAAGTGTAGGGTCCCATGATGTTAGATGCTGCACAAATTCAAAGTGATTGACCGGCCTTCTTGTAAAGAACTTCTGCAATTTAGACAGACAAGGTAAAGTGGGGGAAGGAAAACAGACACACTGGATTTTATGTATTTCTCTGTGGATGGTCACCTTCTTTTCTTTCAGCAAGCTAATTAAGTGCATTTCTGATTCAAGCCATTTTTAGCTCAGAAACACAAACTGTAAATTCCAGGGAATGAGATTTTTCTCTCTCTTCTAGCATTTGGTGACATTTGCTAATTGATAAAAGGAATGCTGGATTGCATCTGTTGCTGCTTTTTTAGGCAAACAATTCTATTGCTGAGGATGAAAACACAGCAGTTTTTGAATCCCACGTGCTCTTATAGTTCATAGTCCGTATATATTCCCTAATCTCTTGTGGTCTCAACAGGACATTTGCAGATTGGTAAAATGAGTATCAAAGAGCAGTTAAAGTGGCTGCCTATAACTTAGCCTATTAACAGTTCTGGTGATTTCCTCATGTTGGAATATACTGCAGGATTGCCACAGAATAAAGAAATAGAGATGAAGGTGTGCATCAGGCAAGACATATTTTAGCTGTTTCTAAGTCTTACCCAGAGCATGCTAGTGGAGCTGCCAACCTGTTTTTAATCCTCCTCACAAAAGCTTGATAGCAGAAGTGGGCTTCACTAGCTATTAACAGTGACTCTAGTGCCTTCCTAAGATCCAAATCTTGTTAGCCATTAGCATGCCAGCAGGATATCTGAATGCACTCAGGTCTGTTCTCAGATATAACAGTTTCATCTCACTCCAGCTGTTTCCAGTAGGGATTCATCTCTTTAAGATTGCCAAAGAAACAAATTGGGAGTCCATATCTCTGCAGAGAAACCAGGTTAACTGATTCAGGAAGTAAATGCAGTTCTCCCATGTGCCTTTGATCAAAATCATCTGCAGAACAATTCATGCTTGGATGGACTGACAGAGACCTCTCCAGGTTTGCTCAAAACACTTAACATTTCTGATCCCTTCCTCCATTAGAAATCTATAAGCAGCTCTGGGCTGCTTCATTTTACCAGTTGCTCCACATCCTGTTACTTGTAATCCATTCCTGGGTATGTCTGCCAGAAAAACTTCTGCCAGAAGAATGATATCTTTTATTTTTAAAATAGAAGCTTTCCTTTTTATATGGAAGATCTTTTTTCATCTCCAAGCTGTGTGCAGCAAGAGACTGATGAGAAGGCTGCATGTGCAAACCATGYTGATGAGGGGTTCCAAAAACCTTATTAAAATATATACACTGATTTAAAGTTCACATGGTTTCCCTGTAGCTGACAGAACTGATCCTGCTGTACATGACTATTCTGAATACATCTTTCCCAGAGATTACTTATTCCTAGAACACTTGGATAGTGATACTTTTGACTTAAAAATAGATCAAATTGYACCAAACTTCTTAATCTCTTGTTCTTTATTATCAGTATAGTGTATTTTTCAGTGGAAATCTTTTCAGGAATGTCTATTATGGAATTAATATTAAAAGTTCTGCTGTCTTCTGTCATGTCTGACAACAATTTGTGTACAGAGCATAAATTAATATTTTTTTCTAGCTCCTCACTCTCAGTCCCTTAAAAAGAGACTTCACTGTGTTCATGGATTTTATTGTATGCTAAAGAAGGAGGTTTTGTGAAATGTATTGTTAACATATTGGCAGCCTCTCTGCTGCATAGTGGGTCAGCTTTGTAATAACAGAAAATGGAGTGAAGCACAAAGATAAGCTAAAAGAAACGTGGAATTTTTTCATGAAAAGTTACCTGCTGATTTTTTGTTGAAAAATTTACACTCCCCCACCCCAATCACTTGCAGTATTTGAGGTGTCAGGTGTCAGTCATATATCAATAGAGGTAGCAAGCTATTTAAAGGTAGCAAGCTATTTAAGTTGTCCAGGACTGTAAGTGCTTCATTAATTAAAAAACAAATTGGAGTATATAAGGCAGAAAAGCAGCAAGCTTGTTTGCAGTGCTAGAACCCCAGCTCTATCCAAGACACTAGAATTAAGATTTTGCTTCAGTCCAGATAAGCATGTCCATCACTACATGTGTAACCTGTTTTGTATGTAAACAATGTGTACAAGAGTATGCGCAATATCTGGTATAATTGCAGATGTTTATCAGCTCTCTTCACCATTCCTGCAACGAATTATATTGTGAATTTCTGACAGGTTCATAAATGATGAATAGCTTATAAAGTTTCATTTTGGGGTAATTTTTCTGTCTAATCTCTCTCTGTGTAAACCTTAGGGAAGGTGCTGAAAATCTTAGCTTTTTCATTAGATAGGGATACATAATTTAATAGCTCCTTTAGCTTCAATCCAGTGTTATCCTGTACTCCGGCTACAACTATATGCCTGATTTATACGCTGAACTTTTCTATTAATACCAATGTAATTATAACCAACTTGTTCTGTAAAAATTTTAGCAGTCATTGTCAACTATGTCTTAGGAAAACTAGGGAGTTAATGTTTTTGAAGTTACGCTACTCTGGGAGTGGTGCATTTTGCATATTAAGTTTGTATATGTAGTAATAGCAAGGCATAATACATACCCCACCACATACTTTCCTTGTTTATAACACAGCAGCTTTTTGAATCCTATTCTACAGTTACTTGAGTTACTTCTGCTTAACTGCTTAGTGGTGAAACCTGTTTGGTGCTTAGCTTTTTTGAGTGCAGCAGAAAAGGTTGCAAGCAGATCCTGTTTTTAAGTAAAAAATGAAATTCTGACTTACACTTGATACTGCCTTTGTTAGGGCCCCTACAGCCTCTACAGTCAGTACTTTGCTTTTGGTTTCAGTGGACAAATCATGAAATCATTAACAGATTTTTAAATTATCTTTTTTCTCTGCTTGTTTTCAGCTTTTTGGGCCATTGTTATACCTTTTGATTTTGGAAACAGGAGGCCATAATTCCTAGCTTTTGTGTGGAAGGAAGCATTACTTCCTAACACTACTTGTTTGTGAGAAATTAGCTGGTAAAATCATGCCAAAATGCAAATGAGGGGGCTGAACAGAATGGCAGGAAGTTCATCATAGTACTCCACATTCTTGCAACCTGCCGGAGTTGGAAATAGTTCTGTAGCTCATTGGAAGGCTGGGAATGTCGACTTTCCAGAAGTAGCAGTAATTGGTTCTAGCCCTGGCTGCTTGTTGAATTATCAGGACAGAAACTACAGAATTCTCTTTTTAGCTTTTTAACTTAATCCAATATAATAACTGAAATAGTCCAAAACTAATGTACATCATGATTTAACTTAGGGTTTGTGGKTTTTTTTAACCAAATAATAGCATATGGAAATGAAAGAGGGAGCATATTTGAAGAATGGGAACAAGCTCTTAGCAAACACATTTTGGGAGAATAGCAGATATGAGGAAATTCAAGATAGATATATTTAMTTCCAAAGCATAACAGGAACATGGCTTTATTAAGAAAGCAGCTGCTCTCCTCTCTTATGAAGTAGAGGGTTATAATGCTTTATTGTTGTAGAGCAGTTGCATTTTGCAAGCTGTGCTAGGATTAAAGAATGATTCCAGTGTGTTTAAAATCTCATTGAGAACTGAAGACAGGAGGAAAAGGCTTTGTCTTTCAACAACCAAAACGCAGTGAGCACTTTGGCCTCCCATAGGTTTCATACATCACTGAGAAAGCTGGGGGGCATTGGCTGGGCTCCACTTCAGCAAAACCTGCAGCTATTGCAACCTCAGTGCTGTTGTGGTCCACCATCGCTTCCACTCAGCACTATTGGCTGGTAGATCTGGATGAGAGCAAATAATCAATGTAAGATGATGAGATTCAGGATGAGACTTTTAAAAGTTTTGCTGAACACTGTGGACAGAGGCAATAAGAATTATATTAAGATATATACTTAAATCAGCCCTTATTATTGATAGCTGAGGAAGAACATAGAGTAGTTCTGAACAAGCGTAACAGAAATCTGAATTGCCACAAAGCGAGTATGATGGGCTCTCTTCTGCCCTGAGGTATACAGCCAAAAAATATAACCTTTGTGGTTGACAGAAATGTATATATGCATTCCATGTTAAGAACAGAAGATTAAACTGTTTCTAAGTATTATTAAAAGATATATGACTTTTCACAATATACTGAGCTTCACGGTACTTCATATATGGTTTAGCAGAACTCTCCCAGTTCTGCACACAAATTTGTATGGAGAGAAAAAAAATTACTGCCACTGTAAGTAGAGCTTCCATGCAGAATTTAAGATGCAACTTGTAAAATACGGAGGCTTACTTCGAATGTTATTCCCAACAGTCTCCTTTTGGGATTAAATCTATGTGTCTATTTATAGGAATCTTTTTTTTTCTTTCTGATTAGATGTAATGATCGGACTATATGAAGACTTCTAGTGAAGAAGAGATAAAAGGGAGTTTAATGCTAAGTAATGATAGGTTGTTTCTGTAGTCATGGCAAGTGATGCATTTAGAATACTAACAGCTTATTGACTAGTGGCTTTGTGCAATTTATAGATTATGAATAATACAAAAAACTTCCTGTAGAGGGACTTTTTACCTGGACACTAGCGTGATTATAAAAGATTGGCATGAGGTCTGTTCAGGAAAAAACCTGTACAGTCAAATTTGCAGCAATCACATATTTCTGAAATGTAATTAAATCTGCATATGTAGAAAGTAACTAAGAAGTAGAAATGTCAGTTGTATTTTATGGTTGGTTTATAGTGGTTTATGGTATTTAACTATGTTACTTAAAGACGAAGTAGAGAAAAAAAAATCTAAATGCCTTTTCTCCCTCATGTAAGCCTCATGTTCCTATGTTATCTAAACTCAGCGGATGGTTAACACCTATATATAGAGACAGGCATTTACTGAGAACTTCTTCTGTCTCTCAATTATTATGCTAATAAATGAAAAATATTTATCTAAATCCTCAAGACAGCTGTCCTTCAGGCCAGGAACATGGGATTTTATGGGCCGTGGAAACATTCTGGATTTAAAACAGACTTCTTTACAACTTTCATACCATGGGAGGACATCAATGCATATCAGAAACAGTTCTCCACTCTGCAGTAATGCCTTGTCGGCTTCAATAATGCAAGCAGATACTCCAAAATTTCCTAATGGAATAATTTAATTTAAAAAAAAAAAAAATCCCTGATGGTTCAAGTCTGCTATTGCTAAAGAAGATACAGAATGCTAGAAATAAACTCTTGAGGCACAAGGTTAATTCCYGTATCTAGCTTTATTTTCTAACAGAAAACCCTTGCCCATTGTCGAGCTGTATAAATAATACTATAGACAAAGAAATGCTAGGATGAGGAGCCTTCCTCAGTTGTTTACCTCTGAACCTAAAGAAGTTAGAAACAAGATTTAAAAGCCTCAAGCAGAAGAGAAGCACAGGTGAATACTGGTCAGGCAGTAGCTTGTGACTCAGGTGACTGATTTTGTGAAAACCTTGCTGAAAACAGATCTTGCTCCCGATAACAAGTATGACAACCTGATCGCTGTTAGGCATCTCATTAGGAGAGTTCGGAAAGCAGAAAGAGTATTTTTACTGTGAAAAGACTGGAGCGTAGGAAGCTCTCGGTGTGCCTCGGGAATATACGGGGCACTGGTGCAGGGTCGCTGCCATCGTAAGCCACGTTTCCGCAGTCTGGGACCCTCCCAAACCGAGGTGCCGAGGTGCTCCCGGCGCCCGCCCGCGCCCAGCGGGGACGGGAGGAGCCCGGGATGGCTGCGGGCTCCCGGCCCGCCACGGCCCCGCGCTGGGCTCCCGGCAGCGTCCCCGCTGCAGCCCCGAGCCGCTGCCGGCACCGCAGCGCTGGCTTTCGCGAGGAGCAGAGCAGGGCCGGGGACCTGCCAGCCGCCCAGCAGGGACGCGGTGCGGTGGGGCAGCGTGGTGCAGCCCCGGGAGCAGCCCCCGTGCCCCTCGTACGAAAGTTTCCGCTGGCGGTGGGAGGGCGGCCGGGGCAGCCGAAGGGGCGGGCGCCTCCGGGGGTACCGCGGTCTCCCCTCCGGCGGGGCGCGGGCAGCTTCTCCCGCGGCGGGCGCCGTGCCGCCCGCGGCTCCTACCTTCCAGCACCGAGCAGAGTTTGTGCAGGGCCATTGTCTCCCGGCGGGCCGCGGCGGCGACTCCGCGGCGGCGGCGATCACCGGCGCTCCATGGCCGCGGCCGGGAGCGGCGGCGGCGGCCCCCCACGAGGGCGCTGTGGCCCGCGCCTACGGCTCGGCCGGCCCCCGCCCGCCCGCGGCCATGCCCGGTGTCCCCGCGCGGGGCGCGCTCAGCCTCCGCCGCCCGAGCCCGGAGCCTCCGCCGCCGCCGTGCTCAGTCCCATCTAGAGTGGGGCGCGGCGGGCTCCGTCGGGGCTGGCCTGCCGCGGGGGGCGGGGAGCGGGGGGGGGGCTCCCCCTAAGGCGGTCTGAGCGCAGCCCGGCAGCTCCCGGCCCGACTGGAGCGGTTGCCGGTAAATGAAGCTCATTTAAGATGTGAGGGGTGTTTGCCTGGATGAGCCGCTTGTACGCATGTGCCCGCCCCCCACGGAGCCCCGCAAGCAGCCACAGCCGCAGCTGGCGGGGCCGCCGTGCTCCGCCCGCCCGGCCAGGCACGGAGCGGGGGCGGCGGCGGCCGTAGCGGCGGGGCAGCGGCCGCCCTCGCCCCGTCCCTACGGGGAGCCGGTAGTGGCCCCGTTGAGGCACCCCGCTTCGGTCCCCCGCCGTGCATCATGCCCCAAGCCCCGTCCTCCCCGCCCGTCTGCCGGGATTTTCCCGTCTGCGGGGAGGGGCCCGGCGGTGCTGGCCGCCAGGAGCGCGTCCCCCGCGTCCGCGGCGACCAGGGCGGAACGGGCGAGACGTGCGGCCCCTCTCCAGGACACGGTGGCTCGGGTGAACCTGAATCTCGGCTGCCCGCCTTTGTTTGGGATCTGAGTGTGGTCCCGGTGGGGTAAAAGGGAGCCGGTCCTCCCTTTCGCCTTCTGTTCCTCCTCTTCTCCCCCTGACTCGTGGCAGAGCGCCCGTGCGGCTCCAGCCGTGCGGCGTGCCCAGCTGCCTGCCTGCCTGCGGTGCGCTGCCTGCAGCTCAGGCGCCGGGAAGAACCCATCACACGCTATTGTGCGGCTGTTGTCTGACAAGAGTGACAGCTAAAATGGAGCTATTACTTTGCAAGAAGTTAATAAAAAGGCGCACTTAGCCTGCTGCCTGCACTGGCTCCCACCCCTCTGGTTATCCATCACATCGGGTTAGCTTGTGAGGGGGGATGTTACTTAGCGAAAGGGCCCGAGGTGGGGGCAGGTGGCGATGGCGGGGGAAGGGATGACTGTAACCCCCGGGAGAAGGGCTTTCCGCCGGACGGGGCGGGGAGGGAGAGCCCCCGGCCAGCAGATCCGGCCGCGGGGGCAGCCCGTGGCGGCCGGGGCTCCGCGTCCTCCCGGACACCTCCGAGCTGGCGATGGAGGCGTGTAACGGCGAGAGCCGCTGCTGCTCCGGACAGCCGCGAGCATGGCCGCGAAAGGTTGCCGTACGGCAACGTGTAAAATTATAGCAACGCAKGTAAGCCCGTTAGAGATTTTTCTAAATCTCCCATAGGCAACACGGGTTGAAGTGTCTCATGGTATTTCGTATAGGATGTCTTTTCCCTAGAACTGCCGATTAGGCGAGGCTGAGAGCTTTCGCTCAGGATCCTGAAGTATTGAAATAAGGGGATGTTTGGATCTGTGCGCGGAGCGTGTTGCAAAGCTTTGTGCAGCGGGCCGGAGCGGTCCGAGCTCTCCCGGCCCGTCCACCGCAGGGGCTGCGGTGCCGGGCGCGGCGACCGCAGGTTTCCCGTGCCCGAGACGAGGCTCCAGCCCCGCTCGCAGGATGCAGGAGGTCACGTTCTCCACTTAGCTCAGGTCTTCTCTTCTCCCCGTCGCGGTCGTGCACAATGGTGCAAGTCTGAACCTCCAGGTACCCCACGCGGAACTCCGCCGTCCGAGCTCAGGCACTTTATAGAAACAATTTGGAACCCACTCGATAGACCCACTGGATTTTGCGAACTGTAAATTAGAAGCATAATTGCAACTTGCGATTCCGGCTGCTTAAGGAGTAGGGCCGCTCACTACGGTCTCGAACATGGTTGTGAGAGGTGAAGCTCTGATTTCCTTGTGGTTTGGTGCTATGTGTTTGAATGTTAAATTCTTTCTACAATGTTCAAAGGTCAGCATATCCTGTTAGAAAAGGTCATTCTCTTGCCTCAGATTATCAGTTAAATATTTCAGGCTCTTCAAGTCAATATGATTGTCAGTTATGGCGAATTAAGCAAGGAAGGACCGAAGAGCAGTTGGCCGAAGCCGGCGCGGAGCCCCGCGGGGCTGCGTGTGCGGGAGGTGGCACTCCTCCCCCCGAGCGCTCCTGCGCTCTGCTCAGCCCCGGGGCGCAGGGGAGACCCGGCAAGACCTTATTGTAAAGGTCCTGAGCTTTTCTGGGCATTAAAGATCCATTTCAGTGTTCTAAGAAGCTTGATGAAGTATTAAGCTTGATGCTCTGGCAAAATCCCAAGTTACATAATTATATTATTCCGCTTACTCGAATTGTCCTTTCAATTTCAAATAGAGATGATACAGTCCTTCTCAAAGGGTAGTTTTCCCATGAATTGTTAAATAGCTGCTGCATTCCAGCAGTGGATAAAGCAATTTATCTCTGTTCACCTCTTAACCATGTTTGTATAGTGATGTGATGAAATGTTAAATTATATAGTGAAAACTCCTATATTAAGAGAAGTCCTCATTAGGTGGATCTACTTTGCATTTTTTCTTTACTAACAAAAATGTTTACTGTAGTAACTCAAGAAAATATCTAACAGACTAATAATTTCTAGTGTATCTGTGCATCATCCACAATTTTTTATCTTCTCTGCAAGTACATAAGCACAAAATTAAAATCTGATTATGCTGTTGTGCAGATTGTTAGGAGACAGGGGGTTGCTTTTTTTTTTTTGGCTTTTTTTTTTTGAATTCACAAATTATACAGTACAGTGTGGCTGATGGCAAAATTTGGCTTGGATATTTTTATTACTTGTGATGACATAAGAAATGAGAGAACTAGCCTGATTCTCAGGTCTCAAGCTGAATTTGCATTTAAGAAAACTATTTGTGGTCAATTGTCTCACACCAAAGAAATACGAGAAAAACCTAGTAATATCTTGTGCTCAATACAAGTTGGCAGTAATTGCAAAGACCCAATCTGCTACAGTCAATTTAACTGAAAAGTTGAACTCCTAGCTTGTCCATTAGAAGGTTGAATAGAGCTATTACACACTTGGGGAAGTGTAGTAGCTTTTCCATCCTGTTCTTTTCCCAGGGCTGCGTCAAGCTGTCAGTGTGGGAGATGCAGGTAGTAGCATCAACTCATAGATTTGGGGCATATTCTGCCATCATTTACTGCTGCTTTCAGAGAAATTTCTCACGTGGACATCCCTGTTGCTTTGTCTTGCTAGAGTTCTTGTTATAGGTGGTGCTTTAAAATATTTTATAGTAAACTAGTGACAGGTCTGAAGAAACTTTCACTTCCCATTTTCTGAGCCTGCAGAATGCTAGTTTCCAGGGAAGAAAATGCTGTGCCACCGGGTCAAGCCAGCAGTAAGCTTGAGTTAATTAAACTTGAGTTTGGGAGTTAAGAAAGGTTGAAGACAGCTTTTGGACAGCCAGTTGTGTATTGTTCTGCTGCTCTGTTGAGTCATCATGATTATTTTTGAATGGGAGTAGTTCACGGAAGGCAATGGGACTGCTCCTTTTGATGTAGGTAAATCCTGCATGAACAGTTAAAGAATGAGTCAGTTACAGCAGGTGCTCTGCTGCAATAAAAGGCTTAAATTTCCATTATTAGAACTGGTTTTGCCTCCTCCCAACAGTTCTTCCTTAAAACTTCCTTTGTTTTGCTGTTCTGCTAGAAGTTTTAATTTTAATATTACCTAAAGTATTTGCTGCTCTCGAGTAGCAGATTGTACATCACAAATAGCCTTAGACCAGCATTTTTTTACTACGTTTGAGGCTATTTGGATATTGTTTTTAAAAGAGGTTGCAAAAATATAGATGTCAACAGTGAATAATTATGAAAGGAAGTTAGGAGTTACATTTTAACTGTTCTGGTGCCTGGGTTTGTCAACAGGATTTAGGTGCATTTGATAAATCTTAATTATATACAATTTCTAATTAGAAAATGATAGAAGGTGCAAGTGCCTCTTAGTCTTACATAATATGTAAACATACATAAATATGTATAATTGGCTTTGTTATTTACTACTGAGTTAAGAACACTGCAAACTTTCGAATAGTCATGAAGAATACTGGTAGTCTTCAGAAAGCTTACTGTGCACTTCTCTATTTGCTAGCCAATAGAATTAGATCTGAGTATTAGAATATACCTACAAACTTTTCTGGCTGAAGTTAGGAAATTCAGGAATTTCAAAATAAGGTTAGCATATATTTTACAATTTTTATGGATTGTATCATAGATGGGATCACATTTTTCGCTGAAGACAGGAATTAATTATAAAAATAGTGCTGTGTGGTTGATTATTTTCAAAGTGACAGCTGAGGCCAATATTACTAGAGCCTCAACAAAAAGATCTTGTCACCAAAATGGAAAAAAAAATAGAATGAATAATAGGGCTTCTGAAACAGCATAGCAACATTTCAGATTTAACATCTCTATTGCTCTTGATTTCTTGACATACTTCTCAGCCTTCGATCAAAAAATTTGCCCATCCCTTTTAGAATGTGTTTGAATTGCAGATGTTTTTGTGAAATCACTGGTCTTAATACTATTTATTTGCAAAGTCTGAGATTATTTTAAGCATAATTTTATTTTCTGCATTTTAAAAAATAATTCTTTTGGTTATTAATACCTTCAAAACTGGCATGGTTAATGCTTTTACGTTTTTTTAACAAAACTAAGCTCTGATGATTATAATATAGTAGAAACTTATGGAATGACTTCTCTTGTTCTATTCAGGTGTCATTTATTTGAAAGTAATTATACAAGTCCTGAATTGACTTGGTGCATTTATAGTAATTACTTTTCAATTAATTGTAGCAAGTGTTTTTAATAAAGCTGCCTGTTAAGAAAGATGGCCTCATCATAGGAGGAATATCATACTATATAGAATATGCCTATTAATCTGCAGCAGAAAAGTTGGTTCTTTTGTTGGGGGATTATGGTGAATTAATGATAAATCTGGTAGGAAGATTCAGTCTTAAAGCTTCTCATGGAAAATGAGAACAAAGAAAGATGGTATTTCAACAGCCATCTGTCAGTTGGCGCGTCAACAGTATTTTTATATAGGTGAGATTTCACACTGAAGAAGCCTTCCAATAGCATTTCTCACCAGGGCTGTGTTACGGTGGATGGATTTTGAAAATTTCTGTAGTTAGAACTATTTCTCACTTCTCAGTTACTGTGACAATCACCTGGAACTACACTTTCTAATTGATGCTGCTTTCTTTAACTTACTGGTACAAGGGTAATAAGCTTACCCAAACATATTTTTGATGCATATAGAATAGAAAACCAAAGTACAACATGAAACCTTTAACAAGTGGTTTAACAATATTTAATATCTTAATTCAAAATAGTATGCATAAACTGTTGTGAGCCAAGCTATGAGTAGTTAGAACCTGTGGTAAACTTTATTATAAGAAAGCCATTAAAGCACCAATAATGTATTGTACATAAAGTGATGCAATGATGCACTACTGAGCATGCAAAATACCTTAAAGCAAAAGATACTGAGTTCATTGTTTTGTTAACTTGACAACAGCTTAAATGTCAGCATGAGGTTATTTCATTCCTAATTGTTTTTCCAAAAAACGTAAGGAGGCTAATCTATGTTTGTTATATTGTGATAGAGGGCTACAGACAACTTTGCTGCTGCAGTGGCATTATGCGTTTAGCCTTATTTTCCAACCCTCTGAAAAAGACAGGAAAATATATTGAATTGTGCTTCCTCTTAATTATGAAATCCATTATTACTTTTGCTGTCAGGAGCAAATTCTATCAATGCGGTTTAAAAAGTCCAATAGCATTAAGTATTTATCTAAAAAAATCTTAACTTTTCATGCCACTCTAAGAGGAATATTAAAGGTGTGCATTAAGGAAAGATGCTATCCTGAATACTAACAGTAATGTAATATGAAAGTCTCCTTTGTTGGAATCCGATCAGTTCATATTAGAAACATCTAGTAAAACTTCACAGCTTAGTAGACCGCTTATGAGTACTTTTCTGATTTTTGGCTTGATGCTGCTGTATGAATGGGTCACTGTTCAGCACTGCCATGGTAACAAATTGTTTGACTGTGATTCAGGGGGGACATAATCAGTTCAGCTTTGTACCTGGCTCTCTCTTTTCTCTTCCTGTATTGACCAGCAAAGGTAGTGTTACTGGACAGCAGGTTACAGGACAAGTGCCAGACCGGAAGAGACACCTACTGCAGAGGTTGATTGCCTGCAAGACCAACACTTTGTAGTTTGTTGAGAAAATGCATTCTAGTTTATCAAACAGTATTTGTTAGGAATGCAAATTGACAGATTTAAATGCACAATTAATCATGTAAACTCATATCACTAAGGAATAACTATTAAATAAAAGCATGATTATTTTTAGAGACTCTTCCAGGATCCAAAGTACACTGAGCAATTGTAACATTATCACCATTTTAAATATAGGAAGTTGAGCTACTCGTCTTATGTAATTATTACAGCCTTATGAAATTTGGGCATAATAGTGTACATAGATAATGTACATTGCTTATTCCGAGTATCCTATTATATTCTTAATTTAATCTTTGTATATCTCATCCCTTAGCAATAAATTTTAGGGAGTCAATCCTCATTCTCCTTCCACTCCAAAATGTTTCTTTTAACTTCTTTGAAAACAAAACCAAACAAAAAAATCCCATACCTTTCGTATAAGTAAAAAAAAAAAAAAAAAGTTACTTTCATAACGATTTTAGGCCTTTCTAAAATAAATGTGGTTAAAGTTTAATTATAAAAGCAGTTTATGTAATGCTGATACGTTTTCATTATTTTAATTTTTTAATGCATTGTCTTCTCTCTAGAACGAACACACATAAATACTACATCTATCCCATGATGAGCTACTGAACTAGCATTAACATTGCAGGTTTCTTTTAGTTCTCCAATTCCTAAATTCTAATACTTATTCTATTTAATTATTGTACATATGGATTTAAACAAAGAAAAATACAGAATACTTTAGGTTGAGCACCATTTAGTACAATCAAAATAATTAATGATCAAGTCATGAGAAACTGCTCAAGCTTAATTTTCAGAAATGCAGATTATTTTGCAGGAATGTATAAATGACAAGACCACTTCAAGTGGTACAAAGTATTCTGCTCACTAAAATGCTAAACTTTATTTACACAGCTTTCTATCAAACATTACTAAAGAATTGGTGGTACGTAAACAATGACACATGCAATTTCATCCCTTTACTAAGAAAAATAAATTTACAGTTCTATTAAATAAAGACCAAATGCTATTATATACAGTCTGTTAACTGAAAGGCCTTGTGAGACATTCAGGTCTAATTTTAATACTTTCCAAATAAATACCAAATAACTCAACATTTACAAATAGCACACCAGCAGTATTTTCACGGTAATCATTTTACAAATCAGAATTTAGTATTTCAATTAAGCAAATGAGTAGCAGCTCCTTCATAAATATTAAGGCATGTCACATAGCATCAAAATGGAACCGATGAGCCTCCTGTCGCTTCTCTCTGTCATCTGCTTTCTGAAAAATAATAATAAAAAAACACTTTGTGGGATCTAGAGCAATACTGTTACAGAAATGAGTTGTCAAATGTCAGAGAATGGTTGATTTTTTCCAAGTCACTCATTTGACAAAAGGCAAAAAAGCTTAGTAAAAGGCCCCAATAATTAGCTTTTAAATGATGTCAGTTTGAAATAGCAATAATCTACTCAAAATTGGCTTCTGCTGTTAATGCTCAGCTGTTTCAGTATTTATGACCCATTATTTTCTATTATTTTTAATAATGCCTTTTTAAAAGGAATATTTCAAAAACGAAGAATGTTTCCTAGTATGCATTTATTTCGTCTGCATTATAAATACGAGATGAAATTAGTCTGGATTAACTGTAAATGTCATCTATGTTACACTTCAAATTAGATTCTTTTTAAAAAATTCTGTTAAATACAAATTTAAACAAAGATGGCAGTTCAACCAACAATTAACAGCACCAAGTAGGCTAAAAATGTTGAATGTTTTTGTTTGTATTATGAAAATGTGAGGTAGGATGCATTTCCCTGCTTATTTATGCAGAACACACATTGATCTGCTGAAAGAGTAGTTTGGATGGCGCTTGGAAAAAAGAAGCATATTTAAATTGTACCCATAATCCATGTAATGTGTAAAAACATGTCCTCTCCCACAAGCCTCCTCTTGTGTTCTAAAGCAGTAACGGAGTATGAAAGCACTTACTAAAGGATTTTTGAACATAGTGTGAACTTTTCTAGAAAACAGTGTTTTTGTCATGACAGACAGTATGTGTAAATCCTAGCATAAGTGAATTTAGCAAAACAGATTTAAATGCTTTTTAGCTTGCTTATACTTTTTTTTTTTTTTTTTTAATGCGTAAACCAAAGAAAAGCCTTTACAGTATGCTGTTGTGTGGGCTTCAGATTTGTATCTCAGTTGATAAATATACATGACAATTTTGGTAGAAATCGGTGCATGTGTTCTGCCATGAAAGTTTGTCATCTGCTTTGGGTCGAGGCCAAAGATTTCCTCATCACACAATGTTTATGTATGATAGCAACTCCATTGGATTAACTATGGATTTTACTGCATTTTGTGGCAGAAGCAGAGCTGTCAGTGGAGTTGAAGATATATCAGTCTGGCTTTTTGACAGGGACTTTATCAATGTCGGTGGTATTTTGAATGTCAAAAATGGGGTGGGAAGAAGGGAGTGGCATACTCTTTCCTACATGGAAATGCTTGTCACATTGCACAAAATTTTATAGTCTCACTTAGAAAGCAATTTTCACTCCATTTCTTGTATGCTTCCCGAAAAAATTACTACTTCAAGTTTGACAGTAACTGATATTCTGATGAATCCATCAAAACTTCTCTAGCAGTATTATCATCAACGTGTAGTGTTCACATGACTAGCCTCAATACCACAAAGCAAGTTATAAAGAATCAGAATATAGGAATATCAAGGTCCTTAGCTAATGTAGCAGCCTATATTGTTGTAAGATGAATAATGGTATAAATTCTTGCTCAGTTTCTCTTTCATTTGATGTATCAAAACTAAAAACTAGTAACTGAGGTTTAAAAGCTTTTTTTTTTAAAATGGATCCAAAATTTCTATGGCTTGACAGAGCAACATACTACCCCTAAATCCTACAGTTATTTGAACAATACAATGCTTGGCTGGCAGATGAGTGTATAAGAACTATTGTAGACAAAGGGCTCCTCTTACTACTTATCTGCAGAGGTCAAAGTACATGGTTTATTTTAACTTCTGAATAAAACACTGCAGCTTACAGACAGATATATCTGGGAAAAAAAAAAAGAGATTGTAACTGCCAGTACATTTCCCCTTCCTTTCTTTGCTATAGGCACTCTAGAGTCTGTAAGGAAAAACAGCATTTAGGCAGAACAGTATTTTTATGAGAGGATTACTGAAAGAGGCAGTAAACCAAGAACAAGCTTAGAGAAAAGGAACTTTGGAGTTTAACTCCCAGTCATGTCAGTGATGCACAATACAGCCTTGGTCAAGATTCTTATTTGTTCTGTACCTCAACCATTTCTTCTAAAAATTGGGAAGGTAAAAATCAATAGGGGGGCATAGGAAAATTATAGGAATTAACAAATGTTTATACAGTAGTCTGAAAATACACACAATTTATCCAAATATTTGTGCCTATTTTCAGCAAGATGCAGCTGTTGGAAATGAGTTTATAATATAACCAATACACCACTTCATTCACATATACCTAATGCGGTTTAAAATGGCTCAGAAACCACTCGCTCTGGGCTGAGTGCTTCTTTACGTTACAATACATGGATTATTATACAAAGAATTGTTTTAAATGTTAACATTAAATCTCCATTTCTCCAGATAGAATTATACATAGTTAATCCTTCTGCAACTCAAAGGCCAAGTATTTTTTCTGCTACTCTTGTTGCTTAAGATGTGTTGGAGACAGAGTTAAACCCAGCCAGTGCATAGTCCTAGCTACCGGTTAGCAATGCTTTCTTGGTACAGTAGGACATGCTAAGGACAGTCATCATAAACTTTGTATTTCTTTGCTTTCTGTGTTTTATTTAAATATGAAGCATGCGCAAAGCCTATCTGAATGTTTAACAAGGTCATTTTATTTCCACAAGCACAAAATAACAAACAGTTCTACCATGTCAAAATGCGCAGTAATTTTATTTGACAGCTAAGATTATGGTTTGGGTATGTAGTAGCATTTATTGGCAATCCTGCCAGTTGGATATGACTGTGAGCTGAGCATAGTTAAGAAAAATGGGAACGCATTTCTTTTGTGACATGAAAGGCCCCTTTCAAAATGCTTCTTCAAATCAATGGATTTCTATACACCGCATGTATAATTCAGACACGCAGAGCAAAGCAGCCAATATGCACACGATTGACTCCCTATACAGTCTTGAATGCTGATGTCAGTGCAATCAGCAAGGATAGATACAGAAAGAGAGATGTTTTCCTTATTTTTAGATTACCAGCAGAACTCAAGATAAGTAAACTGAGTTTATGTTCCATTTTCCATAACAGTACTCCTTAAAACTCTGCAAAATAGAAAGCTTAGATATGAAACAAAAACGTCTCATTTAGTTAGGAATAACAGCTTAATGGCAAAAGCTTATCCATGTTGCTCTTCATTTCCCTTTTTAAGTGTCTTAGAGCTTAAATAAAAGCAATGCCAATTTTTAAGCTTGCAGTAAATACCGAATTAATAATAAACACCTTTTGGGAATGAATACAGTCTGTGTCAGAAATTATACTGTAGCAAACTACTCAAAAAACCCAATGTACAAGACTGTAAAATATTAGGAAGTGTTAAATAGTATAGAAAATATAGAAAAAAATCTAGTTAATTAAGCTTACCTTTTCTTGCCAGTGTAATATGCCAATTATTGCCAGGATGAAAACGCAGACACCAATTAAGGCTATAGCTGTTAGCAGCACAATGTTACTTGGGGTCAGATACAGCTTGGCACTCCAGCTATACAAAAGAAGAAAATACAAGGAAACATTATACCTTTCATTAGGAAGCAGAAAACAGATTTAAGTTATGACAATGAAAAGAGCCTGCTAGTGTAAGACAGGTAACAGCTTGGTCTACAGAAACTCGTGGCTATAATTAGAGACTGAAGCTTAATGGTGTTTATTTGGAAATATATGGCTTAATATAATTACTTTCAGGTAATGCCGTGTCTAAATTCAGTTTCTGTTTAACTTTCCAGGAATGCTATGGATATGCTCAGGGGCTGACTTTTTTCTCATTAGGAGATTTATCTCCCGCCCCTGCCCAGGACAAAGTAAAATGTGTAGGAAAACCTTCCACAAAATTGCCTGGGGCTTGGGGAGGTGGAGAAGCAGGGTTAAATAAGCTTGTAAGATAGATTGTTTCCTCCACATGAGAAGCTCCTCTTGGACAGGCTCATGGGGTCCAATTGGTTAGGCATCTCTCAGTCCGAAGTTTACCCAGGGACGACTGCAGTTGTAGACAACAGAACCAGTTGATTCTGGCAGGAGAATGCTGGACAGCAACAAAATTAAGCACTTTAAGGGCTTCTGGAAGACATTGCTTGAATGTTGCGGGGTCCTGAGGCTCAGTTAACACCCTTTTTGTATTCCAGGCTTCCTATCATGGGAAAGCTGTCAGCAGGAGGCTCTATGTTGAGGCAGCACTGATGCCTCTCAGGAAACAACATATCTATGTCAAATACATTTAAAAAGTGTTTATTATGAAATCTGATTTCTTCTGGGAATTCTATCCTCTGCTGTTCTACAGTGTCCATAAACTTACTTTATAGGAAAGCAAAAATAGTTTAAGGATAAGATGACATAAAAATTTCTGCATAACACATACTTTTAAATATCTCAAGACTATAAGTAAATTTTCTTCATCTGGCAGATGTTATTCCTGTGGTTGTTAATTAGCAACTCAAGTGGCACATCACTTCTCAACTGTTATTTGTCCTATAGTAAAATTAACTGCTGAAACTGATGTCAGAATCATTTCTGCGTGATAAATGCAACTGACCTCACTAGTAGATCAAGCAGCAAAAAGCAGCTGGAATATGTGACTAATGTTTTCTCTAATAGCAAAGAGAGAAACATGCTCTCTTTCTGGGATAAATATTTTAATTGCGAAGTGAATTCAGTGTTCAAGCTCTTGTGTAACCAACCCATTCACCTTTACTTAAAGAAAAACATTTATACCTGTGGCAACAGCACTGAACTAAAGCTTTTATATGCAACTAGACAGAAATTGCATGTTTGGTGAAACAAAAGTGCTTGCTTCAATCATTACCATGCTTGCAATTTGTCAAAAAGAATGTTCGTAAATCTAGCGTATAGGTTATTATTTACAGGAGTTGAGCTGGTAATACATTTTGATTGTTTGTATAAGCTGGTAATAGATTTTGATTGTTTATGGGCACTATCTAAGAGGCTGTGTTAATACTTGAGAAGTATTCTGCCTAGTCACAGAGGCAACTACATCTACAGAACTGACCCCCCCCTGCCCCGATTGTTCTTAAATTTACTTTCTATATAAGTGACTATTTTTAAACCTACACATAATGCCCAATTTAAACTCTGTAGTAATGTAATTTTGTGAAGTGCAAATCAAAATGATGAAGTTACCTTCGAGGAACATTATGAGGATAGGGGATGACTATAAGCTGGGAGTTTGGTATGATAGCTGTCCATTCTTGTTTTCTTACGGACTGAAAAAAAAACAAAGGCTATGTCAATTCTTTACAAACCAACACACTTAAAAGCAAAGAAATTCTCTGTTGAAACATACAAAAGAAGAAACAAAAAACAGTTGCTCTTTTTTTATTTTAAATGTAAGTGATTATTCCCTTACGTTTGTATAAACCTTTTATTCTGAAAGCTCCAAAGTGCTTTTAAAAGGACAAAAAAAAAAGTAAAAAGCAAAATAACTATTGCTGACATGAAACACAGCATCTGCTTAAGAAGTACAAAGCAACAACATAATAGGGAAAGAAGAAAAGAACCAATTCTACAAAGGAGGCAGACAAAGCAATTATCCAAATCAGAATTTGGCCAGTTTGCCAATTCAAATACCTCACTTTTTAAAGTAGTACCATCAGATCTTTAAAGACTGAAAATGGTCAGGACCCTATTTTTATGTTTCATCTGAAGATTAGATAATCACAGTAATCTCCACCTCCCATCATACTGATCATGGTTTTATCACTGAGGCAGATATATACCTGTGCTAACATTTATAGACAACTTCAGTCATCTTTTGGTCTTAGTGTTAGCTTCAGAGCTTATACACCCCCCAAAAAACAGGCATGCAAGGTTCTTTTTGGCAAACTTTTCTGTATTCAAACTTACTACTTTGATATTCTTGCTTCTGGGGCAAAAAGTGTCCCTAGTAGTATTTCCATCCAAACTTTATTAGGAAAGTTAACAGCATAAACATTAGCTTGACAATCTTAAATCTCAACTAACCTTTTCTCCTAAAGGACGAGGAATGCCAACATACAAATGGTCGAGGAAATTGGCACTACGTCCCAAACCTAGCACGTTGTATGGCAACTGGAGAGCAAAATGTGCTGACTGGCTAAGCTGTCCAGCTGAAATAAAATTAGAAAAGAAGCCCAAGTAAATATTTTTGGAAAAAACCAAACCAAACCAAACAACAACAAAAACAACCCCAAACCAAACAACAAAACAAAACAAAAAAACCAACCCCAAACCCACCAACTTTCTACATGAATACACATTTCAGAGTCAGTAATAACAATGCTTAGAAAACTTTAACCAACCGTATGATTATTTAATTCTTAAAGGCTTAATCCCACATTTCCAAACTACTTGTGGGCACTCACTTGGAGAATAGCCTAAATGCTTTAGATTTGTAGGTAAAATGATTCTTTTGAGCACCATTTCTATGTTAAACTGAATCTCTAGTGTTTGTTACAAGTCAAGAGGAAATCAGCTATCCACATTTATTCTGATATGAGTAGTGCCAAGTCTTTTGCCTCATTGATTTACAAGCTCAGACTCAACATGTGAAGGTTCACTTTAATTCTTATTAGTGTTAATCAGTAACTACTGTATTTTCTTGTGTCACAGAATTAGCTAAGTAAATTCTCATGAACAAATTCTGAAATAATAAATTGATATAATGACAACAGGATTACAGTGGTTGCAAGTTAGGTCCTAGTGAGAGCATGTAATTATAAATACTTAAAGGAGAGACTGCAGGGGAAAAATAACATTCATTGTTTCCTGAAAAGGCAATAGGGAAACAGACAAGTGTTGCCGCTATCAACAGGTTCACTAACATGCTATTTCCAAAGTATCTGATTATTCCATTTAAATAAAAATCTTGTAATCTTTTAATTTCTGGCAAACTGATTCAGATCCTATGTAGATTCTTTGTTCATTCTCTAGAAAGCCTCTCAGCAAGTGATCTGGTTCCACAGCAGGAATGATATCAGCACCTCATAAGCACCACAGTGAATTCAGCCCTTCACCAGATTAATAGAAATGAGTTCAAGGGATACTTGACAACCACAAGTGGGTTTATGTGATCAATAGAAACAGTTTTTCACAAAGATACAACCTACAGTCAGTATTTTTTAAGTGTCAGATTTTTCTCTGCTTTGACACCTGACAGATTATGCCTGAAATTGGAAATTATAAGTTAAGTGACAAAACATAACAGAATGTGAATTAAAGAACATGGATTCACATTTTGTAATGACTTTACAGCCAACTCCTTTCTACCTCTCCACACTTTCTTCCAAGGCTCGATTCTGAAAGTTAGTATTTTGCTTCAGACAACTGGCTGTTGGCCATACTAGTTGCACAGCATCATGCGCAGTTGTGGTGCCCAGAGCGGGGAAAAAAATCCAAAGCAACAACCACCACAACTTCTTCGGCAAAGCGAAACATCCTTTCAAGAAAAAACAGAAACAAACTCCCATTCTTGGCTCCTGGAGATAGCTGATAAGTGCAAGCATGCATTTGCCACTATAAAACAGCAGTGATCCCAGTGGGAAGTCTCTGGAAAGTGACTGTACAAGAGTATTATAAAAGCTCTTACACCAAGGGACTACCAAGATATGACACCTACTTTCAGAAGCAACTCTTCAGCTTTTGTATCCTCTTATGGGGGACAAACTACTTCATATATTGGATGATGATAATTTTGAACCCCTATTTAATACAATGATTACTTCATGGTTCTATTTTTCTGAGCCTCCCCGCCCTCCACCAGCTTTTTAGGAAGAAACTTGCCATATGCTGTCACACATGTTTTGAAACAGGCCTGTTTAACCAAGAGGTAAATATTCTGTATTATTGTAGTTTTAGAGCTATGATAATTTTATTTAAAAAGGCAAGATAAATGTCAACTAAATACAATTGGATAAGATCTGAAAAATCAGCTTCATGCAGCTACCTTTTTGTTAAGCTAAAATGCTATTCGCAAAAAGAAACAGTAATATTCTTCCTAAAGATTAGGCATATTTTAGATTTACTTTTTCCCCATGCCAAACCATGTAACAAGCAAGTAGATGTGGAAATATTTAAATAGGATTTGTACTTTCAGTCCTCTGTTGTGAGGGCAAGGTGTACTGTGTACATTGTTAGGTGAATTCCTAGATTATGGCATCTGTGGCAGACAGCATTAGCTGAGCAGCTTTTCTCTTTAAGAACAGCGATTTTTCTAGTAAGTTGAGATAGCAGTTTAGGACTTCAGTCTTGAGTCTGTCCCTGCTTTGTCACTGACTTCCCTTACATAATCTTGGCTAAATTGCTCAATCTCTAGGTCTCAATTTCCAAATCTAAAATTTGAGTAATTCACATATTAGAGTAAGCACATAATATCTGAAAGCACTGGTTACCAATATAAAAGTAGCAAGGAACAAAGGTAGGTTTATTAAATTTGACTTAGTTATAAAAACAAACAAGGTATGTATTACTTGATCATGCTAGAACATAATAAAGAATCTTTAAAAATTTGCTTCACTAATGCTGAATTCTGAAGGACTTTTCCCAAAAGAACAAGGTGCTGCTGTAATACTTAATATTGAAAAGCTTTTAGAATTACTTTTGAGTGAAATATTTAGGATTATGAGGAGACTGCAACCGAGATCTTCCTTTTTTCTTTCATCATACAAATGAAATGAATGTCAACTAAATTAAAGGAAATAAAAGAAAATGTCATACACAGTGTGCAGTCAGCCTTAAAGAGGTTTGAGAGTCAGATACTGCAGCTAGAATTCTTAAAAGCATTGAATAATTTCACGGCTACTAACACTGGTTCTTACGCCTACTAAGATAGGATAATGAAATCTTATGCTTCAGGATGTAAATAGATCATTTGCAAAGGTCAGAAAGGAATGTTTTCTTCTACATAGCAGGCAGAAAATGCGCACATACCTTTTTTTTTTAATTTGCCTTTAAAATTGGGAGATATTAGCTAAGCAGGACTTGGGATGATAGCATATCAAAGGTTCTAGTTTACATTAAAGCTGACTACAAATATAAGATCTTTGAGACTATTTCTTGCTTTACTCCACCTATATCTATCATAAATTGTGTAAGAGTGTGTTGGTTACTCAAATGTTCCACTTAGAATTGCAAACAAGTAATTAAGAATGACAAGTGTTCATCTGAAAAACATAAAAACCTTGAACAAAGATTAAAAATAAAAAGCGAAATTACAGATAGTACTGTTAACAGTTTATTGTAATTTCTGAAGTTCTCAGTCACCGGTAATTAATTTACTTATGAAAATATTTCAAATTTAATTTAAATAGCAACTCTATCTATTTGCTCTGTTGTAAAACTATTGTAAACAGTTTTCTACTTGTTCCAAGAAGATTTGAAAATATCATTCCATCTTCAAGCAGGAAGGTGGGATTTATTTCTTATACTAAGATTGTTCTTTAAGCTTTGGAAGTCTATGCAAGCAAGATGGAGAAAGTGGCTGTTGCTTCACAGTTTGTTTTGCTTCATCAGTAGAACTGTTACTATAAACAAGAATTTAAAAAAAATTCTCCTGTTCATGCTGTACATTATTACTTTTTAATACTACTTTAAAGACTATTCAACACTATGTCTTTTGCCTCATGCTTCTTGTTTCAA
This sequence comes from Phoebastria nigripes, assembly GCA_035582835.1. Lineage (NCBI taxonomy): Eukaryota > Metazoa > Chordata > Aves > Procellariiformes > Diomedeidae > Phoebastria > Phoebastria nigripes. The sequence goes on along the minus strand of JAYKAV010001000.1, from coordinate 3,793,282 downwards.
AAAAGTTATTTGGAAGCACCCAGATATCATGGGCTATGGTATTGGTATAGGTGTTGGTGTTTATATTTTTGTTTTAAATCGTAAGTCACTAAGTTTATTGCTTCAAAAACCGTGGCCAGAATAAAAAACCTCAACATTTTAAGACATGGTCTTCAGTGGTTTCAGCCTGTCAGAGACCACATTTTTAAGAAATAGCTAATGATGTTGGGCAGCCAAATCTTACAAAATTTTGCGGCGTTTGATATTCAGAAATCATTCTGAACATCTCTGAATCAATCTCCTTATTTTTGAAGTCTGGCATATAAAATTTGAAGCAATACATATCATTAACCTTTTGAAAGTTTTGTCTGAAAAACAGAATGACGTATCGTCTATGACACATACAGTACTTGTTCTTCTATATCTGAATTAAGGCATTTTCCTTCTGTTTCCATTATACTGATGTAAACTTGCTGAAAGCTTAAGAGTAGCACAATACGCCCTGGGTAAATTGCAATGTCCTCAACAGCTTATTTCAGGGTGACTACACCTAAGCAGCATAAGTGCTTAAATGAAGCCAATTTAACTTTATGAAGGGAAGGTGATTGCATTTACATGTAGAAGCAATGCTTTCTATTGTTTCTTTAAACAGAACTGATAATGTGTGATACTGGATTTATGAACAGTCTAGTTGAACCTACATAAATAGATTCACAATACTGATATTGTTCAGTCAGTTTAAATAAGTTTATTTTGTGGAATAATAGAGCAGAACATACAAGATCAGTACACAGAGTTGAAAGACTAATGGAAACTCCAATTTCAAACCTGTGGTCTCCTGAAGTGGCATTCTTTTAATTTTTTTTATTACACTTTTCTTGACAAAATATCATTTGCATTTAAGTAGTCCATTAAAGCCATTCAGATTAATTCAAAATACAGTAATAATATTTAGGTTTTCAAAAGTCCCCCAAATTCAATATATTAGAAGACTGAATAGCTAAATGTATTTTCATAAATAAAAATGTTATGTCATTATTTCTTCCAGTTGCTATATTTTCCTCTAATTTGCAAAACGATGCATTTATCAGAAGCTTTAATACATTCACCAAAATAGTAACTGAAGACATTTGTGAAGTGTGAATCAACTTGTCAAAAAAAACCCCCAAATCTAACAGAATTAAAAAAATATAATAAGGAGTTGCTTTGTTTTAGACATATATTCTTTGTACCTGTTGACAACGTAGGCAGCTTTTCTGGTAAAAAACAGTTCATTGTGTAAAACATAGTATCTGAGTTGTAGTCTCTAGTCTCAGACTTGCATCTAAATTCTTCTGTACCATCATCTACCTTAACATTGAGGCCAACACATGAATGACTGCTTTCTGAGATTAGATACACATATGCATCCTAGAAAAACTGAAGGTTATTCCAAAAAACTACATGCAGAAGTTGCACGAATTGCTGCATAGCTGTGAACAACATGCATGCAACAGCTGGAATAAGACAAAGCCAGTTCAAGAGTTAGGTAAAATTTCACAGTGAACATGCGTCACTTAAGCTGCATAGTTGAAACACTACCGATATATTTACTTTACAGCGATTATCAGTATTGTGCTACATTGCACGCCAAAGTGTTTCCCCATCTTTTGAAGCTGGCAGCTCCTTATTTTATTGAAAATATGCCAGAACCACTTACTGCAAAAGAAAGGGAAAACGTAACTGATAATAATGAAATACCTGTGTAATATGCGTAAGAATTTACAAAGCAGCTTTCAGAAAAAAACCAAAAAACCCAACAACTCCACTTTTTAGAAAGTTGGAGAATTTGATTTCCTTGGCTTTAGTTGAAAGCTTTACTTCAGTTCCCTTATTGCTGCCTTTGGAGTTGTAGGTCACTGGTTAGAAAAAAAAAAAAATGTAGTGGAGAAAGAGCTCTTTTTCTGCTTAAAATTATATGCAATGGAAAGTTCAACTTTCTAAGGGCTGAGGATGTCTCCCTCTTCTGACATAGCTGTTTGCCTCTTTTCATTAGTCCACACAATAGGAAATTCCAGATTAATGCAGTACATAACTTCACCTCAACTTTCTCTGCAATACCTTTTTCTGGAGTTCCAGAAATAACTGGGGAAAGTGGATTGAAAGTACACACTTGCAACTTTGATACCTATTACTTGCAGTGCTGCTAGCAGTTGTGATACTTCTGAAAGCCCAAACTCCAAATCTGATGCATTTATATGAGAATATGTTTTCATTAAGAACAACTTTATACCATACAATTATAGAAGTAAAACTAGAAACTCTTTAAAAACTCTTTAAAAAAACCCCACCAAACAATAAAATTATCATATTGCTGATATTCCAACCCTTTGCACAGGGGAAAGTTGTCTAATTTGTAATGCCTAAATATTTGGAAGTTTGGTAATATTGCATGCAACATAACAAGTTCAAATAAGTTTTCTAAACAAAAGAGAGTTATAGAGAAAAACATACTAGCAGGGTATCCCCACCTACAGCAACCAGAAAATCCCTCTTAACAGAATCCAGCTATTCAATTATTAAATGATTCCAGCTTGTTCCAGGAATACACTCTTTTTATAGAGTGGAATTCTACATAATGAATCCTGCAATGTCAAATGGCTATTGAAATTAAGCTTATTTTGCTTTTGTCTGGTACATATCGCAATGTTTATGTTTAAATTCATTACTATAATAGCTGCTAGACATTTGCGTTCACCTCACAATCCAATTTAGTTAAACAGCATGACAACTCAATGCAACAGGGACGAGTAAGCAGATTTCAAAAAACCAGAAGGGCACAACTTAACAGCATGTGAAAGGTCATTCTGCCATGGAAGGTTTAAAATAAAACAAAGCAAAACCAGCAAAATGAAGGAGCTCTGAAATGAGAATTACAAAGGCTATCAGTCCATACAGCTTCAGTCACCCAAATGCTTAAACAAATTATGACTCAATCCATATGAGCAATTCAATGACTCTATTCATATGATAATATTATGCCTACGTATGAATATTGATCTCCGAGTAAACCGTACAACATTTATTGTTCTGTTGTTCCTGGCCCACAGGATTAATATTTTTGGTAGGCACAAACTGCAACTATGACCCTATTTATTTCAAACTCTAAGTCTATCAGCATATTTTTACGTTAGGAGAGAAAATTAAGACGTTCATAGCACAGGCTGAAACACATTCTCCCATTTTAAGTGGAAGTGAAAACATGAAACAATACATCAACCTGAAGCTCCAGCCAGGTTGGGCCTGGCTTGCACAATCACAAGGCTTCATCTGGTACATACAAGACGTGGTACATCAAAAAATATATTAAAAAATATTTTGGGTATGCCACACACTGCACCAAATAACAGGCCCTCCCCCCCATAGGTGTCCTTATCACAAAAATGGCAAGAGGGAGCTGTGAGCAGTTTTGCCTCAGCTGTCTGGCTAGTCAACACGCTAAGGAGTCAGCCAGCACTGCTGCGGTTATAGCAATGCATAGCTACCAGTCTTATCCTTCTATCTGCCTGTCTGTGGACAGGCAAAATTCAAGGCCAGGAATTCCTACAAAGGAGAGAAAGAGAAGGTATCTGAGGGTTCAGATGTTACACAGAAGAGGGAGAAAGCAAGCAGGAGGACAGAAAAATTGGGTTGTGGTGAAAGGGGAAGGGGTATCACAAGGAAAAACGGGGTAAAAAGATGCTGATGGCTAAAGGCAGCCTGATGTTCATAGTATGAAGTCTCTACAGGACTACCCAGTCATTTGACTTGTTCAGCCCTTGACCAGGCAACATTGCAACCACAAATTTAAAATGCCTGTCTTGTGCTGGTGCTACACCATGAAATTGTCCTTGTGCAGTTTCTGAAAACATTTCAGTAAATTAAGAGCTGCTCCATATTCAATTTAAAGTATCTGATCTTATTTACGTTGTTCTGGGTCCACAAGGACATTAGTTCTAAGAAAATCAGTTTGTGTTATTGGTAATAAAATAAATGAAACCAAACATATCAAGTAGGTAGCCTTCGCAAGAAAACACAAAGGATCATTACTGGGACCCTCTTCAGCTTGCAAAAAAGACATGCCTGTATTTTAGCCAAGGTTTGAACTGTTAACAAATATAGACCCATACAGATGTAATCTGCAGTAATCTACCTGGCATCAGTCATTAAGCAAAATTCTATTCAAAACCAAAGAGATATAGTACGGCTATTATTTCATTATCAACAATAATTTTTTTAGGATGCTGAAGTTTAAAAAAAAAAAACAAAACAAAAAACCAAACAAAAAAACACAATAAAAACCCAAAGCCCAACAGCTTGCATTTGGTTGGCTTTACTAAATTCATCTTATGTATCCTCCCCCTCTCCCAAGAACAGCTTTGATTTACTCTGTGCTCAACTTTAGATATTATAACCTAGATATTATACTCTAGTTTATGCTATGCATTGTTGCTTACAGAATTCAGCTGAAAAACACTGTGTCAGAATAATATTAGAAATTTCTTAGAAGCCAATAAAAGCTGGGAAATGCAGATGTAGAGCTGAAAATCCAGGTGGACATTCATACTTAACTGTGGGCTCTCCTTAAAATTAACAAGTCCAAAAGAAATGGGGAGTGGAGAAGGCAGGTCGCAGGAAACGGATCAGAAAGCATGACTTAAATTTGAGTTTGCAGATTTACACCTGGACCTGATCTGATCTCAAGTATAAAATTCCTTAAATATCTGAAGAAGCTGTTGCAATTGAATTTCCTCTCAGAGAGGGAAGGTCTGTGGAGATATTAACTGCAGATGTAAGACCCAGTACTTCTCAATTCTAATGCTCATTTTGGCAATTGCTATTCCTTGTAGCCAATTTAACAGTATTTCTTGTTGTAAGATTGCAAGTGAATTGAGCAATGTGAAAGTAAAAGCACAGAATATGCGCTAATTATTATTCTGCTATCTTTTAACAACATACTGGAATGTTAATACAAGAGAGAATAATTCTAACAACGTTTTAAAAAACCCCTCGTAATTATGCAAATTTCCTGTAGTTAAGGCTTGGCAGATCAAAGAACCTTAAAATGAATTAGATAAGGACAGCCTTATGTGCCTTTTTATTTTACTTTTTGCATGAATATTGCATACATGAAAGATACCGTAATTCAGAACTAAAGACCTGCAGAATTAGGAAGATCAGAAGCAGAATGGTGGACATTTCTTTGAGTACTGTATGATTTACTTTAGCCCAGGGCTGGTAGGATAACTTAAGGTGACTGGATAGTTTGGTTTCAGTGGTCCAGCCAATAACTGTTCCCCTGCTAAGACCAGCGGTAAAGACAACAAATAGCATCAGCTGACTTGGGGTGGGGGGAAGGAATGGCAAGCATTGTTTTCATTAGAAAAAGAACTGTGTTGTTACTCACGTTACTTCTTGGGAAAGAGACAAATTATTTTAAAAATATTATTACAAACTATCAGATTATGTCATTATTGCTTTCATATAATTAAAAGCTTCAGATATGATTGTTCCATGATATTATATAAGGAATGCAAATAAGTTGATGAAAATAAATTTTAAAATAGTATATTGATGCCATACTTTTAAAAGCTTAATGTGGAAAAGATGTTTTGTAGGTTTATACATGGCCAAAAAATGCCACGTGGGTTTGGTATTGCTCACCAGTACACATATATAAAAGTGTTGCTTGAGGTATTTCTTGGTAGTCAAATAGAATACAATTCTGATGCAACAGACTTTTTCGAGAAAATAACCTGTAGGCCAGTAATTCTAGTTAGAACATTTACCGAATTTTACGAGTAGGACTTGTAAAAGAAGAAAAGTTTAGCTACAAACTTAATATAATAGCTTCAGAAAATGTGACTTTGAAAAGTTCTTGCAGGAATTACACAGACTTAAAAAAATCTATTAACATATTATAGTTGAGAAACTGATCAAAGACAGTTTTATAAAATCCCCTGTAGCAATACTGCTAGGGTCATAAATGCACTTGGAATTCATTACTGTTATTTCATAATGCCAAAATAGAAAAGGAAATTCATCATGATTGGACTCTGTCAGGTTTTTATTATTGTAAATATGGTAGCAGTGAAGACGAATGGTACTATAGCAGTATTAAATCATATTTAATAGCTGTTTCTTCGAGTAAATTGTAAAAACATTGCATTTCTAAAAGCACTGGTCCCCCCCCAAAAAAACAAACAAACAAACAACCCACAAACAACCAAACTCACCAAACCCTAAAGATAATATTTAAGAAAAATGTATTTGTTTTTGTTCTTGGAAGAGAGAACCAGAAAAAAAAAGATTAAGAAAATGATACATAAAATAGGTCTAAATTTTAAGCTAGCTTTATTCCCCACAGATATAAGGAATTTGTAAGCTATGTGCATTCTTCCAGAGGTCTGCAGTTGGAAGAACATCTTTATTTTGCGACTCGGTTATTTTATAAGCTTGCTTAAGTAATAAGTGCCAAAGGGTCAAACATACACAAAACAAACCCATCTAAACTTGTATTTCCTCAAAGTGGGGTTTAGAATCAGTTTATACTGCTGTGAATTAACCTTTTATAGATATTCTGCACTTGAGATCCCACAAATTCATTATTTTGTCATCTTCTGATTAAAATTATGTCAATTTATAAAAATCAAATTTATTTTAAAAAGCAGCATGTAAGATATCATTCAGATATGCCAAGTTTCAGTCCTCTACAGTTACTATTTATGATATCCCAAATATAAAATATTTTTAAGAATCTAACAATATAGATTCTACTAGCTCATAGACATGATTTTTTTAAGTGCAGTATGAGTTCACTTAAAACATCAGATTTCTAAGTCTGAGATTGTGTTAATTACAAATAAGCAGCAAGAGTTAAAAACTTCTCTTACTACATGAACAATGACTCTAAATGAGTATAATTAGATCTAAGCAAAGGTTATGTTGTTTTTTTGATTTACAGCCATTTTATAGTACTTTCCTAAAGAAGGGTCAGTTTGATGGTTTTACTCATGTGTTTCTTTTCTTAGGCAAAAACTGTCTTTTTTGTTACTTAGGCAAAGAGTTATTCATCAGTACTCCTGATTCTCCAATAATAAGATTGTGTGTAGGTATCTATTCACAAGTCACATGGCCAAAGGAACTATGAAGCTGTGTTTTCATTAAGTTAGTTTATATTCACATTCAATTCACACCAAATTTAGCCAGGCCTGCATTAAGTCCCAGTGAACCTGAAGGAATAAATACATTACACTACTTTAAACCCACCGATTTCTTCATTTAGATGCATGTTCACCCAACGAATGCACTCAACTAACTTTTAGTGGCAGGCTGGAAAGAAATTTTGTAATATAGAAATTATAGTAATTTCCAGTAACTCTGACAGCAACTCTCAGGAAGTGGCTTTATCAATAGGTCCATATTCCAAGAAGATAGCTCCCAAGAGTACAGAGGGGCAGTGATCAACTGCAAGTAGTTTAGTTAACAGTGTAAGGAGAGATTAGTGAACTCCAATCTTTATTACACAAATTTGTGAAAGTAGAAGAGTTTTTACTCTTTACTAAGATATGAGGTGCATTCCAAACTGTTTATACTTTTGTTGTTTTGAAAAACAGTTACTCATATGTCTTTTAAAAACTGAATAGGTACAACAAAATTGCTTTTATTTAACAGTGTATGTCTTACTGGTATCCTATCAGAAACTCAACTCTAAAGCCAATATGCAACATGGAAGCAAAAAGAGGACAAAACCCAAGATATCTGGTCATCAAGAAGAACAGAACAGAAAAGGCATTCCAATGTGGATTAAAGCAATATGGATAACACAGCAGGAATCTCTAGAAACCTGTCCTGAGGCAAAATGCCTTCAAAAACAGGATAGAAGCTGCGAGGCTAAGGATGTCTATATTTGTTTGAATATGAATCCTGCATGTCTTTGCCAGCAGCCCTACTTCCTGTATGGAAGCTGCAACATCTTTTAGCCTTATCTTCCATTTCCCCATAAACCCTTCACAATACACTAAGCTTTCTTCTGCTATGCTCCTTCGTTACTGCTTGGGCAAGAACATTTCAGGCTATGGCTAACTGCAACTGCACGCGTGCTGACCATATGGCCAGCCTGAGGACAAAACCAGACCAAATAAGTGTTGATCTCCAACTAAAGACTTTTTCTCATGTGGAATTTTGCCTTCTACCTAACTGCTGATTTTTCCAGAAACTGGTAGAGTTTTATTTGAGGCACGTGTGCTCCAGTTAAAATGGGCTTACGTAAGCTAGTGGATTCAAAAGCTATTAGGGACCACAAATAACCAAAAAGACAGCATACTGAAGTAAGTTTCACATCCACAGGAATCCAGGCTTTTGAGGGATGAGGAGAAAGATCCTGTGTAGGCCTTTACCAGTGTTTTCTGATACGGTTAACAAGATTGGCTATACTGTGACTTGGCTCTGACAAAGCTTGCAAGCCTTCATCTTGGTAACTGGCAATAATGAGATATGCCAGTTGTTAGCCAACCAGAACTGGCTGCCTAAGGGCATGGGTCAGATAGTCTAACAGAGTGTAGTGTAACTAAAAACCTCTAAACTCATCATGGGGTTTTAAGTGTTTCTAACTAAATATGTAAGCTCTTTTTAAATTTAGCTTACGAAGAAAACCTCCAGAGCAATGAAGCTGAGTGTACGACTGGCAGGACGATTAGTTTGTTAAAATGAATTTGTGCAGCGATTAGCAAAAATACTCTGCATTTTCATGTTAGCATTAATTATTAGTTTGATTAAAATGTAGGCTAATACTTTCAAGCTTTCAAAGCCGTGTTTACGCATGTATGAATACAGAAGTGCTACAGAATATCAGGATGTTTTTGCAGCTGATTCGTATTTCAGGACATCTTCTTTCTCTTCATTTTTTTAGGGTGGCATTAACAGTCCTGAGCACAGTATTCAAGGTGAGAGCATTATCATTGATTTAGGACCTTAACATGTCAGCATTTTTTCCCCTAAATTATTGCTATTATTTAAATTAATGTTATACAGAATACAGTTTTCCCTGTGAACTATGGGAAACTTTTTTTTAAAGTTTGAGTTTAATTTGAAATAAAACTTGAATGACAGATGCAGATGACTGCTACCATTGGGAAGGAGTCAGAATGGCGCAACTTACAGACGTGCATACTCTGATCATGTTTTGGCTTGTAAGTGTGGGATTTTCTGCCTAAGAAGTGTGTCCATTATGAGATCATGGTCATAAGATTAACAGTCATAAGTTACACTAATAGACCACTTAGTACAGTCACCTGTGTCTTCTAGGAGCCACTAGTACATACCTAGGAAGGCAGGATAAAACCCAGGATATTCTTCTAACATTAGGCACTGCTTGGACCATGGCCTAATGGATTATTCTTTTTTTGTCTGCTTTGTTTTTGGACTCATGTAAACTGTGGCATCTACAACATCTCATGTGATTAAACCTCTAGTTAAGCTACAAGTTGCATGAAGCACTGCTTCTTTCCATTTACTTTCACCCTGTTACCTAATGATTCTTTGATACCTTGTAGTTCTTGTACTATGTGAAAGGATGCAGCCATTCCCTCTCTTCCTTCCTCATGCTACTCATGATTTTACAGATGCCTGTTAGCCTGACAGATGTAGTGAACAACTCCAGAAGAAGACATCCTGTGTTTACTGAATATTATGTTGATCCTTCTTCATGTGGCTACAAGATTCTATTTAGGTATTTCAAGGCCACTGTTGCTTCTTAATACATAATTGCTAAGGAACTGGTAGAAAAAGTAAATCATTAGAAGCTTATGCTGTGTCACAAACTGATGATACTGCACCCAATGATTTTTCAGATTGGGCAAGATATAGACAACTATTCAAACCCAATTTGCATGGGACAGAAGAAAGGAAAAAAGAATGCAGTTGCAATGTTTGTAATAAACATGCAAGCTCTAAAGAAAGAAGAGAAAGTTAGGAGGTTTTGGCTTGTAAACTGAAGACACTATTCAAAACCAGCCCCATTTCACTCTGCAGACTTCTTTCCAACTCTTTAGGTTGCTGAGAAGTATATACAGACAGACCATGCCATGTGTATTCTCATTATGAGGTTATCTTACCTGACCCATTTTTCAGGTATCCATTTGCATCTACAGTAGTGTACATGATGTAAGGACCAGGCTGATTAACACCGAAAGGCTACAAGGCGGGGAGGGGGGGAAAAAAAGGCAGGAAAAATTTTAAGAACAGACAAAGATATAGTAATAAAACACTAAACCAAAGAAAAATGTTTCTAGATTAATGATTTCCTTTTGATATGGATAATTTTGAAATCTTGCAACTGTTTTGGTCATAGCATCATGTGGATATTAATTTTCAAAATAAGGCAAATCAGTTGGCTAAGTAACATTTAGTTTCTCATGAAGAAAGCAATACTATTCAGTCCTCTGGCAAAAGGTTTAATGTTTCCTTGGAAGTTACAAGTAAAATAAAATAAAAAAAACAACTAAAAATTCAAAGAAATAACTGCATGTTCTGAAAAAGCAGAACTCATTTGATATTGTCTGAGAGAATGCACTATCTTGATGGTCTTCTGAATTGAAAAATACTATACAAATTCAAAATTTTGTTATCATTATTTAGCAGTGTTTAATTCATCAAAGTGGTTCAATAGTTACTTGTTGAGTACCAATATCTATTTTAAGCAAATTCTCTTGAGGGAGAAAGTGTACTTAAACATCAAAGTACAGTTATGGGAAAAAAAATTTAAATAAAAAAATTTAAATAAAAAAATAAATTAAAAAAAATAAATCAAAGGGAGTTGTGGATTACTGAGTGATGAACCATAACAAATGCACCCAAGAAAGAAGGGGGCGGGACCAATTATCTGCTATGGTGGGGAAGGGAGAGGAGGGGGGGCAACTGTAAGAATAGATTTTAAAGAAAGTTTTTTTTTTTTTTTTTTTTTTAAAATGCTGAATTCAAGCTGATATTAGGGCATCAAATCCAGTAAAGATCTTCAAATGAGTTGCAGAAAGAACACTAAAAGAAGAGATGATGACGCATTTCACATCACATCATGTCTCAAAAAATAGTAAGTTCTAAACCATAAGCATAAGCGATAATGATGAGAGATGGGATCAAAGCCTGAAAAATAATAACTGATTAGAATGAAGAGCAAGGAGACTGCAAAGGTGATGTTAATGCAGATCTATGAAATATGAGTAAATAAGGTGAAAATATCCCCCCCACCCCCCCCCACCCCAATTAGCTGTATTCTGGTATAACGCACTGTAAAAGAAGTTCTCTGTCAGAACGTAACATACAGTGGAGGCAATAGTATTTCAATGATCTTAATAATGAAATGTTCACCAACATCTGTTGTGAAGATTTGCTTTTTAAACCCTCTCTTTAGTTTTGTAATTAAGCTAATAATACTATCAAAGCCCCTTATTATTTTGTATCAGAAATTAAACCCTATGTCTTAAAATAGGCTTGAAGAAAAAGTTGGTCCCATTTGAAGCAGTTCTTGTATTTTCAAATTAAAATTAAATTTCATATTTTTGCAGCGCTAAAGTGCTAATGCTAGCTTTGATTCCTCTAAGTTCCTCTTTTAGGCCAACTTTCACTGTGAACATTGCTAAACGATTTGCTGATTGAAAGTTTGGTGGGTGAGTTGCAGAGTCTCTGGAAATGATTAAAATAATTGAAATAGAAATCAGCACCTGTATATGTAGCTATCTGCAGAATCGTCAGAACCAAGTATATTTCCTTCCTTTCTATCCCTCATTGTACCCACTTACTGTATTTTAGCCCAGAAGTGGCTATATGGCTGAATCTGTCCCATAATCAGTTTTGCCTGGCCCTTCTGACTGCCCAGAACAGGAGTTGGCACACTACACAGTTTGGGCATCCAGCTGTATTACACAAGTTTTTCTTGTATCTGGTATATCCCAGCCCCCATGATGCTGGGTAACAAACACTGCAGAATCAGTCAATTGCTGTCTCTGAGCAGGCAGCTGGTGAAAGCTATGGGTCTCAAATATGCAGAACTTGGCCAGACATGATTTGGATTACACATTCTTCCAGTCAATAACTGTCTTAATATGTGGAGAGTTTTTGGTATAATTAGACCTCAGCTTATTTGAAGCTAAATAGTAATGCAAAGTTACAGTTATACTTACTGTTATTTTCCGAGGACAGTCATTAGAACAGAGGCCACTGAGAACTGCAGAAACAAAAAGTGAGCTTGTAGTGTTTATGTTAACAAGCCATCTTACAAGCACTACCTCTGAAATCTGTTTAAGTATAGTAATAGTGTCAGGTATCCATTCAAACACACGAAGAATATAAATGTCTTCTGTATGACTTATGTTTGAAGTAAACTTCTTTGCAGAAATTAATCAGCTAGTCACTGTTTTATCATACCTCATTGGTTAACAGCTTCAAAAGGAGAGAGTTGCCAGTTAAAAAAAATTACAAATTAAAACATTTTTAAAATATTGGACTGTACATTGTATTCGTTATTCTTCATTTCTAACCATTTAAAAATATTGGCAGAGATTCAGCTTTACTGTTTTAACTGGTAAAAAGCTAAGTAAACGTTTTTCCTTCTATATAAGGGATAGTTTTACAACGTGATTTAAAGCAATTCACAAAAGCTATAACAAACAAAAATCCCATTACCTATTTATTCTATGAATTCAAAAGTATTATAAGCAGATGTGTACAATGCTACTTAATATCTAAAGACTCTGACAGTTGTTCAATTACTTGTTTAAAACTTACTAGTTTCAAAAATCTAATATCTATTAAACACTTATTTATAATCAACTAAATGACAAAGAAACCCATCTGTTCTATAACCTAGAACATCCTGTCACACTGAATATTAGAACATCAGTACTAAAATGCCTTTAAAACAAACAAAAAACACACACACACAMAAATAAATCTAAGGTGCAACATTTGGACCTCAAATGACAACAGTTTCGTTGAGCAGCAGCCCGATAATGGCTATGAGCAGGGAAGGGGATACAGACCAGAAAGTATCAAAGCCAAGTAAAAACATAACTTCTCCATGAGTTACAGTATCCCAAAGCAAGTGTGGCAGACAGTGAAAATTAAGATTTGGACCAGATTTGAGGGCAGGTCATCCTAACCACCAGGATTTTTTTTAAAACATTTTCTGTCTACTTTTACTGGAGTCAGAAATGGCACTGTTCTAGTGAAGGAACATTTCTAATATTTTGTGTGCAAATATTAACCACTGTCATGAGTCCCAAGTTATCATTCTTTGCTCGCAATTTAAAAATGTTGACATTTCCAAATACAGAAAAATCTATTATTTTTATACAGTCCCAAAAAAATATCTGGACAGGTAAGATGAAGGTGTGGCAAAGCAGAATTTGAAGACTGTGTGTATCTACAAACAGACTTTTTAAGCTACAAGCTTATTTTATATGTTATACATAGGTGTGTATGCAGGTGGAACCAACTCTTCCCATTTTGATGCAAAACGGCACACTGCAATTTGCTGTTCAATTTCACTACTGGAACAAATAATCCGACCAAGTACATTCGACATCCGTTATAATAAGCAAAACTGTTCTCATTGTCCATATGCCAAATAAGTGAACACGATGCATTTACTGATACACTAACTCGCACAAAGCATGTTTTGTTAGAAATACTCTCCCCTGTATCACAGTAAAAATATTTTTAGACCACTCATTAATTCCCATGTCCTGGGATTTCTGTGCAAAAATACTCACATCCTAAAAGGGTGCTAAAAAAAGACTTGCTCCAATTTTTAAGATAGATTTACAGAGTGAATCAAAAAAGCATCTTGCAAATTACTCCTTTCCCCATTAAAATATCACACAATTTTAATTCTAATATGGCTTTGTGAAAGTGTAAGATTTTTCTAGAGGATTTTCTGCATGCTCGTGTGAATTACGCTACCCATATACAGTAATATTTAAAAGAAGGCTTCCATCAACATGACAAATCATTATAGGGTATTATGATGAKAATAAAGCTCAGGCGAAGGAGAAAGTAATAAATGCATCAGCCCCCAATAGTAGCTGCAGTTCTGTTTATCTTACGGTATGCAGAATGTGTGCTTTAGAAGGATTAGATGCATATTATTTAAATAACATGAAGGCAAATACAATTTTTGAAGGTGAACCTCTAGCTGTTCCTGTTTAGCTTTGTCCTCATAAGCTCACGTACAGCCTCATTTTTCACTCATTCTCAAAAAATCAAGACAGACAAAGCTCAACACCTTTGCAGTCTGGAAGAACATGGTAGGGCATGCAATTTGAAAACCTAATTACTCTCAATTACAAATATCATAATCTAACTCTAGCCTTTTAAACCAAGGCTCTAATTAATTCACACACCCTTGCCGTGTTCATTGCCATTCTATGCTTTTATGGTAAGATGTGTTTTGTGTCATGTAGTGCTTTTAGGCTGAAAACACCAAACTGACTCACACATGGAAACAAGCCGGCTCTCAGAATAGATCACACAGCATAAGCAAAACATACACCATGCCAGTCGTCACTGAAATGAAACCAGCCCATTTTGCACTAGATTCTGCATCATTTCCAGACAACATAGAAAAGAGCTCCAGTAAAGTAGGCTTGATATGACAGAGGTACAGCAAAAAACACAGAAGTCCCTGTTGGAAAGAAAATACTGCAACCACTCAAGGCACAGATGAAAATAAGCGCACCTGGCTATTGTTTCTTGCCTAGGTTTCTGAAAATAGGCAAGATAAAAAGGCAGTCATTGTGGACAAACAAAGCATGTTCCTTTAAGTCAATATTGCTGTAATTTCTTCTGGTTTCTTTCTGTCTCACTATGGCATACATATTTATATGTGCAAGCATAATTATATTTTTCCTCAAATTAGGGATTTATGAGCTAATCTTCCTCCAAATTTTAAATAGCATCACACATTAAAAAAAACCCAAAAACCAAACAACAACAACAAAAACCTAAGTTGAATGATAGATATGTGTAGATCTAATGCCATTTTTATATTGACAACATTATGTTACGTGAGGAGATAAGTGAAGGTATCGTACAAAAGATTCACAGAAGGGGTCTCATAAGTTCAGCTAGTCCAACCCTTTCCCTCAAAAACAATTAAATATACTACATAATTTCTTAAACTAGTTGTCAGGACCTCTAATGTTGGTAACTCTGCAGCTTCTCCAGGAATTTATGTTAGTACTTCACAAGTCATCACTTAGGAAATTATTCTTACTCTTTATTCTTCGTGGTTTGTTACTTTATGTTGTATTCTGCATGGACACACAGAACACTCTTCCCCCATTGTTATGCATCATTATGGATTGAAGACATGGATCTTCCTCACATTTCTCTTTTAGGCTGAATAACTTGGTTCCATGTGCTCTTTCCCTGCAGATCATATTTTTAGACACTTGATAATTCTTGTTTTTCCTTCAGAAGCCAGCTGAGAAATGAGTTTTTAAAGACCTAGTATCTGTCTTTAGAATTCTGCTAGGATGCAGAAGGAAAGGTCCAGGATGAAAGGAAAGATTTAGCCTGCCTCTAGTTAATGAGTGAAATAAGACATGCATTCTTGTAAAACCAAAAAAACTCACCACCACCACCCCACCCCCAAAACAACAAAACAACCACACTCAGGAGATGATGAACTCTTATTTAAAGGCCATTGTGGCCAACACTGATACTAAAAACAGCTAAAGTGTTGAAAATAGTGGGCATAATTACTTTGAATTTTAATAAGTACACTAAAATAAAAGCAAGAAAAAACCCTTTGAAACAAACCAAAACCAACTTATCCAAGTTCAGATTCTGCAACAAGAGATTTCTGCAATCCCTAATATTTTCCATGCTGTGTTTTTTCTTTTCTAGAATTATCATACACAGAGCATTACCATAACCTTATCGTATACAGAGGCTCAAATATTCACATTCTTTGCAAGGTCCCATTTTGACTTGATTATACAGTGATAACTTACCAATAACTTTAACAAAATAGGCATCTGCTTCAAAGTTATTTTTCAATGTATGGATAGCAAAGTCCTTGTTGGAGTAGCCTTTGCTTAGCACAATGATATCCAAGATTCCCTAGAGGGAAAAAAAAAGTTTACGTTAGAATGCTGACTTACTCTAGAGAACATCTAAATTTAGCAAACAAATTCCCTTAGAGATACAAAGGAAAAAAATAAGAGTGTGCGCAGCAAAGTTTACACCTTTGCTACTAATTTTAGTATCTTTCAAATCTTATTAATCAATGGCAATTTAGGACAGAGTGCTCCATCCACAGCTAACCAGGACAATGCATGTGGTCCATGGCTTCTTTCTTGCCACTGAAGAGAGCAGCTCAAATGGAGCATGTGGAGGGTCAGCAAACTTTTAGGCAGTGATGGGCTGCTGCTATCTGCTCACCTTCCAGGGAACATCTCAAGAGCGAATTTCCCAGGCTGAAGGCACTGCCTGCCATGTGCTGTAAAGCCAATGTTTCTACAAAGCAGCGTGCCATCAGCACACAGACAGATATAGCGACACAGAGATGCTGTTTGCTGTAGTAAAGAGTTGAACTTACGTCTTCGTATATGTCAAAGAAGGTTGCTACCACTGCATCCTTGATTTGATTTAGGTCCGAGAGCTCCCAAAAAACTTTAAACATACGACGTACACTCTTGCAGCTTGCGTTATTGCATGGGACGTTTTCTAGTAAAAATGCTTGTTGATTGCTGTAAAACATATATATAGAAAAAAAACAACTTATTTGCTATAAACAGTCTAAATAATGGACATTACAAAAATATTGTAACTAAATAATTTAAGTCTGCTGAAGTTAAGTATAAAAAACAAAGCTAGCAGCCACTGGATACTTAAAATCCGTAAGCATTTACATTAACTTTACAGACAGAATTACAACCATTATGTCATGCCTGACAAACCAATGAATACACTAAATAAATGTGTCCAAATCAGCAGGAATAATTTCATTAACTATCCACTCAAAAGACTGAACATATTCTTACTTTATTCCGAAACAAGTAGAAGTGCACTTATCTGCCATTTTCCTTAATCCCTCCACGGTCCTTCAGCTTAAACACTACTTAAAAAATGTCAGTGCTTTTTCATTATTTTATGACAATCTCTTTCCACCCCAGCTCCATTAATAAATTTTCTTACACATTGCATGATGTTTTAAACAAATTTAAGATTAAACCAAATCTCTATAGGTATTTTCCCATTGTTGCAAAGCAAAATAGAAAACACAAAACCCAACCTACTAGCACAGTAAGAAGACTAAACAAATTGGACATTTGCTGACATATACCAAATACAGACAGAAAGATAGGCTGTAATACTGAAACAAGAAACAAACGAACAAACCAGAGTACCAGGTCTGCTATAGCAAAATCTCCCTTCTAAAGAATTTATCTAATACATGCCCATTGGTCAGTGGGAGACACAAGGTTCATATGTGCACGCTGATGACTGATAGCATTATACGCTGTCTCTGATACTGTAACATTGTCATTCTCACTGGAACAGTGAAAACCTTCAGATTTTACCAACTGGGAGTCTGATTCTTTGGCAGGTCTGTACCCTGGGAGCCCGCTAGAATCCATCACTGCCTTGGCAATGGGACAGATGAAGTTTCCTCCTCTCTTTCTGGGGGCAGAGCCAGGAGATGGAGCAGACAATGTTCTGTAAAGCTAGCTAAGCATGTCAGAGCCCAGGGCAATAACCAAAACCACTTCTTCGTTATGACCTTGAACACACTGCTGTTTCAGAGGGTGACAACAAGGCGTTTTTCTGTATCTTAATGGCATCCAGTGCCTCCAGGATGCAGTCACACACATGCACACACACAACATTTCTCCTTAGGAAAGTTTTTATTTTTCTTTGTTTCTATGGTGTATTTCAGGTAATTTGCTACTCATAAGAATCATACCCCACAATATTCATATTTCTGCTCCATCCATTTCAGAAAGAGTTAGAAAAGGGCAAAACATTTACCCTGAGAAAAAACATTTCTGACACAAAAGTAAATCAGTTTCCTTGCCTGTTGCCAAGTTAATATTTCAGAACCTGCAATGGGAAAAATGTAGGATTTTGTTCTCTGTAAGATGTGTCAAAAGTAAAATGGGATACTTAAACACTTCCCTCAAAACCTTATAATCACATTTCTTGTGCTTCTGTGAAAAATACACGTTAGGCCTTTATTTTTCTGCCATATGCCTGCATTTGATTGAAGAACAACCCACTTTTCACTATTTCACTGTTAGAAGCATGACTATATTGAATTAATGTCCAGCCAAAATGAAATAAGGTGATCTGCAATATTTAAGACATTGTATTACCTGTATCTGAGAACTCATAGAACTCATAATCATAACTTGAAATTATTAAGTGCTCACATTCATTTCATGTATTTCATAAGTATCATATCAGATTAACCAACTATAAGGTAAGGTGACAACCTGAGCTAAGCAAATTGTTTCAATTTCTCTTTTTCATCATCTTGACATACACTTTTTTTTTTTTTAATTTGGAGGAAGTTTTACAAAGATGCTTTCTTTCAATTCACATTTAAATTGCCAGAAATTATTAGATGATAATTATTTAAAAGACAAAAGATTATCAAGCTTGCATTATACTCTACATACAGAGCATTGTTCAAGTCTAAACTATAAGCCTTGTGAATGGATAGACACAAGAAGTTTATTTACTACAGGGACCTTTTTTATTTCCTTTCCTTGATAGTGTGCATTTAATGACTTTCAAAACATCACAAACTGGACAAACAATAACATAACACCAACTGCACTGTGAGAAAAAAGGAAGATATTAATCAAAGTGGCACCAAGCAGGGAAATGCCACTTTCCTTCACCCTTCTGTATCAACAAGAGAAACACAAGACAAACAACAGGAAGAAAAAAAAAATCCCAAACCCTAAACAGATGCTGAAGGCTGAGAAGTGCGCTATAGGAGAACTATCTTGTAGAAGGAAAAAAATAAATAAATTCATAGATGTAGCGTCCCTTGTGGCAGAGCAGCAGAGGTCTGGAGAATCTGTAATCAGAATATAGCTGAAAGTCTACTAATGTTTATCTGAATAGGCAGCAGGAAATTTCATTTATACTACTACTGACTTATATCCATACAGTCCCTTTTGAAACACAAATACAAGCTTGCCTAGTAAAATTAACAACTCAAAGATGTTACATATAAATGTTAAGCTACAGCAAATGTTAACTATACCTACAAGTACATACACAGAGGTTTAGATTCACTACTGTGAGTCGTATAAGTTGAAATCTGATTTTTTTTATTTTGATTTTTTTTTTTTTAAAGGTAAGCAATAACACTAAGAAATTGCAGGGTAACAAACAAAAATAATGACATTCTAAAGCTAATGAAAACTATTACTATTGGTGAGAAAGATGGGATAAAACAAGGTTTAAACGTGAACTGCAATATTAAACTTCTTTTAAGTTTTGGGGTTTTTTTTTACGTGGAATTTACAGAAAGGCATCACTTCACTGGAAGCATACAGATTTTTTTTTTTCCTGTTTACAAGCTAGCTATTATTAGTTTTGTAATTAAAGCTGAGTCTTCTTTCCTGTCAATTTCCAAGGCAATTCCATGGCATTTATTTTATTAATGTCTTAAAATTATTTTGAGTTCTATACCAGCATCAAATTCCTCTTATTTCCTCTAAAAGCATCTTTGAAAAGCACGATGAGAAGAGTTAATAACTTATTAGATATGTAGCTTCTAAACAAATGCTTTAACTTGAGAATATCACTTGGGTGTCTTCTACACCATCTTGGTTTTTTCCTTTTTAAAAAAATGGATAGTATTTATAGTAAGGAACTAAGTTATAAACTCACCTTTATCTCCAAAAATGATTGATTTTTATTCTTAACTTCCTTCACATTTCTGGCCAAAATTTTGAATTATATATCCCACCATTAGTATTTGAACAGCATTAGCCAACTAAAATACACTCTTGAAATATGAGTAGTTTCTGCTGCAAATATTAATTTCTGATACATTTACTTACGTGTATTTCCTCCTTCTTTGACTGAAAGTGAGTGAACATGACTTTCCTTTTCCTCAAGTATTTTCAGACCATTATCTCTTGATAATATACTAGATAAGGATTTTATCATGAATATGTAGGAATTATCTACAACACCTAGAAACAATTTCAAAATAACTACCTCTAAAAAGCAAACGAATGAACTCACACAGCAACTTCTGAACAGAGGAAAAAACAAAAAATGCTCATTTAGTGGTGGGGGACGGTCTTCGGGTTTGCCCCAAATACACAGCCAAAAAAAAAAAAAAAAAAGGCAATATACTTGCAGCCTTCCTCACATCTCTGTATATAAACAGCCTTAGTGGTTTAAACTTCCATCTAGTTTTCAAGGTGAGCCATGTTCTAAGTTCCACTGAAGGCTGCACATATTATAACTAGTTGTATTTGTACACAAACTTAATTTCTTCATATGCACAGTCAAGTGATTCCCACTTGACTCAATACGAGATAAAACATAAACGCTGAAATAAAACATTAATAAAGGATTTTAGATTTTGATTACATAATAACACACACTAATGAAAACCAGAAACTCTGTGTGTGTGTGTGTGTGTGTATATATATGTCTTAGTAATTGTTAGCCACATTGTATCTTTCTTGATCCTTAGTCCCAATCCACTCCCAGGGCTGTGCTGATATGGGAGCTCCCATGTGCTGCATCTCAGCATGGGAGGAGGAAATCTTAGTGTGTGGGCCATTCTTTTGAAGGCTGCAGCAACAGGGACAGTTGCAGTGCCTTACTGTTTGCAGAGGGAAGAGAAATCAGCTGTTCGCTGCCTCCTCAGCTGTTCAATTCTTTCTTGGAAGAACTCCTGAGGTGTGAATTTGGCCTATGAGCTGCCAGTTGAGTCCTTATGTTATTTAGGGCTTTAATACACAAGCATCACTAGAATCACAATATCTACCTCCATGTTTTATTTCTGCTACATACTACAATTACCAAGACCAAGTTTATGACCTATAATTTTGAACCAAATTTTGAAGATTCACGCCATCAGAAAAAAATCTCCCTGTAACAATGAAAATTATCAGCATCCTTAAAATGACAAAACAATGTCCCTGAAAGCCTATGGGAAAATACAAAGACAGACACTGCTGCAATGGTAAAACCTTAAAATCAATGCTAAAGTGCTACACAAATGTGTAACAGTCAATATCGAACAATTCAGCTTAAATACTGAGAAGAGGCAGAGCAAAAGAACTCTGAACTAAGACTAGCATATCACCCTTAACACACTACTTGCAGTACTTTTAACATTTAGGTATTCATATCAATGTATACACAGTGGCACCTAAATTGCGTACTACCTGCAAAACTTTATCCCAAACAGCTTATGAATGATGCTTAATAAAGTACAGAGTTGTCTACAATTTGGAACCTTCTGACCGAAGGTCATCTATGCAGCAAAGCTAAATTTAATAAGGCTGAATTACTATAAGCAAGGGTTAATAGCAAAGAAAGACTGAAGACTTATCACAGTTTTAACATACTACTTTGCAATTAGAATTAAATATTTACTGCTTAATTTCATACATCTCTCATTCTGTCAATTTTACGCTAGTTCATTTATAGTTACACGGGGGACATCTAAATGACTAATATCTTACTCCAGACATTCAGAATAATTGGATTTGCCTCTATTTTTTAGATTTGCTCAATTACAGGGTGCTCATCAATCCTACATTTAAAAGAACTCCTTTATCCAACCTTACTTCTGACAAGTGACAACGAACAATGATTTAGGAAGAGATAATTTGGTCAAATAAGAGTCCTTTCAAGTAGACCCATATAAAGGATTAATACATATACATTAATTGAAAACTGAGCATGAATACCTGGAAAACTTTCTAGAAATGTATTACACTCAAAGTTTTTCATTCAACTGTCCATATCCAGTTGTTTTGTTATCTCCAAGTTTCAGTCTTTACTGTTAGTTTTCACCAATGTCAGAGAGATATTGTATTTCCAACCTTACCGTTAGTTTACCAGTGAAAAACATTCCCTTTGAATAAAAGCATAACTGAAAAAAATTGCTTCCTTAGATTACATATTTGCAATGCAAGATGCCAATTGTTAGCACCTAATTTGGAAACAAGTTGTTAAGCAAAATTTGTTTCATCTAATTAGGTGGGAGAAAGATAGGTGTTTATAGACTCACATACAGTACTTACACTTTCAATGTTACCAGAGTCAATTTAAAACCAGCATGTGAAAAAAATGAATACATTTCGATAAGATAGCAAGTAGAGATGAACCAATGAATAACTACTGATAAAATCCCTTTATCTATTATTGTTCTATATACATACACAATTTCTAATACAGTCATAACTAGAGGGAAGAAAAATTCATGTATGTATCTAGCCTGAAGAAAAATCTGTGGACTGGAATTCTAATGTGCAGGTTTTGACTCAAGTCAGAAGTTAAAAGAACTCCTAATGAACAGATAAATATGTAATTCATCGACTGTGAATTTAGCATCTTGACGTGTTGGAATTTATTGAGTCTCTGGGTTCAAACCCCCACCACACTTGCAACCACAGGTGAGATTCCTTTTTTTTGTTGTTGTTGTTGCTGCTGTTAATAAGGAATGTCTCCATGTGGTCAGATTATTACATGCTTTTATTTAAAATCAAAAGGATATGGCAGGAGATGAAACAGTGTGGACTTATGGCAGTTCTGGGAATACTTGAAGCTAGTAATCATTTTTCCTGACCTACTCACCTGGAAGGACAGTAAACCAAAGTTATTCCTAACTGTCATGTCTTTATTTCAGTGTTTTGTAGGCATTTTTAAGGACTTCATCTGAAAGTGCTTTCCAGAATTATGATGAAGGCATGTAATTGATTTTAATCATATTCTTCCATTATCAAGTATCAGTATATTTTCAGATGAATAAAATGGTTTCTGCCTCCTTTAATTTCTTTAAGTTACAGACAGCAACTAGAAGCTAGGCTTCTTAGACTATAGCACAGATTGAGGTCAAGAGTTTACAAAAATGCTTTTATCATTTAATCACAGTAATCAATCATTGAAATTAGATCTGTAGATGTAGCATGAAAGGCTTCAGAGAAAGAAATAAACAGCTTGATCCAGAAGTGTTTAAAATCAATTAAATAAGGTTTTCATTTTAATTTGCTCTAATTTAAGGAGAGCTTTTAAATTTAATACCCACACTGTTTTAATTCTCTCCACTCTACGACCCAGTTACACATTTTAAAAGGAAGTATTTCCTTAAGTCTCTCAGAAACAATGAATTAATATTACTCTGAAAGTGACATTTCATAGTGGGTGCAAAAAAATGTGACTCTCATTCCCATCCCAAAGTATGAAGTTTGCTTCCATTACTTTTCCAAGTACATTGGTACTTCCAAGTACATTTTCCAAATGTTTCCATTACTTTTCTACAAATACTGGAAATTCCAGTGTGGAATTTCCAGTGGAAAACACAGCATTAACATGCAATGTATTTCTTAATTCTTAGTTTACTTACTCTTTTTTTGCCAGACTTCTTCAGCTTTCTGAACTTCCCGTTTAATAACCTGTCAAATCATCTGCCAGTAACCTTCAGTCCTTATACCTTACTGTGTCACTCAACTTTGAAGTCAAGTTTCAAAAGAACTTTTAAGACGCACCCAATTGAATAAACAAACAATTTTAGAAGCAAGGAGAATAAAGATAAAAGTGTATCACAGTAACTCATTGCAACGAGACATAGGTAACTTCCTGAGCTTTTATAGGAGTAACTATTTATAAACTATTTAAATCTTTTACATAATATTACATTGCCATAATTATACACCAGCCAAAGGAGAGAGGCTCCTAAGAGTCTTAAAAGATAAAATAACTTCAAATAAACTTCTGAAATCCATAAATCTTCACAAAGTCCTTCTGAAGTGTACTAGCCATCAGGATACACACTTGAAGATAGCCTGTAATACAGCTCAAAACACAAGATTTGTGGCGCTTAAGTAAAAACAAAGACAAGAACAACTTTATAGTTTAGATGTCATGGTATTTCAATAGAAAAGGAAAGACTGGTTCTAGCCTGCTCTCTAGACTGTTTACAGTCTTTATTCAATGATTGCTGAACAGAAGATGCAAACTCCCAACGGAGCAAGGCTATGGAGTAAAAAAAAACCTGACATTCAGGGCCCAAGTGCTTTAACTTTGCCTATGCAAGTTCTGGGCAGTAACAGCATCACCTCCTTCTCCTTTGCCATATCTGAATATAAACAGCTGCTGTGCTAGTTATTTTAAGGCTTAGAGGTACAGAGACAGAGCTCAGCTGCTCACTGCCTTGTCTCTGAATCACATCATGTAGGCCGAATACAAGCACGTAACTCTTCAAACTGGGTCATTTTTAGGTATGTGTCAGTATCTGAACAACTSTAACACAAAAATACCAGTGGGTGACTCATGTTTAGGCAACCACTAGAGGATCTGAATTGACTTCTTTGACTTCAGCATCTAAATTCTGTCTATATACTGTTTTAAGCACCAAAGTGAGCTCCTCAGTTCTTTTCCTTACTGAGTATTAATTCAAACTATGAACCTGCACCCAAGCTCATCCAAAATACCATACGGAGGAAGATAATAAGTACACCTGTAAGGGAGACTTATTTTGCCTTGCAATGCACTAGTGCAAGTATTTGTCGTAGATCCCAGTAAAGAWGATGTTGAGACTCCATAAGGTATTGATTAAAATACCTTTTACAAACGATGACATGAGGAAGAAAAAGGGGATAGCATAGATAATCTTACATCTCTTCAGATGCTGGAAAACCCAAGTTGTGCAGCATCAGACAGACCTCTAGTCAGGGCAGGGCATGCTGCACATATCCTGTCTGTAGCGAGGTTCACTGGCATTATGGTCTCTAGAGCTCTTTTAAGTTTTTCTTAGAAGTAAACAAGTCTATTCATCATTTCTACTGTCAAGCAAAAGGATGTTCACATGAAAACATGCTGCTTCACTTCAAGGTAAAGACAAGGACATGCCAGTGGTATCATCACCAGGTGCCAAGTAAGAGCTGCCTACAGGCTTCTCCGTTACGATTAGCTGGCTAAGTTCATCCTGCAGCCAAGTGATAAGTGCAGAACAGCACAGGCGTACACCTACTCAGGTCAACTGTTATGTGGATCACTAACTCCTCAATGTACAACAGTGTCCCTGTAAGCATCACTACATGCCCTCTCCCACCTAACACCAGATGGTAGCAATACAAAGTATTGGGAAAGCAAGTAATGAAGAAAGGAAAAGAAAAAAAAAAAAAAAAAAAANAAAAAAAAAAAAAAAAAAAAGAGGAGAAAGATTACACTGACAAATTTAATAGGAAAGGTTAGAAGCTTCTTTTTTTTTTTGGTGAGGGGTTGGGAGGGTTATTTATTTCAGTTAAATTTGGACAATATAAAAATCACTAGTAAGTTATTAGGTGTATCTAAAATTCCTCATTCTCAAAAGGGGCAACACACTATTGCATTTTTCAGCAGAGTCACCAATCAGTGTTCACTCCATGTGACAGCACGGAACAGGTTCCCCAACTCTCAGCAGCCTGATGTTACTGGCCAACACTGAAAGCTGAAGTCAGGATTTTACAGAAGATGAAGGGAAAGGAAAGGGAGAAGTAATCAGCTCCTGTGATCCAGGAGGAGCGCCTAAAATGGTACTTCATACTCCACTCCCCGGTGCAATTCCCCACCAAGAGTCACAGTCTGAGCCTATACAATTATGCATTCTGAATATATCACGTAAATGCATACCTTTTAAAAAGGGAAACATTTAGCAGAGATCAAGTCTTGTTCACTTGATAAAATGAATGCAATGCACTAAAATTAGTAATTTGTATGACTGATGATTGAACGTGCATTTGATAGTCTTTATTTCTAGGTTTACATATACTCTACCTTCCAGATGTGTTCTGTAGTATAGCAAGAGCATCTGGGTAGCCATCCATATTGTAATCTCCAATATGAAGCGTAATTGGAAATGAAATTTCCGTTGAAGATTTGTCATTCTGATGTGGTACAAAGCCCCAGAGTGTGTCTTTATTTCTGAAGTCTTGCAAGACTGGAATCCACTGTAAAATAAAACAAAAAAAGAACAGCTAGGTAAGGAAATCCATTTTATTTATTTAAACAATTTTATTTAAAACAGCTGACATTTCTTCACTGCATCAGGATTTTTAACCATTTACAAATTTCCAAAGAGGAAATAAGGATTATTTCCTAACTCTGTCACCAAAAGAAAAAATTAATTCGAAGTCTTTTCTATGCACTAAATTATTCCAGAACAGAAAAAATAGATAAGGTTGTGAGAATAAAGGACCTGTGTTTTGGAATGTGTCCAGTGTACGGAGATATTCAGGAACAACTTCACTGAAATTCAAGCTTACCTGGAATCTGTACTAATCCTTAAGTGTAGATAAGCCCAAACCATCAGGGCCTTGAGATCCTGAGTCCCTTTGTTTTTCTTGGAATTGCAAACAATAGGCATTATTAAAGCTGGAGGAGGGATGCACCCTTATTAAATTTGTGGACAACACTAAACTGGGGGATACAATCAATATGCTTCAGGACAGGACAGCCATTCAGAGGGGACGCAGAAAGACAAGAATGGGCAAACAGAGACCTCATAACAAATCAGCAAAGGAAGTCCTGCACAGGGGAGTAAACCCCTGCAACGGTACAGGCTGGAGACTGACCAGCTGGGTAGCAGCTCTCCTAAAAAAGATGCGTGGGTCCTGGTAAACAGTAAGCTAAAGCTGAGTGTGGCAGCTATGACAGCAAACAGCATACTACACTGTAACTGCTGCCTATACTCCTGCTGATTGAGGCGAGTGATTATTTCTCTTTATTCAGCACTTGTTATTCTGCGCCTGGATCCTGTGTCCAGTTTTGTGCCCCACGGTTCAAAAAAGATTTGAGAATATTGAGTGTATTTAGAAAAGGATCACCAAGATGGTCAGGCGTTGAGTATTTACTCAAAGGAGAGGCTGAGGGCACAGGGCTTGTTCAGCCTTGAGAACAGAAGATTTAGGGGAGACCTAACAGCAGCCTTCCGATACCTGCAAGGAGATAATTGAGAGGATGGAGCCAGGCTCTCTACTGAGATACATGGCAGAAGAACAAGAGACAATGGTCACAGGCTGACACAAGGGAGGTTCCAACCTTGTTTAGAGATAAACAAAGATTCACTATGATGACGGTAATTAAACTAGGCAAGAGGCCCAGAGAAGTTGCAGAACCTTTGTCCTTGGGGGTTTTTTGACTGGACAAAGCTCTAAACAGCATGGTCTGAATTCATTGTTGACTCTGCTTAAAGCAAGAAGCTGGATCTCCTAAGGTTCATTTCAGCTTGAATGATTCTATTATTCATGGATATTTAGAAGTCAAGAGCTTCAATTCCCCTCCTATCTCCCCAGCAGCACCAGATACTGAACTGTTTGATAAGAAATTAAGATTACAGTATCAAATTGAAAGTACAAAAGAAATGCAAAGTATAATTTCTCCAGGACAAGAAATAGAATGTATCTGCACTTACTTTCCGCAAAGTGCTGCAGAGGTGCTAAATAGGAATTTATCTTAATTAAAATCAAAGTAATTTCACAAGTTGGTATGAAGCTGAAGCACCAGGGTTAACATTTCAATGCTACAGAAAATCCAGTGCCATTTTTAAAGCCAGAAGTAATTTTATATGTCAACTAACTGACAATGCCTTCAAAAGGATGGAAGGGTGCCATCTTAAAGGATCACTATCACCAACATTAAAAGCACTTAACAGCATCTTAAATGTCTCTCATCCAAGCCTTAATTTAGCTATTTCAGGAACCAGAATGAGATCCCTGACAGCATCATTTCCTGCTGTGGAGAGACTCCCTCACTAACACAGTCCAGTAATCAACAACATTCCTGCCACATGGCAATTGCGTGCGACACATGGACTGGTCCCTTGAGATTACGTACAACCACATGCATATTAGAGAAGCCCCCAAAATTATTGAAGAAGTGCACTAAGGTCAACTTTGTTTGGATATCACAGATGGCTTAGAAGCCTGGAACGGTTCTGCCAGACTGCATATACTTAGTGCCTGCCTGACTGCCTAAGTGACGACATTTGAATTGCAACGATGATCTACAACACTCTTGATGAAAACTCAAAGTTGAAATTAAACATACTTTGACCCTCGCCTCCCCCCCAACGTATGCATGCCTATTTAGTTAGTTAGCTGCTGAAGGTTTGAAAAATCTAAGGAAAGAAACAGAAAATAAGAAAAAGACTCTTAACCTGAGGGAAATTTTTCAAAGGGTTAGATTTCTTAGCACTTGTCATGCAGAAGACAGATGAAACAGTGTTATTGCAAAATACTGTAATTTTGAAAAACACTGATTGAAATCAGAACCATGAAATATAATATAGTTTTTACTTTACATGGTATCATTCACACAGTCATTGCAATAGAATCCAATTATATCCATCATACAGTTTCTAAATGTTCCCATGTATGGTAACACTATTTTAAAGAAACAAAATTAAAAATGAATTTTTAGGTGCAAATCCAAATCTGTATTCTGTTTTTACTCTACTCAGAGTGATTCATAGAAAGCAATTTTGGAATCATAAGGTCTACAATGAAATGCAGAGATATAAAACAATAGGTGAGCAAAACAGAAACATCACCTATTGCTACCAAGCATGCTTCAGAGTAAGATTCATCCATCTCACTGAACCAGTTGTGGGACTTTTTATAACAGCAGTTGTAGAACATTTCAAAAACATCAGTCTTGTTCGATGTGTAACCAGAGCACATTCTAGCACCATACGTAACTTACTCTCACAGTTTAAATTCAGAGTAATCCACACTTCTGGTGAAACTCATTCTGTGTATTTCTATTCTAAACAGCAATTCTAAATTGTTCATGTGCCTCAGGATATAGACTTCAGTACAGAAGACAAAAAATGAAAATATGTTTGTCAATAACATAAATCTCCTACTTCTTTTGTGTTTATTAATCCAGACAATTACTTTAAGCTTCATGTTTGCTGTTACTATCTTAACAGGAAAAAGACTAAAACTAATTTTTTTTCCTTTTACTTTAAAATAGAAATAGGTGGGTATAATGAGGACGCACAAAGCTATTTTCTGCTGTTTTCTGATCATATGATTTCTGTTACCTAGCTCAAATGAAAAAACAGATTGAAAAATGGAATAAGTGTGTCTAAAAGAAAATTTAAATGAACACATGAAATTCAGAGAAATCGAAGATTTACTTCTTCCCCTTGTGTTAAATTCCATTGCATAGCACAACTGATGTCATTACTTAAAACATTTATATATTTTTACTCCTTCAATTAATGATTTTGTAGACTAAAATAAGAAAAATATCTTTATTTAAGTGCTTGAAAATTTGTTTTCAAACTCTTCAAATACTTGTTTTTCAACAAGTAGAAGAGAGAATGCTTTATTGCCCTGTGAAAACAGCATCTTTTTCATTTTGAAAAAGATCTCGGGTTCTTGAGAAAAATTTAAAACTAGTTGCACTCACCCCACTTAACTCGAAAAGGGCTCATTTCTTTCAGAGTCCACATTCTTCTATACATTAGGAAAGGCAGTTCTCTTGCTCTAAAGCCTGTTAACAGGTCTTTGAGCCAGAACTGTGGGATTAAGACATCTCAATTTTTAAACTATGGACAGAAACCTATGAAGCACAAAACCCCCATCCAGCCAGCTGCCCACTTCCAGGCCACCTAATACAGGCAGGGAGCCAGCTGAGAGTCAGAAAGCATTTGGAAATGGGTAGCCCACTCTTGGCCAATACCTTTTCTGGAAATGCCAGAGTTTCACCTCCTTTCTATGACAAACACTATCCTATCCTATAGAAAGATGAGTATCAAGAGTGGCCTGAAAGAACTGGCCACAGCAACAGAAGTCCTTTTGCCTGGGGGCTCCCCCTCTACTGTACATGTGCATTGTAGTTCAGCTGCACATAAAAAAATAAATCCAGTGATTTCAGGATGCATTAGGCTTTCAGTGCATACGAAGGTCACCTGAATTCCATATACAGTCGAGTAGCCACTATTGCATAAAAATAAACTAAGTAAATTACTAAATACATTACATCATTAACTTACAGTGTTCAAAGTCTGGAAGATGACAATCCCCAACATTGATTTAACAACATAGAAAAAAAAGTAACCAAAGCAGTAAAAGTCATATTTTCGATGCTGGAATGTGGCTTACAGCCCCATAGCTGCTTTGAGAGAGACAAGCAACTTAGAAATGATGAGAGGATTTTGTAGAATCTGAGATTTATGAAAATTACAGCAGCTGCAATCTCCCCCCCTTTAAACTGTTATAGAGGAATGAGGAAAAACTTCTAACAGTGACCAACTGCAGCTGATAATCAGTGATAATATACCTCTCTAGCCTAGAGAATGACACCACGAAGACCTGTGGTTTGCTGTAGTATGCACTGCTGTGTTCTACTTCAGAGCTGCTAGATTTATAAGAGGAATAAAGCTATAACCTTTCTATTGTACAGAGAAAGGTTATAAGAATCATCAAGCCCACCAAGAAACTCTCAAATGAAGGGATGGAAATAATACTGTTTGCCTCAGGAAACAAATGAAAAATCATACTGAATACGTGGCAAAATTAAAAGAAAGATTAAGTCATCTCTAAGAATATCATACTATCTAGAGTTTCTACAGTGAAGAGTACCAGGGACTTTAAAACAAGTTTCAGGGAGAACTCAGTCTAATTTTCAGAATCTAGATGAGAGATCTGAATCAGCTAGCAGATGAGTCTGTAGCTATTGCAGGTAAATTTAAAGAAGTCTGAGGTGTCCTAACACCCGCCACAATCTGAAACAGCGTATGGGATTCTACTTCAGATCTGACAGCAATTCTTCTGTTGCTATGGAAACATTCACATTCTTTTAAAATTTTAGTAGGTCTGTATCTCCTTAAGTCACTTATATGTATTTTGTTGGCCTTACTTTTGCTCCATCATCCAAAAGAAGAAAATTTATGAGATATTTCTAATACTTATAAAGATTAAATCATTAAGTAAATTAAAACCTATGGTGAAAGATCATCCTTGAAATAATTCTCCTAGATCTGCTTGGCTTTCCAGTAGCCATCCAACTGTGCCAAAGACATCACGAGAAATATACTATAGACTGACAGACATCAGACAAGATCTTACCAGAACAACTCCAAAGCCTGACATGCCATTGCATGCCTTTCCACAGCATAATTGTTAGAACCACAAATTCTACAGATGTGTATTTCTGGTTGCTATGCATTTCACCCCAATGCATCATACACTATCATGGAACTGTGTTAACCGTTTTTCATTTGGTTTCATCAAATGTCACAACAAACAAGCAGGAAGGACAGAACCAGGTCCAGTTACCATAGGCAAAATATTTTTTGTAAGACGGTCATTTAATTTGTGATCTTTCAGATCTGAGATTAGTAAATTAAAAAAAAAAAAAAAAAAAAAAATCTGGAAACCAGAATTCTTAGCTACACTTTTAACTAAAAAAAAAAAAAAACAACCCACAAAACCCTACAGCAAAAAATGAGTAGAGATAATGGATATATAGCATCTTCTACGTTTTCAATAATAGACTTGCAATCTCTCAGTTTCCCATAGACTCCCTATAATTACCTCCCTGTTCCACAAGGGATGCCGTCCCCCTGTTGAAACACATTCTTCACCAGAAGGGATCATTATTATTTCCCTCAGACTGTAAAGTGATTAAATAAACAAAAGGAACTGATCCTAGTCTGTTGCCACAAAGTTTATGTTTATAATTTCTCGTAAAGATTAACTTATTTAGTCAAAGCTCAGAAGTTGGGTCATCTGATCTCACAATGACCAAATTCAATGAAACTAAAACATTTCACTTCCAAATAAATATGGGAAGTAACATGTTTGAATAGATTTCTACCTGAAGGAAACATGCAACACATGGGAAAAACTGAAGACATATGAATGAAGATACTGATGTTTTCCACTATTTCAGAATGGAAAAGAAAAAATGCTTTAGAAGAAAAAGCTCAATCACCTCTTGATGAGTCTGAGAGTGCAAGAAAAGAGTATTCTATATATAATTCTTTAAAAAGGTTAGGCCAGAACAAGTCATTATTGCATGCYATTTGATGCTGTCATCTTCAATTAAAAAGTCATTCTAAAAATATGCAGGGAAAATTGCTTTAAAGTTTCTAAGTAACCCTTAATACTTTTTAATAATTTTTTCTAGCAGGATGAGAGTCTGTTGGATTCTTCACTTTTTAAAATAAAATGACAATATTCAGCTGCTAATTTTTTTAACTCAAATGTCATTATCTTGGAAATTATTTTAAAATTGAAACTACACAGTGAAATTGCTAAATTAAGTATAAAAATTAAATATACTGATGAGTATCAAAAGTGGTATGTTAAAAATCTGATGTATTAGTAACGAAATAGTTGACCTCTGTCAAAAAAAAAAAAAAAAAGAAATAATGAAGGAACAGAAAAACTGTCTACGTGCGATGTTACTTCAGAGCAGGTTACAATAAAAGACTCTGGCAAAATTCTGATATTAGGCAAATAGACCCACAGTTTCCTCTGCCACTACTGCATCACTTCCTCCTAGAAACGTACCACTAACAACAGATAATATAACTTTTCTCTAGCACACTGCCCAATCATTCACTACTGTCAAGTAACAGCTTTGTATCTCTCAGTGGTACATGCTACTTGTGTGTGGTTGATTTTCTACAGTGAAATTACTTTCATTGAAAATATTTGTCTCAAATTTACTTTAGCAGAAAAACCTCAAATGTCTTTTACTACTTATATTATCAAGAGTAAGGAACTAAATTTAGAGCTAAAGAGCAGTTGTCTTTTGACATAAGAGCACTCCAGCTACTCAACAGTGAAATGTAAGCAGCCCATTACAGCAATAAAACCAGTGTAACATGCTTATCAAAAGTCTGTGTTCTCCCCTTTGACCAGAAAGCAATGCAAGTATCATGAATTGAGCATCCACTTGCTTTATACAAAGGCTATGACCTGTAAATCAAACTCTACTGTAACACTGTGTATCTAGCAACACTATAATCCATTGCCTCTATTCTGTGTTCACAGGGAATTAATGTAAAAACCAAACAAACAAAAAACCCAGAACAAAACAAAAAAAACCACCAAAACAACCCACAAACAACCAAACACAGTGTGCACAGGAAAACATGCATTTCTAAGAACAGAGATGCCAAGATTAGACGGCTGAAAGAGATACATTACCAAATTTAGAGTTACTTACTCTTTCTTACACTGATGGTATATTCCATCCTGGTTATACTTCCTTAACTGACTGGTAACTGCATGCTTTCCTTTCCAATACAGAATGATTTTCTCGCTAGTAGGGAAGTATGCTATAGCCTGTCTAGAAATTCTGATTCTTTAAACGATAAAATCTACACTAGAAACTCGGGCTGCAGACCGTAACAAGAAGCAACTTATCAATGTACTGTTCCTTGAGCAAACAGTACGTTCACCTATAAATTCTGAAATATAGATCAGAGAGGGTACTACTTACACAAAAAAATTCTACTTTTAATTTGTCAGTCAAGGAACACTCAGTAATTCATAACCTGGTTAGAAACATGTATGGCACACATTACAAATTTCTGTAAGTACACTACAGTGGGCTTTGCTGCCAGCTATAAGCAAGTACTTTATAGGTCACCTTGGCCTTTAGGTTCACATTGCTAAATATGAATTTAGTAAAAACATTTATTAAGGCATCAAACATTAGGTTAATTTATTGTAAGCTGTAACTTTATTACAAAGCAGGGCACTGTAAATACTTAAAACAGATTAGCACACATTTTAAAATAAATGAATACATAGTAATCTATCACATGGATTATGACCATATCTCTCAAAACAAGTAGTGTCGTGAACAAAGAAAGCTGAAATAGTTTAATACAAACCCAGTCCTGGAGATACGCAGCCTAAACAAGTCTTCATATACCATTTGGAAATTTACTTAATGAATAATCAAAGACACTGTAGAAATAAGGGGTAAGAGGTGTGGGCTGGTTCAACTTGATATATGTGTGTGTGTATAGATATATTTTTTTATATATATATATTTTTAACTATAAAATTACTCCCTAACCTAAACTGAAGAAGCTTATTTGAATTAATTAGATCTCTTTCCAACTCTTAACACAAACCTTGTTTGTCATCTCGTGCTAGGGCAGTTATGGTGCTTAGAGTGCAGTGTTTTGCAATCAAGCAAGTGACTCATCAGAAACATCCATAATTTTCTTGCGTAGAATTATCCATTATATAGAATTCTAGGTATGCAACCTCTTCCACCAAACCCATATTTTTAGATAGGTAATAGATAAGTAAATAAATAAAAGTGTCTTATCTGCAATAATTACAGGTGAGGAATTTTCATTTTTCTTTCCTGAAAAATCATTTTCCTATTTCATATTATTTCATAAAGCACAGTATTTTCCTTTGTCTTTGCAATTCCAAACTCAGAATACCTGATCCAATCCTAGCTTAGTTAAGTAGATGGCACTTTTTTGACATGTTCTATCTTCACAGACTGGTAATAAATGTTCACTTTGTCCGTCCCCATCTGTCAAAGAGAAAAAAAGACCGTCAGCTTTGTATTTGCAAAATCAGAAACCCTGTTTGCAAGAGATAATCACCTATGAATAATTTATTATTTTTTTAAATGTGAAAAATTACATAAGATAAACTAGACCTTTTCAAAATCCTTAACCTAATCATCTAATTTGGGTCTTTTGTTTGAAGATTGTCTTTGTTGATGCATTTTCATCTTGACCCATAATATATAGCAAGTTTTAAATTTTACTTCTGATGATAATGTGATATATTTAGAAAAACAAGTGCTTAGTAATTTACTCAATCCCCGTGTTTAGTTTGGAAGAAAATTACCTTTTATATAAATCTACCATCACAAATCTAGCATACAAACTTATTTAATTTTCTAAACTAGTTTTAAACTCCTGTGCTGTCAGCAAGACTTTAAGAAGAATCATGAGTTCACATGTAATACGTTAACCTATATTAAAAGATAAAAACAACACTGGAAAGTTGACTAACACAATGGCTAATAAATTCCAGGCTTACAGAATTAGGCAAACCTGAGTAATTTACAGGTTTTCAAAAATGTTCTTCAAGCACCTTTAATCCATGTATTCCCAAAACCTTTAGTAGAATAATTACCTTTTAATATTTAAACAAGCAATGTCTATCTGCATCTAGAATTCTGACACACAGATCATATAATGGGGAGGGAGGGGAGGGGAAATCAATTTCCTGCTCATGATCTACTCCAGGAGAAATCCCTATGTTCACATTTTGACCTTGCACCCCTGCCTAGCACATTCAGAAATACACTGCCACTGCCCTCCTACTAAGAGATAAGCCACCACAAGTTACCTTGTATGGGCTGAGAAGGAAGAACAGAGTAGTAGTTGCATGTAAGCAGCCAAAAAGCAGCAGCTAGAATTGCTGCATTAATGACTACCGCTGCCAAGTCCTGATTATAACCAAACTTGACTTGCTAGAGGGATCGTATGCCCCAACCCAGGAAAATTTCAGGGAATCTGCTTTTCCAGGCTATGAAATCAAAGCTCATACTATAATAAAAAAATTAATCTTTCCAAATTGCCCCTTAGCCCACACAGTTCTGAGGAGCTTGGTATTAATATTTTAAGTGGATTTTGTGAAGTTGCTTGACGAAGTCTCCTTAGTTAATATGCAAAAACAAGATCATCTGCCAAAGTCACTGAATCTCTTATTGATTTCCCAATATACTACTGACCACAGCCTAAATGTTCCGTCATACTTTACCTGTACTATAAGAAATGCTTTCTCAGCCTGCCAAATTATATTTTTATGAAGCTGAACCTCCTTTTAGTGTGTGTATATCTATCTATGTATAGTTAAGTTTTCTAGGTCCCTCCCTTATTACGTAAGGAAGTCAGGAGATGGAAAGTAGGGTTATAAGGGGGAGGAGGAGTGATGAAAATATCAGACTTCCCCAAATATCTCCAAGTCATAAAGCCAAACACCTTTAGTGGCTTCCTACGTCCCATCTGCCTCATGAATTATTCTACCTCACCACTAAACCCCTCCCAAATTATCACAGCAGCTCTGTTATCAAGGATAAACAATTTAGGATGCTGAGTAGCCTAGGTGGTAGAAATCCAGTAAGTTTGCATCCAAAGAGATGGGAAAGGAAATTACCACTGAATAGAGAAATTAACATAGCAACTATGGAATTTGACCAGTCTGAAATCAGCACCGATTTTTGAAGCTGTTTGTTTTCCTTCTGCATCATTCAAGAACAACAATTAAAACATGTTACTCACTTTAATTTTTGCTTACATGAACTAGAATAAAATACTGTTTAGACTGCAGGCCTTTTCTAAACTTAAAATGGAAGAAACTGTTTAATTTGCAAATTATAAAGTATGGAAATGTTGAAGGCTTTGCTAGAACAGAATTAAGTTGCAGAGATGTAGGTGTTTTGTGAAATAAAAAATTTAAGTAAAGCCCTAATCTTCTAATCACATTTCTACAGAAGTTTCAGTCTAAAGTCATTTTAGAAGATTTTCAATAACTCATGAGGACAAAGACTCTTCAAATACTAACTTCTTTTCTTGCTCTTTGTTAGTTAGAAAGGGACAAGGACAAGGACGTTCTCATTTTAAATTATGCTATGGAGCAGATGAGAATATAAAATGTTTGATTCTACTTAAATTGCAAACATTCATCTTGTTATGCTGATAACTCAGTTTGACAGTTTTGGTAATTAATGTTCAGTAATACTGCAGTATATTGACGAGAACAACCTACATAGCTTTGAAGAATAATGAAACTATAGGACAGTAAGAAGGATGGAACTTTCACATAATTAGATACGAAGCCACCTTGCAGATGCAAGTGTTCTAGATAAATTACAAGTTTAAGAGTAAGATTTGATTAAAATAATTCAGTACAATCAATGAATGAATAGAAGGTAAATATGCATCAAAAAACATACCTTTGCCCCTGCAACTGAAAATAATATGATACATATTCCATATTAGAAGGACACAGTTTCCCCAATTCCTTTGACCAGAACCTACAGGTCCATTTATGTAACTTTTAATATAGGCTCGTGTCTTCAGTTGCAATTTCTCTTCAATTCTGTGTAACATATATTTAAGAATCTAATAGTTAATAATTAAATTTGTAAGATAGAGAAAAATTTGTTGGAAATTTATAGCACAGTTTTAAGAAAAAAGTTTATTTTTAAAATAAATTTTGTCAAGAAAAATCCTGAAGACAAGGAGTCTGAGGGGCCATTCTTAAGCTCACCTAGATCTCAAATTATTGCTGTAACCACCCTCCAAAAGTTTTTCAGATAAGAGATATCCATCTTATGAATACTGGACTGTTGGGCTTGAGGTTTTTTTGATTGGTGTTTGTTTTTGGTGTTTTTTTGGTGTGGTGGTGGCTTTTTGTTTTTGTTTTTACATACACACTGGGTGCTCAACGGAATTTAAAGATAATAAAGAAATGAGATATAAACATATTAGTCCAATAAATTAGTATAATTACATTTGTCTTAGGCATAGATGTCCGAAACTAAATTTTAAGCTAAGTTTGTGTGTTGTTGTAAATTTTCAAATCCTTAAATCAGTTAGTATTTTAAAATCAATATTTTAATAAAATCCATTTTATATGGCTCTGCAAAACTATGGCTTTACAGTATGACACTTTTATTTTGAAGTGATATAGGCTGTGGGGTTCAACTAAAGGTATCCACATGGTGAGGTGATTGAGGATGCTGAGCTGTCTAAAAGCACTTCCATTTCCTTCCCTCCTCCTCAGAAGTGCATGGCTCCCATCAGCTGATTTAGCTCTAAAATGGCTCACTGGAATCAGGTAAGAATTAGCACCAACACATTGGAGAAAGTAGAAAAACAGGAGCAAGGAAAGGAAAGGAAAGGATAAGCTTGGACCACCTAAGTATTGATTTATAAGTGTTTAACATGTTGCAGAACTGCCTCCACAGTTGAGCACAGAAAAACTACCAGCTTCAAAAGCAGGTATTAGAAAGCAGAATCTAAATAAAAGCACCTCCTTTAAAACTTCACGTGGCTCCTAAGTGTAGAGTTTTCCATGCATTTCGTATTCACTTAAAAATAATTAAGTAATTCATGTTGCTTTTGACATGGTACCTGATTTACACAGAAATTGCCTTCTGACATTTACTTGTCATAGTGGATGATTAAAGTACAGCTGCAAGTATTTTACCTTAACACATAGAAAAAGATTATTTTTGAAAATTAGGTATTTATTTAGACATGATTAAAAATTAATATGTTTTATATACTGTGAATGAAATTGTACCCATTATTGCTGACTAACACAATGACCAAGAAGAACATAGCAAAGGAAAGCTGGAACAACTCGAGCATCTAACTTTCCAACAAACATTTGCAACACTTACAGTATGCATGATAATGGGCACTTTATAAATCTGCCTCACTGAAGAACTTCGTAACTGGTAGCATTTTTCATCCAAAAGAAAGGGTTAGGTACATATTCGTACTGTAGAGCAGGCAAAACAAATTCTAAACTTAAAAGGCATCAAGTGAAGCACCAACAATGAGAATGTAGCTGGAAATAGGACATCAATGAAACAAGAATATCTTCTGAGTCGTAGCAGAGTAGTTTAAGAAAACCCACAAATAGTTAAATACTGTATTACAGAAAAGTAGCACTCAAGAGAAGGAAAGCCCAACATTCTTCATCTCTATCATACTATTATCTCTTACTTCTTCTCTAGTTTTTATTTCTAATGCACATCTTATGATGTACAGATCCATCTTTTACTGTTGAGGTTATTTGATCAAAAGCAATTTTCTGAAGAAAAATCAGAGATTGTCAAAAAAGGTAACAACACATTTTACAAATCAACTGCAGCAGTTATAGTTTTTGACAAAAATAAAAAAGAATAAGGATAAAACCCACCTAGAATATTGGCTAAAACTGTAGAAAATTTGATTTAAATGCAAATCTTGCATCAATCTTTGTTCAAAAAGCCCAAGGAAAAAAACCTCCCCAAAAAACAGCCCTAAGCACAAAGCTAAAGCAGAATCTGTTTCACTATCCATTGCCATTTTAAACTGTCCTCATCTGCAATAACCAGGAATACAATGTTTCCTGTATTTCTGAAGCTTTTTCAAAGGCACTATATGAAACCAACAAATTGATACAGCAGCTTTTCCAGTTTTGCAAGAAAATAATTTATTCTTAATCCTTATGTGATTCCCACCTTGGAAGCACTTGGTGAAATACAAACCTTTGGTACAACTCTACTGATCTTAAGACCACACAAAAAAAACCCAGCAGTTGCTCACAGAAGAGCTCAATCTCACTAACAACAAACTTACCTTGGACCTACAATGCTAACTCTTCTCATCTTCATGCTTGGTTTCAATCTCAATTTAAATAAACATTCTTCAGTTTTAAACTCTAATCTTGAATTTCAATTCCTCCACAAAGGAGGAGGAAGACGGAAATTAAAAAGGAGTATTATTAGCACATTTGCTCTAGTGCAATTAGGTATTCATAGGTGACAAAACACGCATTTGTGACAATGGCTGGATGAACCCATCAGACCAGCTGAAATAAGCTGCACTAGTTTCAGATTTAAAAAAAATACCTTGCATAACACATCTTTAATAATGTACTTCATCCTAGGTCTACCTAGGAAATCTATTTCTGGAGATCCTCTGTAGTCTTCTCTCAGCTCCTAGGGTCTACTAGTCTATCTTTCTATTACCATACAGATTTTAAACAATCTCAGTTCAAGTTGCTGGAAATCACAAGGTTATCCTTCCTTGTAATTTCAATGTAATTTGTAGCACTATATGTGGCTAAACATACTCTAGACTACAAATGTCCTTTGCTAGCACCACTCAACTTAAAGCATGTTTGACATACAAATAAAAACTCAACTGTTAGCTAGCATGTTCTCAACACACGATTCTGGCTTGACTGTGATACTAAAGAACTACATGGTTAATAAAGATCAAGTTTTATAGGCAGTGGAAAAGGCTAGAAAAAGAACAGTCCCACATACTCATCAGCTGCAAATCTGTACTTATGTCAAAACATGTAAAGACAAAATTAGCAGTCTTATGCCATCTAGGAATCATGTGAGAATCATTACTTAAAACTGCCTGTTCACTGTGTTTCAAAGAAAAGCCATGGACACAAAGCCTTCTTTCCAACATTTTGCCCGTGTCTGCAAAGTGCTAGCAATCCAATCCAGAACAAGAGTAACTCAAAAGACACAGATGGTGCAGATCACTAGGAGCACACCTCATACAGAGAGACTGTATGAGAAAAATTACTTGCAGCTGAAGCTTTAACATTGATTGTGAATGTTCACACTTGCCAAAAAACATAGCTCAAAACTTTTCAATCTATTCTAAAAGTAAATTTGAGTGGGAGAAAGCAGAAAAAAACTTGTAAATCAGATTAAGAACAACATAATGTTATTAAGAAGTGTTGTGTGTTCAAAATGCAATGCTAATGTACTGTAGCATAAACACACGTTTTAAAACGAATGCACAAATAGTAAACGGTGTCTCAATAGTTACTCTCAGAGATTCATTGACCCTGAGGTCCTAGCATCTCACTGAATTGCACATCTACATGTAGATGTTGTACTGTCTGCTAATTTGTAATGGTGACACTAGAGTTTGTGTTGTTTCAGCTCTGGCAGTTAAGAAATTGCTGTAGCAGGTCTATTAGGTTTTAGCCCTTTCAATTTGAACCAACTGGATTATCATCTCACATTGGCATAGACCTTTTGTGATGGGGGAAAAAAGGAACTCTGTCAATTCTGTCTGATAACTAAGTTATCACCTACATCTATCCATAATTAAAGAGAAATATATATTAAGTAACTAGGCTGAATAGGGAAATAGGCAGCAGGCCCTACGACAGAGAAAAGAGAGAATGTAACCCTCTACTACCAAATTGATTTTTTTTTTTTTTAAAGAAAAGACTGCTAGTGAATTATGAAGTTCTTTCACACTTTAAGAAAAAAGTTACATACATAGTGAACTTCTTCCCAAACCAAGATATATCAGAGATATGCTTTTAAAGCAAATGTGCATATAATTTACTTAGCATGAGTAAACAGAGGCAAAAAATACTAAATCCAAATCTTCAAATTCCTTTAAAAACATAGAAAAAGGTGTTAGAAAAGTGGTATTTTGCAACCAAGCTCAAGGGTTTTTAGATTCATTGCACAAAGTTGTACAATGAACTTTCCAACACGGGCTTTGAAAGAAAAACGGAACCTGGGGAAACGACAAGTACTGTGATCACTCAATTCAAAACTCGTTTGTAATACAGCAAGATAAAGTTGTAGTTATGAAGAGCAAAACAGCTTTTGGTGGGTGTACGATCCAAATCTCTTTACTTTAAACAGCTATGTAGTTCTGCTGCAGTGTAATCTTACTTCTGCTCCTTTAAAAAACAAAAATTGAATCAACTTTTTCTTTTTTTTTTTGAGATGTCAGACTGATTATTATAACTTATTACAGTTGTGTTAAAAATAAATTGTTTTCTGGCAAATAAAAATAAGCTATGCAGGCTAAGACAGTGAGAACAGCCTAGCTTTCATAATTCTGAACCTGATGTTAACATAAAAGCAAGACACTTCATATACCACAAAGTCCTCGTGCCCCAAGAACCTACTGTTCTCTCTTGAGAATACACATTCTAAACTAGCCATGGTCCCTGTATTATTACAGACCTTCTGTCAGTGCAGTTTTCCCAGTTCCCTTCAAAAAGGTGAGAAAAAAATGTCCTCAACATAGTACAATAAAAGCCAAGTAGTTCTTCACTGCTGTTGACTTAAAGTCCAAAGAAGTATAAGGCATCTCTTAATACAATACATTCTAATGAAGCTTTATATGCTTTTTATTTCACCATACATATATCTTGCTCACATCTCTCCCTCATGGCTTTGCACAGTTCTTATTCTCCTTTGTCATGAGCCTTTCATTAAAGTTCTAAAGAATAGTAAGAAAAAAAGGAGGAAAAAGCCCTGTTATGGTAGTGCTTAAAACAATACCCTTCTGGGGCAGGCAAGAAGACTACAACCAGTACAACTGAGTTTGATATTAAAACAAAATAAAGGTTTGTTTGAAAGCTGATTATCTTAAATTTATCTTCTGAAGTAATAAAATTATTAGAATTCTTTTGTCACACTCTGCCTTTAGGTGTTCAACGAGATGGTCATGACAGACAATTATCATAAATTACTAAGATAATTATGCATTATTAAAAGAATCAGTGTCAGCTGCTTTTAGAAAATGTGAATCACAACTTCAGAAAACAGATGCAAAGAGCTTTTACAGATGATTCAAAGTTCTGTGGACATTGAAGAAATCCTTATAACACTCTCCTTCACAGTAAATCAGTTCTGACTTTAAGTCTGTCTATATCCTTCCAAAGAATCCATATTCACACCTCCACTGCAAGAAAAGCATTTAAACACAGCATGTCACCAAACTGCACAAAGAGACTTCCAGGCTGCATCTGATCCAACAGTGCGGTCTTCTATCTTAAATGGAAAGACTGTATCAAATGTACTAACTGGAATCCAAGCAGGAAAAAGAAATTAGATTAAATACAAAATGAGAACCCCTCTGCACACTAAACAAGAAGTAGCACTGAAATTTCTGTTGTAGTTTATGCTGAAAACTACTAGTTCCAACTATCTCATATTGTTAAAACAGAAACTACAAAGCCTGACTGCACAGCTTGGAATTATCTAATGTTACACATTTAGAAAGCTTATATGGCGTCAAACCATCACATGCTAATAAATGAAGGGGATAACACTAATTAAAGAAAGCCACTTGTGCAACTAAATTTTGGGTTGAGAATTCTTGTTGTATTAACCATGAACATTGTTCAATGAAAAATTCAATCCTGAAGAGATTAAGTTGTTCAACAAAGAATGAATAAACAGGCATGCGCACCACTCCTCTAATTTTATTATTGGAAAGAAAGCAAAGTAATTATTAATGTACAAGCCCCTCTGACAAAAATTAACATGAAGCAACATCAATATTTTTTCCAGGAGATGTTAACATTGGTCAGCAACATGGGAAAGAATTAGTTTTTATAGTTTGGAGGGAATCAAGAATGCATATAAGAGTACTGAGTAACACACGTCATCTAAGGCTGTAGCTCCAGCCAGTCTCAGCCCACCGCACAGCACTCTCGCAGGTGCCAGGACATGACAAAATGCTCTAAAATATTTTGCTCTTGCAAAATTAGACAATTTAATCCCAACTATATCTTTATTATATTATTTATTATTTACCCTGTGCAAATTCAGGGAAAACAAGAACTGTATTAGCAAAAAAATCTCTTGGA
Source organism: Phoebastria nigripes (assembly GCA_035582835.1). NCBI lineage: Eukaryota > Metazoa > Chordata > Aves > Procellariiformes > Diomedeidae > Phoebastria > Phoebastria nigripes. The sequence continues at coordinate 3,749,657 of JAYKAV010001000.1, read as the reverse complement.
TTTTCGATAATACCATTGGTACAATTGTAATTGGCTACCATTTAGAGGCAAGGGGATGGGAAACAGTTCAGAAGTGTGGGATTTCTGTGGATGTCATATCAGGACAGATGCCTTAAGGATCAGGAAATGCAGCATTTTAAACAGCGAAAGGAATAATATGAAATGATGGTATAGAGGACTGCTTACTAAATGACTATGTGATAGGGAAGAACAGTAAGGATGAGATGCACAAAAAAATAATCTCCTGAAGGGGTCAAAGATGAATTTGAAAGAAGAATTTGAGGCCACTGTATTCAAAAGTTTCCTAGATGGACTTACAAAAGTGCTTCAACTTAATGTCTGTCCTATTCTCAGATCCACACCATGACTGCAGAAATGAATGACGAAGCTACTAAGGCAGTCAGATGGCGTGCAGTCTGTAGAGCAACGTGATCTATTTATACCAAACATGAATTTACACTTTTTTGTTTGATTGGTTGGGGGTTTTTTTGTTATGTTTTCTTTTGTTTGTTGTTTTTTTTTTTTAACTTAAAGGAACTGCAAAGGAGTGACACTTAGAGCTATGGCCTTAAACCTCAAAATACAGGATCTTTTTCTAGAAGCAACTGTCAAAAAGAGAAATTTAAAAAGTAGGACTAATATTAAAATGAAAAGGTATCACTGAACAGCATTGCTGGTTACCAATTAACAAATAAGACAGATTTAGCCTCTAAATACACTTTTATAGACTCAAATACACTTTCATGGACTCAAACCACAAGTGGCAACTTGGTATGTCTCTATGCACCACTGTTTCAGATGAACTGAAGTCCATCTGTTACTAAAGCAACTTCTTCCTTATCTAAAGTCACGCAGAATTCTTTATTACCATCAGCTTTTATACCTTTTTCACCGAAGCTGATCACAGCAAGAAGAGTTTTCCACATAGGCAGAGCATTTCAAACACAGAAGTATTGTCTTTCTGCATCTTAAGGTTCTTAGAGAATCCTTTTATTGACACAGAAGCACTAGTACATTTTCACAACGCAGTGCTCAAAAGACAATTGCTTTATAAAGGGATTATTTACTGAAATGCACCATTAAAATTTTCCTTTGATACATAGCTACTACTACATCTGAGGATGCAACATTCTGAAGAGAAGGAAAAAAACTAAAGAAATTCAGATACTAAAACAAAGTTGATACACAAAACTAAAAGCTACAAAATTGAAATGCAAGTTCAGGCAGAAAAGCAGTGCATTTAAGATACCATCAGCTGCAGGATAATCAATGTCTACTTTAAACAAAAATCTTTCACCAAAATGCATTTTGCAGTGCAATGAATGGCTTAAAAAACCCCCAAAGGTTAGGCGCTCTGTTACCCTGTTAAACATAATTAACTGGCAACAATGAGCTATCATTTCCTACGAGAAAAATGGTAATTTCTACCGTATGTCATACAAGTAGTTAACATACATGAAACAGTTCAATTACTTGGTAGGGAGAAGAACAGAAAAGATTGTCTTAGGATTACTAGTTGGATAACTGGATTTTAAACATGAGAAAAATTTGAGTTCAGGTCCCTAAAAGACTTGGATAGAACTTTAACAATCCCAATCCATGCTTTGTCAAAGAGTAAGCAAGTTTGCATAGTAAGAGTAAACACAGACTTCATAAGTTAGGGAAGACCACACAGATAAAGGCTCAGCAGCAGCTAAAAAAACCAAATGGTGAGTAAAAGATAAAGAACTGAGGTGGAGTTGGCTAAATGCTTCCTTGAGAAAGCAAGAGTTGTGTTGTATTTACTTATGAGGACACTATCAACAGTGTAATCTAGTTTGGTTTCAAAAAGCTATTTTTTATTCTCTTTACATACAGGCCACAACGAACTTCTTTGCCTAAACAAAGCAAAATCAGTGACTGATTAATCAAACTTTTACATTCTTAGATCAGGTATCACAAAGGATGATTTATCAATCGCCACTAAACCAACTGAACCAATCACAGTTGAACAGCAGCTATAACATTAAACACTCCTACAAAAATGAATTAATGGACTGTATAAACAGCACAATATTCTATGCTAATTGCTTCTGGATCACTACTTTAAAGACATATTTCATTAATCTTCAATGTAGCAAGAAAATAGCAGGTTCGTGTGTCCAAAATATGGTTCACATTCATCTTGTTACTAAAAAAAAATTGGTTGTTTTCAGTGTCCCACTGAAACCCTTAGATTTCTTTAACAAATACAAAATTTTCTACTATTTCAAGTGACAATTATTAAAACTTTATAATTGCAATTATTTATCAGAATTCTAGCCAACATCTATGATTTCCTCTAAAGACAGTACAAGCAGATCTTATAAAAAGCCTCTGCTAGCATACAGATAACAACAACGGAGGATTAATCATTTTTGCTATAGCAACCACTGCACTGCAATTACCATAGTGACATGAAAAGAATAGAAAAAGTAATAATGAAGAGCTCTTACTTGTTTGGAGAAATGTGTCAGCCAAATAAGTGCAGAATTCTCTAGTGCCCAGCTCTGCTAACCTTAATCAATTGAAATGCCATTTGTAATAAATATGTCACAAAGCATTTCTGATTTATTTTTAAAAGGGCAATACAAATTTGTCAATTGTTCACTGTCCTTTGGTCAGGTTAACGTACCAATCATTGATATCATGTAACAGAGGGGAGTGCTACTTATTTTAGAGGTTCCAATTTAGACATAAAGTCTAAGGTCTACTACATTACCATAAATAATATTGATATATATACACCTGCTTTTGCATATTTTTCCATTAGAATATACACACACACATACATACATATGTATGTATATACAGAAATGTAGTAGACCTTACAGATACAAATACATAGATGTATACAAACATACATTTGCATACCTTTTTCATGGAGAAAAAAAAATCTTTATTATTTGAGTACTTCAGGAACACTTGGTGCTAAGATTACACTAACATCTGTGACAGTTTCTCATGAGTCACCTAATTGTTGTTTTTTTCCAGCTCCACTTATCTAAATAATTTCTACTTGATAGCTGTTGTTCAACCTGCTTAGCTTAAGAAAGGAAACGTCACCCAAAATAAGTTGTCTTTGGAGGTTCTCAGCCAGGATCTTATTCAAAACTCCCTGCTTTTTTCAAATGACTGGTAAATACTTATGGCTGGAAAGAGTACTTCAGATAAAACTTTTGGAAGCAGGAAATAATGTTAGACAAAGTCATCTTTTGAAACAAAACATGTTTTGCTAAGATGTAGGTGTGATCAATAAATCAGAATCTTGGACTGCAGAAGTGCAACAGTGTACAAATAGAAAGGTGGGTGTAAATGAGAAGGCAGCAGCACAAGTAACGTACTCCCAAGCTCATGTCTGGACCTGACATCGTTCCAGAGTCTAATATGCACAAGCTTAAGTAAATGAGAAGTGGCAGAGAGTGAAAGCACAGAGAAATATGGAATCCTTCCAGACCTTTAGCGAATGGCAAGGCTGGCACATCAGCTATGACAGAAAATGTCAAGAAAGGGGAAGAAAATAGAGGCAGGCAACACAGAAATAAGAATGTAACAGGCTTGTCACTGTATATTGAATGTGTTTCTAGTCACGGCAGCTGTATCCCAGTGCCAACAGTGAAGATGCCTGCAGCATGCATAGAGCAGAGTGAGAGCGCTATGGTATGTTCTGCTTAGTGTATCACATACAGTTTGGCAAAAGCTACTTGGGTAGAAGGTAGCGCAATCTTCTAATGCATCTCATTTTACATTTTCATTGTGCTGTTTTGATTTGTTGTGCAATGAAACCTCTTTCAGGCCCCATTACAGATAGCCAAATTACTATTTCAAACTGCAAACCATCATACCTTAACTTCCTTTGACTTAAGACAATAATTATTTCATCATTTTTGAAACAGAAAACTGAAAAAAAGGAGATGTTCAAGTCTGACAAACCATTTCTAGTAAGGCATTTTCTTTAACTTCAGCTCACTACAAGCAGAATCTGTATGATAAATGCCTACCTTTTGAAGTATCTAAACATATGCAGACATAGCACAGTGGGTAAATGTAGTTACTCTGATACAGTATTATTCTAGTAATGTGAGATTTTGCCTCTATTGTTAGACTGGTGCAGAACAAAAAATTCTGGAATGAAAATGAACATGAGCAGAACTTAACTAAGATCCTCCTTCGCATTACAAGTTTTTTCCTCCTACCAATTCTGTATAGCCACTCTTACACAGAACTATTTTGCTGTAGGTAGGATTTTGATGGTGGTGGGGTATTATTCAACTTCCTTCAGACTGCATTTCATAAATAACATGGAATTTAGAATTATATCCCTTCATTACTCACACATGTTGTTTTAGTACCATATTCACTTCAATATTCTCTACAACTTTGTTCGATGAGAAAGTAACTATTTGTTGTCTTGATTATTTTAAATTAATGCTGGGAAGATGAAAAAACATTGATGCACTACTCGATTTCCTACCCGCTGTTACAACAGAAGAAAGATTAAAGTTGTAATAGTACTCAAATAGTAAATCTGAAATCATAGTTATAAGTATTTCCATAGCTGTCAGAATAAACTTTGTTCCTCTATCAAAACACACACATACATTTATAGCACTCTCTTCACTCGCTTAGGAAAATTAATGGGCAGAAAGACCATTAAACCATTTCCCATCCTTCACCGTGGATGAACTTGAGTGATCTGGAATGAAGATAAAGATGATAGTGTGTATGTAGCTGTTCAGGAAGAGGAAGCAAGACCCTCATACTGCAAGATCTGTGCTGGTGGTTCTCTCTTAGAGATGAAATGGCTGAGTTCTTTCAGATTAACCAGTTCCAAAAAGTCAGCTTCTGAAAAGCCAGCATCTCTTCCCATAGATGATACTGATTATTCTGAGCCTCTCTATCCGCTTTGCCATATATGCTGTCCCTCTACATTTACTTCTATGCATTTCTTAAGTCCCTGCACGCATTTTCTCCCATTGTATTCATCCTTACTAGAAAGATTGCTCCACTATTGCCTCACACTAGCGCTTTGCCTATGAATTTGATGATAATTAGCAGAGCGGAGTATTAAACAACTGGTGATGGAACTCCAGAACAACAGCCCCCTGCGACTAAGCTAGCTATATTGGCCTTTGTCTTTCATAACCTTGGCTGTACCAAAACCACACAGTGTACTGCACTGCTATATCACTGATCACTGTGCGTTCAATTCATTCACATTTTCAAAATTTTAACTTTAATGTTTGAACAGTTCCACTTCTCTTTGCAAAAACATCCCAGGGTTTATTAAAATTCCATTAGTTATGATACATTTCTAGAATTATGATATATCACTTGGGCTCATTAGCTACCTAACATAGAGATAAAATTATCCTACATAAAGATTCCTTTCCACATTGCACCGTTTAAAAAAAAAAAAAAAAAAAAAAAAAAAAAAAATCAGATTCCTACTTAGTACCTATCAAGACACATTATTCAGAACATCAGCTTGGAAAATGGTTACAAAAACCCAACAAATTATATTTTTTTTTTTTTTAACTGCAAAACCTGTAGTATTCTGTTCTTTCCTTCAGATATTATATATACAAGTGTTTATATTTGTAGATAAACAGTAAAAGATTTTACAAAAACTTTTAAAAAGATTTTAGAAATGGTGTTTAACATTTCACAGAAGAACCTAGATCATTGTTCAGCTTCTACCTTATTTCATTTACTATAGAACTGTAAAACCCATCCATAGTTGCTAGAGAAGGATCTAAGGATAATTAACTATCCAGCAGAGGTGTCTTCTAGTTACATGTCAGTAAACAGCTTTGCTAGAACTCCTAAGAATACTTCTAAGTGGCAGCATAGAGCAAGAGAATCGGACTCTGGGTCTAATATAGAGTCTGACTTTTAATTTAAAAGATTGTCACTTTCTTTAAAACAGATTTTAAACCAAAATGATACAACAAGGATACCATTTGACAACATTTAAAGACAGGCTCAGTCTCACAATTAACAAGTGTGTTGTATAAATATAGTAAATTAGTTCTTTAAGAAGTTATTTACATTCAATAGTGTCAGCAGAATCAGGCCTGTAGCACTTTCCCTTGGATTGTAAAATTCTTATTTTAGTGCACAGAAAAAAAGTATTTTTTGGACTACAAAACCAACATTTCCTGTTCTCCACAACATGACACACACATTGATAAGCCACAACTGACTGAAAGAGTATATTCTAATAGAAAAATAGAGGCTTTCACTAACCCTTGCAAAAATAGATTTACATATAAATTAAATTTTTCTTCTGTCCAAAAGCCTTCCAGAATTTTCAATTACAACCATTAAGATTTTACCATGTTTCATCAATCTTTATTCAAGTCATTTTAATTCATTTACATTTTGGCTTTATTAGTTTGTACAAGTCAAGAATTAATGAACATTTACTCAAATAATATCTTCCGAACAAGATTACAGAAAAAAAAAAACCCAAAATCATGACAAACAAAATACATGTCTAATAAAAGTAAGTTTGGTGTTATACCATGCCTCAAAGCAACACTCCTTAAGTGTGGCACTCAAAAGTAGATACATATGATGCAGAATGTACTGGGACAGCCAAAGTTGAAGCTAGTTGAATTTATTAATAATTATTCCCAGATATTTCACGATTTACAGTCAAATAGATATAAAACCTTAAAAAAAAAAAAAAAAAAAAAAAAAAAAAAAAAAAAAAAAAAAAAAAAAAAAAAAAAAAAAACAACCCAAAAAACCACAACACAGAACAACAAACTTTTAGAGCTAAATATCTTTATTTGTTCTTTGATTTAGAGTACTAACCAAAATATGAAAAAGAAACACACACTCAGGATAGTTTAGAAGAATAAAACTCACCAAAATCTGCAAACACGGACTGTCCAACAACTTTCACACCACTAGGCATTTCCTTACTTTTTGCAGGTTTAGAGAAGTTCCCATCCTATCAAACAGGACAAAGATGATGGAAAAACTGAATTGCAGACTAAGTGATAAAATTTGGCTTTTGAACCAAAGAAAATACACATCAATAAAAAAGCACTTAAGTAGATAATAAAGAGACATCTCAGCTATGAAAAAAAAGCAGCACTCTTTGAAAATTGGGACTGTGTTTTTGCATTTTGGATCCTTTATGGAATCTTATGGAAAACCAGTAACAATAATATTCAGATGCAATTCTCCATATATTTTGCTGTGTTACGAGGAAGAGATTGGGTTATTTCAGCAACACAATCTAAATCATAATTAAGTTATTATGAATACTAATGTGCATTTATGCATATTGACATGTGATTTTATAGATATATGTAATATATAAAAACACACTTGCACACCTGTTAAAAATAGCTTCTGATTTTCCTTCTAAGTAGGAGATAACTTGATTTTACATTAGGCCTAGTTTAGGTCTTGTTTTAATCATCTATTATTAAAACCTAGGCCTACAGAAAACAATATTCCAGTATTTCATCAAAAAGACAGAAGAGGAGTACTGGATCCTTGTTTATCATAGAACTGGATCACACTGGAACAAAACCATTTAAAACATTAAGTTTTCGTAGCCAAGTAAGATGACCTAAGGCCCACTTTTCCAGTTTTTGCAATCAGCTCATATAAAGTGCTATGCACACAAGTATACATAAAGCCACTGAGACAAACGATACTGTTTTGTGGATTATGTATAGTTATCCATATTGCTTACTCGTGTCACGTTCAGTTTGTAGACTTCAATGCTGTTGAAGATGCAACTCTGGAGACAGTACAAGGATGTTTGACTATATATCTTTATATATAATATAATTTATATAATTTATGACGACTCAGATGAGGGGGGGGGGGGGGGAAATTGATGCAAATCACCTCCATGCAGAAAAGAAGACTAGGCCCTTCGCTCAGTTGGCCAGAAAAGCAACTGGCTTAAAATATTTTAAAAAGCATTTTATGGTGCATTGGTAAAGGGAATTACTTTGCCTAGGTTTATAGAGCAATTTAACAGCTATTAATGGATCAATTAAGGTATTTTAAGATTGATATATATGTACATATATTTTATATGTATGACATATTTTACTGGGTTGATTGATTCCAAAGATGACAATTCTTTCTTTCTAAAGATAAGCAAATCTATGCATACAAAATATATAATGTAGGATAATATTTAGAATACATGGGTTTGGAAAATCCAAAATTTGTAAGAAAATTTAAAAAAACCCACAGCTACAGGAGACAGGTCAAATGCCTTATGTAGTCACTAACACTCAATCCCTCATGAATTAAATTCATCAAAGCCAAAACCTGTTCATTTTTAAGTCTATATAAAAGCTAGAAATACAGAATTCATGACGTGCTGCTTTAAAAAAAAAAAATAAAAAAAAAAAAAAAAAGAGGTGTCTCCACCTTTCATTACTTTTGCCTAAAAATTAGTATTCAGAGAATATCTGGCAGCTGTTTTTAAACTTTTTGAGTTCAGCAGCTGGTTGAAGATGGCCACGTTGTCACAGACTACATTCTCCATTCTACAGTGACTCACTGTGATATGATGGATAAACTTTCAGGCAAATGAAACCTCAAAAACTCATTCCTTAGCTAATAAGAAACACATTAAGCACTTTCTATTATAACAAAAAAGTAAACTTTTTAACATACACATGCTAAGATTCTCAACTATAGTCCTTTTGCATAACAGATTTAATATAAAGGATACACTTAGTTTCAGATCAACTAATTTCATCAATTGTTATTAAAAATGAGGTTCCTCACTGACCCTGGCCAGGTTAGGCAATACAAAAGCAGAATCGCAATAAATAAATAAATAAATAAATAAAAATAACCCATTGACCTATTTCTCCCCAACCTTGAATTGCATTTGTGATATTTGGTTAACATAGGACTCAGGATTTTCTCAACTGTAACTTGCACACATATTTTAACGGTTAGAAGTGAGATTTTGAACCTCTGTCCCACAAAATCTTACCCAAGACCTGAAGTTATAGTTCTAAGAAAGCTTAGTTAAAGAAATCAAATCTTTGAGACAGCAAGAATAAAAAATCTGATCAGCCTTTTCTTCATAAATCACCATGCTAAGTGGCAGTAACCTCCTAGAACAGCTGATGACACACCAGGAGTCCTGCTAAGGTATCTGAAGGCAGTCTGATTGATTTACTTAGCAGTCATGTTAAAAAATCTGCAGAGGAACTTATGCTGAGTAAAAGATGTCCAGTGATATTCTATGGTCTAAATGCAATAGTGCAGTTAGTGCCTCAACATCAGTTCCACTCATTCCTGAAACATGGAATCTCAGATGACTTTTTTTTTTTTAAACTTGTCTGTGTTTTAACAGAATGGTTGTTTGGGTTTTCTCTCTTACCTTATTTACCCATGTCTCAAACTGAATGTTTTGTGAATTTGGTGATGTAGTAAGGAACAAATCTGCAAGGAAAAACATAAGAGAAATAAAATATTTAACATTAGACTATACACACAAATACTTGATCACTCAAAGATATAACTTATTTAAAAATATATTACCTATTTTTTGTAAGTTATAAATATATTATATTCCAGTGATGTTTAGACGTATACATATTAAGCAAGAAAGATTCAAAACCAAACCCCCAAAAACTATTTTCATCCCTCATACTCTTCTGTATAAATAAATATACCTTCTGCACTCAACTTCTGCATTTGTATAGTTTATATAYAAATTAAGTTAGCCCCACATGAGCTACTAAGTGCTGGATGTTATATATGCACACTGAAGAATGTTTCTTAATAGTAAAGACAGAGACAGACCTCAAAGCTAGAAAAAAGTATACATAGTTATATTTTTAGTAAGCCAAAATTAAAAATAAAAACCTACCAACCATCCTTTTATTTTGGGTATGTTGAATTAAGCAACAGATATACTGTTGACAGGAGGAGAAAAGGAGATGGAGAAATATTTCAGGCTTCCTTTACGCTAAAATTCTCTTAAACATCAAAACAGTGCAAGAGAGTGCTTCAGAGGATTCATCTGACAATGCCTACTTAAAGAGGAGCTTATTCATTGCCATTTAGGAAAGCACCCAAATTAGGCAAATGGGAAGAAAAAGCTTTATAAAGGAGGTTTAAAAAAGAAAAAAAAAAAGGGGGGGGGGGGTGTTAAGGAAAAAGAAAAATTATGAAGTCCAGTGTTAAGAAGTCCAGATTTTAAGAAAACTACTCTTTTAGATTTAAGCAGTTGTCTTCTTTTTCATTGTCCTCCTCCCAATTTAAAATATCACTATTTGAGTTAGAACACAACGGTTACTTTGTAGGCAGAAAAAAAAGTTATTTTAAAAAAAAGAGAGTATTAATGCTTTGCCCTGAAGTGGTTTACTGAATGAGCAGGTGGATTGCTGTCCAGGGAATTTCAAATGGCACAATAGGGGGTATTGTCTTCTGGGGCGGGGGGGAGGTGGTAGGGGAAAAACCAAACCATAAACCCCCACACCAAAAAACCAACCAACAAACCAACAAAAAAMAAACAAACAAACAAAAAACCCCACCAAAACAAGAAAACCACATACATACAAAAAAACCAACAAAGATTTTGCTTAGATTTCTCCCCGCCCTCCCCCCAGCTTGAAAGTTGTACCATTGAATTTTATTCCCCTGAATACCTGAAATGGCAATTTCCTTTAGAGCATACACATGAAAAGCATGATAATGTGTTTCACTAGAATGAATTATATTGATACTTAAGTATTTCTTGAAGGCAAGAGACAAAAGTAATGGAAACAATCTGAAGATATCATAGATATAACTTAGAAAACATATATAAACTTTCAAATTTTAACATTGCATGTAGAAGGAAATTTGTGCAATATTGTTGATTACTATCAGATATAAACAAGAAAAATAATAATAAATCTAATACATTCACAGGGAAAAAAAGGGAAACATGGAACAACAGAAGCCTTAACTCACTTTCCTACAGGCCAAAATGCCACTAAATCCTTGAAAAGAGTTTTTGAAGTTCAAATAAGTATTTCAAGTAGGGTTGTAGTATTATCCATGCTGTAATCTGTACTGCAATTTGCAACTAGTTATGGGCTATCTCGTATACAGATTGTTCCAGAACAGGCTCTTTTAAGTGTTATATTTAAATACACAGCAAACGACACAGCATTTGATTAGCAAATATAACAGGTTGCCTAACCTTCAGCAGACATTTTGCTGGCACTATAACTGTTTTCCCACCACATCTCTGACTCAGTTTCACCCACTGCAGAGCTGACCTCTCACCTTTAATTGCTAAGTCAATCCTCTCTCTGCCCAGTCCTCTATGCAAGGAGAGATCCTGGGGACCATTAACTCAGCATTCCCACTGGTAATGCTATGTTTATACATGTTTTGTGACTCTATCCCAGAATTAGACAAAATGGCATAGCTGCCAACACAAGACATAATTCACCCAGTATTGTTATGCTAGAAATTCAACTCTGAAAGTTGGTTATTACTAGGTTAAATAAATGCATCAAGTTTTTATGCAACACAGTTATGCTTCTAGGGTGGAAAAAACAAATACAAAAGGCAGATCTGAGTTATGCTGGGGGTATTACAAAGTCCTTAGCTCTAAATCATTTATTTAAGGTTAAAACAAAGTTCATTAAAAATAAAACCAGCAAAAATAAAGTAGCGGTATTTCTTGACTAATTTAACATGCAATGGAATTTAACAATTATTCTTAATTTTAAAACCTGTACTAATGCAGCACACTATGACAACTTCTCAGTAAAAAAAAAAAAAAAAAAAAAAAAAAAAAAAAAAAAAAAAAAAAAAAAAAAAAAAAAAAAAAAAATCTTTTCTTCAATGGGAAAATGCAGGACCACCTATAGTATCCTTACAATAGAGCTTTTTGAATAAAGAGAAATGAATGTCCTTAACATCTTAATGGGAAGTCACATAAGCACTACTATGAATTGAACTATCTATAAGTAGTAATATGTCTTGTTTTCATTTAAGCTTTACAGACTAAATTTATCAGTTACAGCTCCTCAGAGAGCATAATGGCCATGTTTGACTCAAAAGACATTCCATATTGTTCATCCCAGACAGAGTTACAACAGGCCACAGAAAGTCAGGCACTCAACATGACCGGGCAACAACCACAGCAAAGTAAACTGCAAAGTATACTAACCCTAATTTTGAGACACAGCCATTATGAACTCAAGTATTAGTGAATTACTTGTAACAGAGTATGTATGGTTACTGTATATTACACATATACACCTATTTTGTAAAAGCATGTAACAAAGAGAGAGAGATTTGCAACGGATTTTTTTTTACGCATTGAAAAAAATCAATTTTTTTCCATTCTTAGTCAAAAGCATATTATATTAGTTGTTTTTCCCCCCTCATTTAATCTGATTTCATAATAAGTGTATAGAAATATTCAGAAATATGACTGCACAGGGAATTGAAATAATATAGGAAGGCAAGGAACAATAGGCATATAAAATCCCAGATGTTAGGACCAGAATCAAAAGTAGCTTTAAAATAAACATTACACTCCATGAGAAAAAAAAAGGATGAGAGAACCAGGGTGGCTGGGATGTCACACAACTTAATAAAATCAAAGAATACATTTAGCTATCTGCAGTGTAGGAGGAATAAATCAGGATACTAAATGCAAGTCAAACTACAAAGAGCTAATTAGAAAGGCGATAATTTAAAACATCTAAAATGTTTACTATGTTAAAAATGTGGAGGTGCTTACAGATTTAAAGCCTTTGTTCCGCCGCTGTACAAACCAGGTATTTTAATGTGAACACTTGTTCCACATTTTGAGAGTAGGAAAATAGAGCTGTGTTTTCATAGGAGGCAATCTACCATACATTTCTTTGGTTTGCAAGAGATCAGTGCTGAATATGGCCCTCTACAGAGGCCTTGAAGATGATTAAATTCAGCAACATGCCTGTTTTGCACTGAACTCCCTCCCACCCCCAAAACAGCTTCTCTTGAAAGTTAGTAAATTACTTTTGCCCTTTGTTCCTCTTCACGTACTACTCTGTCTCTCCTTTTTCCTAACTTGAGACGTATGACATTATATACAACGAATGGAACCAACACACCAAAGCAGCTCCAAGGCTGCTGTAATATTACACTGCACTGGTAAAATGCAAAGGCAGGCAAAGATAGCAGATAATCTTCCAGGAATAGTATAGAGGAGCTAGTGCCACACTGCTCCTAAGTTAAAGCCACAAGCTGTGATTTCCCATAGGACAACTTAATACAGGTACTGCAACACCACCTCTAGTTCTAGAGCCCGCTGAACCAATTCAGCTGCTATGTTATTGCCAATTGTCCTCCTTTTTATCCTTAAGCCTTCTTAGAAGCTACATGTCTCAAATGCTCATGCATGTTTTTGTGATTAAACACTCTGGCACTGAAATCAAATCGAATGCTTAATATTTACAAGTAATTTTCCATTTTGATCAAGAATGTCAGAGATTTCAAAGTAAGGAAAACAAAAACATTTCTTTGCAGCAGCAGTGTGAAAATGCAATGTAATTTAGACAATCCAAATAACTGTTTACAAATTTGTATAGTTCAGAATTACAAATGTTTTCTCCAAGTTTGTAGGAAAGAAACCTCTAAGAAAAACCAAGCCCTGCGTGGTACAGAGTTTTAGACCAGATGATTTCCAAAGGTTACTTCAAACCTAACTTATTCTATAATTCTAAGTGGCTTTATTACATAAGTTTTTGTCCCTAAGAGCCAAAAGCATATGAGAAAGCAAACAATTAAGAATCCGTGCAATTTATAAATATCTTTTTCTATACAGCCATAGCAAAAACTCCTTGCAAGCATCTCCTCCCCAAAGGAACAGTGTCCACGGCAGACATCTCTCACCACTATTGCTATAGTTTTCCATGTCTATTATTACTAAATTCTTTAATATATAAGGGCTGCAGGAGAAGAGATGGAGCCAACAAATGCATTAAGATGTTCAGTACTTGGATTACACAACAATGAAGACCTACACAGTTCATTTCTACACTTTTTGTATTTTAAAAAACTATCATCTTGAAAACCGCAACATTTTTGTTTTGCTTCTGGCTATATCAAGAAAACTCAACCCCTCTTCCCTACAAGGAATGCCTATCATATTACATATGCTCAGGAAAAGTCACTTGTCTAAAGATATGCTGCCACATTGCAACCAGAACTGCCTTCCAAAGGCAATTTCAGCTGTAGAAAACAAAATCATTTGCACACAGATCTCTAAGTTTAAAAAGCACGGACAAAGTATTGAGGGCTGTATCATAATGCTCTGTTCAAATGCTGATGAACCTAACAAAAGCATAACGTGAGATATTTAAAACCTGAGGTTATAAAATCAAATAATCTGGAGCTCACCAATCTTAATTATTTACAGAATACAAAGGTGATACTCTGGATACTTTTACTAGACAACAGGTACATAAAGGGATACTAAAAACAATAGACAAGGATGTACTTTTAACAACCCTATGCCAATTATAGATTCTGGAGATATACAATGGAAATAGGCAATGGGAGAAGGGGGGGGAAGAAAAAAAAAAAAAAAAAAAAAATCAGTCTGGCCACTTTCCTACTGCCACTGCCAGACAAAGAATATTGGGTTAGCTGGATGGGCCACTAGACTAAGCCTGCAGGGCATTTCTTATGTTTTTAATTTGTGACATGACGTAGTAAAGGTAAGCAAAATCCTTGATAGTTGGGATAGGGGAAGATCTTCATGTCAGATTCAGGCAGATTTCCTGAAATGTAACACCTACAGCCTAAGTGAATGGCTAGAAATAAAAAAAAGCAATACTGTCTGAGAGGAAATGTTTCTCTTAAACAAATGCAAAGTGAAGTGTGTTCACATTAAAATACGTTTTCCTATTTTTGATTTAACAGGCAGTGATTAGTGTATAAACAACATAAGCAATAGGAAAATTCATAAACAAAGTTCAACAGCCTGAGAATAAGATAAAGAATCAAGAAGGTTACCCAGCATTTTAGATCCACAAGACTGGAAAACAACCTAAATATATACCAAACATTTAATACAGAAGATATCTGACACATACTGTGACACAAACTACACTGCATTCGCATTTTACTCACAACTTTACTTTCCCCAAAAAGTAAGTTGGTGAGCAAATTTGGCTATTCTTTGAGTTAATTGGCTTCATAATAAAATGCTGCTTATCCAGGCTCTACTACATCTTATCAACAGTAAAAACATATACTGAAAAACACTGAATTCAGCATTCATTCTAACACAAAAAGGAAATGGAGATTATTAGAATTTATGTTTCAGCTTGAAAAAGGCAAGATATTCAAGTACTGTATTGCAAGCTCCAGTAACCTAAAGCTCATTGCAGAGGAACCACGGCAGTTCCATCCATCTTTATTTGATGGGATCAGCTAATTTTGACATTGTATCAACATATGGCCCAGTGAAGACTGAAAAATCTCCCCAGAAAGCTATGTAAAACTTGTACAGCTAGACTGCATTGAGTTTAGTGCCTTTAAGTCTGTCTTGTATCAATGCCAAAGTCATCCCAGATACATTTACAAACAACTGAAATAATAATTTAAACACAGCGCACCCATATCTTGAGCTAGATCCATTTCTGATCATTTTTATGCAATATATCTAATGGAGCATTACATAACTACTAATGTTTATGGTGGCCCATCTCAGGCACCAAAAGCATGGCATTCTTGCCACGGGGGCTCAGAAACCAGACACTTACAATAAAGATGCCCGATAGATAATTGCCTACTGAGAGCCCAACATGTAATTGCAACAGGTTATCGGTCATGACAAAGGAATTCCACAGAAAAGATGGATTAAAATGCAGGACAGCATTCAAACACCTTGAACATGAAAGCATTTCTACTCTTCCTGCAATCCCTAGCTTCTTACACCATATATCTTACAATTTTTGCTGCAGATGCAGAAATAATCATATGGGCAGCTTCCAACCAAACAGCTCTACGCCCAACAGCAGGCTGGGCCACAGTATCCTTATCCCACAGTATTCTTCACACAGACAATCCTAGACTCCTCTCAACCCAGTCTTATGCAACTATGCTTCTCTTATTCCACACACCATTAGGTCGGTCCTCCTCTAGCAACTTCAAGTCCATCTGTTAACATGCTCTTGCAGAAATTCATCCAGCGTTTGCTCCTCATCATCTCTATCTAAATTTGCTACCTTCAGCCTAGATTTCTTCCCCACCTACCAACTTCTATTCCCACTTCCTGTGCATCATCTCTGCCTTTTGCTCCCTGCTCTCAGTTAAGCATCCAAAAACTGGCAGTAGTCCAGAGCGACAATGGAAGGGAAGGCTTCGATAATCCCTGTCTATGGTACGTTCACTACTGACGGCTGTTATAAAGGCAGTAATAGCAATTAAGGAAAACAACAACAAAAAACCCCAGTTGGTATTTCTAAAACCTGTCTCAAACTGGCTAAATTTGGATGGATCTTCTAATTAAAATAGCAAAAGCAAAGAGACCTTGCTATCTTTCAGGAAAGATGTTTCAAAAGCAAGTGCTAGGTCACTAAAAAAAAAGTTGCCCTAAGTTAGCAAATACCAAACCAGCTCCACCACGACTTCAGTCTGTGAAACTGGCTAAGCAAGTATAACTGAAGGTTAGAAAAAGTTCAATGTGGAGGTAGGTAGAGAGCTTAGAAGGCTTCAGCCCAACTGGAAAACTGCAGACAATCTTATTAAATAAAGCAGATAGTATTACAGACCCTAACTTCCAAACATTGCTTTTTCTTATTAGGACTACTAGGAAATTGCAATAAAACCTAACTATACAGAATCTGCTCCAAGTTCACTTCTGATTATCCCTGTTATTCTCCTTCACTTTTGAGTGTTATAAAAAACAGTACTATTTATAGATGGAGCGTTCATTTCCTAATGACTGATTTGACCTTTCTGCTTAATGTCAGAGGGCCTTATTTCAGAATTAAAACCCTCAGCATCTATGGTTGTCTTCAGAAGCCACCAGGGCACAAGCAACATTCTTAAGTTACAGCTTGATTTCACATTTACTTCAGAAGTTTAAGTTAATAAAGAAAAAAAAAAAAAAAACCACCCTATTTTTAAATACTATCAAAACGCACAAGGTATTACCCAATCAGAACATAGACGTGTAGACTGCAAACATGCCTAAAAAATTTTTCATTTATGTGGAAGAACAGGTGTGTCTGTGCATATTCTTTAACTAGAAGTTACTTGTGGATATGAACATGCCTGCTTGTATGTATTGGTATACGTAAATAATGTGCTGAACTAAAAATCTGTGCTTTGCATTGTGTTGACAGAATGGGTAAGGTGACAACTATATTAAAATCACTAAATGCTATAAAGCCTAAGGACGAGTAAAAGATAACTTTCCTCTATTTACATTACAAAATTTCCTTTATTTACATTACAGACTGACCCACCAGTAGGAAAAAAAGTAATTAAAAACAAAATTAAGAATGTTATTTACAATTTTTTTAGTGGTACTTATACAACTTCAGTTGTACAATACTTTTTCATACAAAACCGTTAGATATAGTCAGTTTTATTTCTTTACTACATGGAAATGGAAAACCAAACCTGACAAGTTTTGGGCTTCTGTTCGTAAGTTTTTCCTTCAGGTAGAGAAGCCCTCTATCATTTGGTATTCAGATTTGTTTGTCAAGTTGGCATTAGTACTGTACTAGAGAAAATGGAATACATCTACTGCCTAGCTATAGCAATTTAGCTTTTACAATATAGATACGAGTACAAGTGCCAACCCTAATGAGTTTGCAATTAACTTGTCATGAATTTTTGGTGCTAGTTACATGAAACAGTAAGTTAAGAAACCACTCCTTCCAGTAACTTCCTCCTCTGAAAAATTTAAGCAAAACAAAAGGACTTCATATGTTCCAAACAAGATAATTTGCGTTTGCAAATTTTTAAGAAATGTGCTTATAATAAAAGAGGTTGTGAATTTATTCTGCTTTTCAAATGGGTCTTTCAAAATTTAGTAAGTATTTACTGGAACTATTTAGTAAAGCAGAAGATAAACAGTTATAAACAACATAATTAAGCACTAAAATCCCTTTCATTATTCAAAATTACTATAGAAAAAAATCCATATGCATTAATTTAAAAGCATCACTTAAATGGAAAACTTTTAAATTACGTTTATGCCAAATAGTTATGCTTCTGAATATGCAGAGCAGGTGGGACTATTCCTCTGGTTTTTAGCACTTCAAACATGAGTTTTCAGACAGAAAATTCTGCTTATTTTCAGAATAAAGGCAATAATATTGTTTCAAGCAATAGAAGATGACCACTCAGTGTTAAGAGTGCTTTCAGAACCCATTTTCACATTCATATTTTTTCAACAAAATGCTGTTTGGGGCAGAAACAATTTACTTCTCACCTATATTGAGTTACTGATTCCCATAAAAATACCATATTAGTACCCCCCAGTGTATATAATTATAGCAGTAAATAATTAAAAATTTCAAAAGGAATAGCTTTTGAGACACTTCATAATGGCAATTTTACAATTAAAACTGCTAAGCAGATAGCCCAGGTCATGGGTTCTTTTAGAAAGATTAGGAAAAACTTAAGTTAAAATAGCTATTTCTTCTCTCTAAAGATCTCTACTCATTCTTTAATTTTCTTCGTGAAGTAAGCTATGAGTAAGAAAAGTGGCATTGGCAAAAGTAGACCAATCTCAGCAGCTGCAGGAGATGCAGCTAATTTGAGCAACTCCAGTTTCATCTTATGAGCAGGAATTTCCTGTGGTATTGAACACTGTGCAGGAAGAAGTGGAGGAATAGAGGTAACAGGAGATCATGTCACACAGAGCGTTTTTAGTTAGAGATAACTAATCTGTAAATAGTAAAAATAAAAGTAATAAAAAACAAACAAAACTTCACAGACAGATTGAGGTCCTCCAAAATATATCCTGCATATCTTACATGATACATTTTTTGCCTCCATTATTTGCTGTAAACTCTCAGATAAGCTCTGTTCTCAGAGCTTAAAACAGTTAAGAAATTAAAAAAATGTACCTGTTCAAGGAATGAAACAGTGACATGGCATTACTTAATATTTGTTTTGGGAAAAAACATAAGGGAAGGAGCAAAACGAGAGAGAACAATTTGACTACATACATACACCCCCAGTTTTAAAATGCCACTCAAGGTAAGTTTTAAAAGGCCAGATAATTTGTTTGCAAACATAATGAGCCTGGTTATTTTAATAGAGAATAAATGCAGATCTATTGCATAAAATAAGCTTTGATGATAATACATGCAGAGAGGCTACCAGCTTCCATCAAGAGGAAACTCACCAAAAATATAATCAGACAGTCTGACATCAAGCATTACAGTGTCTTCAGAATCCAGGTTTAAATGATTACAACAGAAAAAAAAATCACCTGTGATTTGAATGATTAGTCTTCAAGAAGAAAACTATCTACATTTATGCGTTTAAACTAAGAAGTGGGAATCAAAAAGAAAAAACATTGTAAATGTTCTGGTACATTAGGTTTCTAGATTCCCAAAGCAAAGCAATGTAAGAAAATCAACCATCAGAAATCAGTAAAGAGACTAGCAATTAGCTTATCGCAAGCTGTTTCTGACTAATGATTTTTCTACTTTAGTTTTCCCAAAATCAAATTTACGATTTTTCCTTCATTTTATATTAACAGTTCCAGAAATATCTGCAATTATACACACCATGTTCTAGTGTTCAAAACAAGACAGGTTGTAAAAGCAGTATTTCCAAACTTTGGAATCACATAACCAAATAAGGCACAAAATATTTAATACATTGGCTATTTTTCATAGCATTTAAGGATACAGACAGATGTACAGTGTGAAGTTACAGTATGATTCAGAGTCCAAGGCAGTTTGTCTCATACATTTGAACATTTTAAAAATATTTGCAGGGCCATGGCCTGATTTCTTGGTAGAAGACTTGTAACTTTGAGTGCATACGAATTTATTGTTTATTAATAATCCTTTTTTCCCCAAATAATTAAGTACTACAATTTTGGCTTGGAAAGACAGCATTAGCCCTAAATGAACATTTGATTTTAGGATGTTTTAAATAGAAACAATCAAGTTAACTAATTAGAAAAAAAATTACATATAGCAAAATAATTTCTATCCTAAAAATTTCAACTTTTGATAAAGCACTCTCGATACACCTA
Source organism: Phoebastria nigripes (assembly GCA_035582835.1). Classification (NCBI taxonomy): domain Eukaryota; kingdom Metazoa; phylum Chordata; class Aves; order Procellariiformes; family Diomedeidae; genus Phoebastria; species Phoebastria nigripes. Next base: position 3,729,403 of record JAYKAV010001000.1, on the reverse strand, counting down.
TGAGAGCTTATGTTAAGACAGTCTAATCAGTGTTGACCTAGTGACCCATGCTAAATTTAAACTTCAGCTTGGTCCAAAGTATTTATCTGAAAATGCTGACTGTGATGCAAATCAACAATGGCATAAACAAAATATGTTTGTCTATTGTCTAGCTTTAAATACATGATCTGTATTGGTACCCATCTCCATATCATTTCTGGGTGGTCTTTACCAAGTCCTTTTACCTATCTTGGCCTCAGTTTCCAGCTATAACACCTTTTTCTCCATGGTTTGGTTCATGTATTTCAGTTGTAAAATCTGCAGTATAATGGCCATATTGTGAATAGTGTTTACTCAATTGAACAGTATTCTCTCCATCTCTTGACTAACGTATCTGAAACACATTTCTGAGAAAGGCTGAGTTCCTTTTTACTTTGAATTGAGTGGACTAATGCAAAGAGAAGTTACTTTTTACCTCCTTCACTATAAGTCAAAAGAGTTAAATCTTGTACAAATACTTCTTTTCTTAAGTCACGTGATGTAAATTTTTCAGTTTGAGGATATGATGTTTTTAAGACAGGCCTCTTACTTGAGGAGCCTGCTTTGGAAATGCTCATCTGGACTGTCATGCTCTATAAAATACACCTGATGTTAATCTGTTCAGACAAGCCTATTATTATTAGCTTCAAGATTATTTTCTTAAGCTAGCTGTTAAAAAGAACTAATGACAAGTGTGAGTATGTATTACTAGACACCCAATAGCCCTATTCTAACAAGGGTCACCACATTTTCTCCTCATCTTTCAGTCTATCTCAGTGCATGTATGAACAGTGACATTGATGGTAGGTAGGGTGACTAGACCATTTCCAGACATCCCTTCCAATCTCAGCCATTCTGTGAACTAGATACTCCTCCCTGGAGCAACACACGCTTAATACACATGCAGAAGACACTTGAAAATCTTGTATTTACTTTATCTTTATCCGTAAAGCACACGTAGACCCTTTGGTAAAAATTTTATACTGCAAATTTTTACATGGATTATATAAAATTCCTGGCCTAACTCAAATTTACTTACTGAATTAAAAATCATAAGCAGCTGAGGTTTCTACATGAGGATGCTTTATTTAAAAACAGCAGCAGCATTACTATCTGAAACAGCCTAGTTTATATCTCACCAAGAAAGATTAGTATTATCTTTGTTCTGGTTAGTGGATTTTTGGATTATAAAATCCTTACACAGTTAGCCTTTCATGAAGCACTGTTAGGGATTAAAAACATCTTTATGAACATGTTCTCATATAATGAAATCATAACAATTCAACTTCGTTTTACCCAGAGCAGGAGAAGCGTGCCAATTAAAAGCTCTGTTTTGAGGGTTTAATATCAGCAGGTTGAAAACGGGTTAGGCAATAAACTAGCAAAAAGATTCTCAGCCCAGAGAGGATTTTTTCTTTTTTTATGTCAAGCACACTTTAATCTCCTAAGCTGTTTATAATGATAGAGTTGCCAAAATTAGCCCAGCTAAAAATCACAGAATTGGCTGCATCTGTTACAGAATGCAGAGAGGCCCAAAACATTGCAGAATATTAGAAAAAGGTCTTTAAAAAAAACCAAAAAACAAGTAAAGATGGCATATTCTGGAGGTTTGTTTTTTATTTGTAAACAAAAATCAGTGCATCCATTTTAGGTACAAATATATATTCATATTCATGAATAGTAGCATTGCCTGTGAGTAAATACTCTGAATTTTTCAGTCAAAAACTACCACAGCAGCATCAAATGTCATGATTATTAAGCCTTTTGGACAACAGGATTTCAGCATGCAGACTATTCCCCTGCATCCCCGTCAATGCCTCCCTCCTAATATGATTCTAATGCGTACCAGGACCTATTCTTAATGAAGTTTTGTTCCAACTCAAGAACGGTAGTGTGGGTGAATACTGAGTCACAAGAGTCCTTTCCTCTTCACTAGCTCTACCTGAACCAACCAATAAGTAATAGACTCCACTGACCGCATTGAGAAATAACACAACAATGAATCGCACTCCTCTCTCTGCTGGTGTAGTAAGGCTGCGCTGCCCCAGCTCTGCTAACAAGGAACAGAACTAAACAAACAGGAGAAGCATTCAGCTGTCTTCTGCAAAGTCTATCCAGACCGCACAGAGCGAGACACAGGACTAGCTGTGGGCGTACTACAGCAACATCAGCACCTTATTTTGGCCCTGTTTGGCAGAGTGCACTGAGAATCACAGTACTATCAGTACTGTATAGGCAGTTACATACAGGTTGTTTTTTTGTTTTGCCCTTTTTTTTTTTTAATTTATTATCAGCTGACTACTTTTATGACTACTTCTATCAGTCACTTGCCCAACTCTGTACAGACTAACACAAATTAAAGGAGACATGGTGAGAACACTAAACAAGTATTTTTTTTGAAGAGCCACAAAGAGACTCAAGGTGCAATTTCATGCTTGGTTAAGGGCAGGCTACAACTGCTGCCACTAAAAGAGGAGTCAACCTTCTCTCTGTGCTTACACTGGCTCTGGCAATCCTGAAGCTGCATGGCAAGTTGGATCAGCTTAATAACTCAAGTGAAAATGAACTGTGTTCCCCGCCAGCCCCAGTTCCTGAGCAGTTACTATACCTGATGTGAGGGAGCTGCCATAAATGTGCAGACAGGACCAGGCGATTGGCAACTTTTCATTTTGGCAGCAGGCAGTCTTGGAATAACACGTCAGTCATGAAATATCAAATATCACCGATAAGGTATTATTTTTCAGCAACATGTGCCTTGTTCACAGTTGGTCCAATTTCCATAGGGACAGCAAAAAAACAATTTACCTTTCCCATCTTAGAAGCAAAAAATTATTTTAAAGAAAATAATTCTATGGTAATATTTTCTCCAGTTTTCTTCTCAGAATGAATTATTTTCCTTGAAATTTTCCTCAGGTTATTGTAACATAACACATATTACAGCCTGAGGTGTTATATCCTTGCTGTTACAAGCAAATAAAAGTCAGGATCTTTCTACGGGGAGTGCTTCATAGAAGCTTCTATTCACAACTTGAGATATGAATATAGATGTGAATCTGTAAAAGCTCCCAGCACTCCCCACACAAAGATCCTGACTTCCATTTCCATTTAATAGAGGAACTTCCGTATATCGCTAGCACTAACTGGAACTCTCTGGACATTATTTAGACTGTAATAAAAACCTTTGTGTACTCTTGCAAAAATTGATCAATCTGTGATTGATCTATGTAAGTAACTTAGACTTCCTACCTTTACCTACCTGTGAGTGTAGATTTCAATATATTCAGCTTAAAATACTACCTGGAATGCTCGTCTACGCTGCCCATGCCACTAAAACAAAATTCCAAAGGATTTATAGAACTAAGTGTGTTAGAATGGGTTATCACATGACACTGATTACGGTAAGCAACCGTATATTTAATTTTCCAGTTGGAATTTCCACTTGACAGCTTCATGCAGCAATGTGCCAGAACTGAGTATTAAGGTTTGACTATGCGCTAAAGCAATTAACTTAATCCCCAACATTTATAAGCATCTTAATTAAATTTATGGACTCTTTCCTTTCTCATTCCCATGCTACTACATAGGAAAAAAATAAGCTCTCCTTCCAAAATTACTATATGTGAATTGATGTACATTGTACATCTAGCAGAAGATAAAGCATTTCAGAATTCATTTAGTGTGTGAAGAAATTAAGTTCAGCACAATATTTAAATGTGCTTGGAGGTATGAACCAGGTATGCAAGTCATAAATAGATTCATCGTGGTAACTGAAGGCTAAATTGCATTGCGTATGTCACAAAAAAACCCAAACGAAACAAAGCCACCACCACCACCAAAGGAAGAATACAGTTTATCTGTACCATAAGAAAAGTTGTCTCCAGTACTCGCTTGTGAACACTGAATTATAAATAGGTTATAGGATTGCTCATATAGTAATAGAAGAATAAAGTCTCACATGCTATTTTCTCAATCGGTGATAGAATTAACTACAACAAAAATAGAATGAAGTCATACTGAAATCTTCAAGAAACAAATTATAAGTCCAGTCTTGAAAACATTCTTCTGAATGAACTATAAAACTATTTTCAGACTCAAGATGAAGAAAATGCAGCCCTGCTTCTGATTCAGTTGCAAACTGAATACTAGAATACAGCATCACGAAGAACAGGAAACAATGCTTTAATGGTGAACACAAAATTATTCAGAACAAGCATTAGTTCTGATTAAATTATCATCAACAAGTAGAAAACATTATTAGATTATTCATTTTGGCAGTGATTTTTTAAAGCCCAGAATTTTCAAATTGTAGATATTAAAATAAAATCATTAAAAATAAAAAAATCAGAAGTAGCAAAGTCATATAATTACTGAATACAACATTCCAGAACCAACTCTTTACAACCATCAATGAAATTTACTCAAATATTAGGAGGAAATTGCAATACATTACATTGTATACTTAGTGATAAATATTTTTAGGAAGGTATTTAACACTTTTATGACTTACCAGCAGTGAAGTCGTTATTTAAATCTATAAATGCATGAGAGTGCGGTATATACATTTTACTTTGAGTTTCCAACGCAACATGCCATGATAAGTTCCTGCAGACAAGAATAAAAAGCAATACATTTCATCAATGCTCAGGGACTGTTAATCATGATAATATACCTTTTAAAAAACAATTGTGAAACTTTAAATAAAATTGAACAGAAAGCATGTTCTCCTAATGCTAAGCTAAAATTACTACTTAGCTTACAATATATTAAGTAACTAGAGTAATTGCTTGAAAGGTTCTGCAAAGGATGATTCATAGCACAGGGGCTTCAGTTAGATTTTATTAACTTTCTAAAGCAATTTTTTTTGTACACAAAAAAGTATCACTACCCAAAGTGAAATTTAGTCCCTAGACTTCAACTGTAAATCTTGAGACACTGATCGCTGTCCTCCCTGGTTTCCTCAAGCAGTTTTACTATCAGTACTTCTGAAATCTACTTTAGGCTTAATAAAGATGAGCAAAAATGGACACAATCACATGCTGTTAAAGCAGCTCATGCCTGCTGCATGTAAATGGACTTTATTTTCAGTCACTTAAAAATCAATACAAGAATTAAACTCTCACATTATGATGGACTATAGGCTAATTATGTCATTTCCCAAGCAGGTGATACTTTTATTTATTTATAAAGATACATGCCCTACTGGTTTCTTTTCTAAAAATGACTGAACTTCCAGCAAATCTCCCTATTAGCAGCGCATTGAAATATAACAAATCCTTCAAAAGTCATAGCGGTTGAATCATCCGATATCTTACTTTCAGAACCCTTAGCTAATACACTCAGAAAAWTCTCAATATGCATTATACAATAGCAGGACAGTGATATTACTACTGTCTGGAATGACTTTGTTTATTCCAGTGACATTATATACATATTACTAAAGTCTTTATCTTCCGTGACTCATTTGAGGGTAAGAAGAAGAAAACCAAAAAGCTTCTGATTACTTCCCAGAGATCATAACTAAGTCTTAGAAATGTTGAAAAGAATCACTTAATCTTAAAGAAATAATTAAATATTTTCTATAAGTTTTTCTATGTATTCAGTTTTGAAGATAGCCAAGAAAGTTAGTTATACAGCTCTAGTATAAATTTAAAAACATTTTAGATTTAAAAAAAGAAAAAAAGCTTTTCTAAGCAGATGACATAAAACTGTTTTCCACGTACAAGACATTGCTTATGCTGTTACCTATAGCACTCAGTCTTATTTTGAGCTGTGATGAGTAAGTTTATTTGTATCCTAATGCTACTGAAAGGATTTCATCAACAAAATGAAACAAATCTCTCCCATTTTTCCATATCTTCAAAAGCTCATAAAATTTTTCAATATATAATCATTGCAAGGTGTTCAGAAACACCCTTGTGAATTTGAAATCTCTGTTCCATAAGCTATCAATTTAAATAAAAGTAATGGTGATAAAATTCAAGTTGGCATTAATGACCAAAAACATATTGCCAAGAAGAGTATAGTTTCCATTTACACATTTAAATGTTATTTACCCTACATCACTTCTGAATGATCTCCAAGGAAAGGAAAATAGCCAGTTAGGAACAACAGGTATAGATCTGTTAAACTCACTGATGGGGTGTGTATGGGGGGAAAGCCTTGCTTAAACATTTCTTAAGGGCCATGGAGATGCACAATAGAAAGCTGATATATTGTTGCCATAGAGACAGAGTAATCATCTCATTGATTTCTCCAGTGGTAGCAGACCTTTTTTGAAACAATAGCTAAAGAAAGCCACACAGGAATGCAAAGACTTCCTAACACACTCTTTCTTTTAAAATAAACTTAAGTATTGATTGTATTCAAACCTAAAACAGCTGTGATGCCAACACCCAGATTTCTCCTGAAACACACAGAGCTGCAAGCTTTTATGTTAATGTTACTAAATAACATTCAAGACAATCCTCTCAAGTTCCACTTAAAAGCTGCAAAATAGCAAGTTAGAAGATGCAAACTTCTTCAAACGACTGATTTAAAGGTCCAATCCTCTAAGAAAACACAAGCCCAGTTCCTAATTTTTCCAATTATTCATTGGAAATTATTCATTATCAGTCAAAAGAAAATAGTTCAGAAAGAAAATGTCAAAAGAGTGGTTTTCATACCATCACAAAGCTAAGAACAATGTATTTATTTTGACATTTATAATCCAACTCACATCCTAAAAATAATTTCTGCTATCTTTTCAGCACATTCTTCGACAATTGAGAGAAAAATCTCTAAATCAGGCAAAGAGTTCTAATTCAAGTATCCTTCTCTCGCGGTTTCTTTCCTTTCCACAGAATACCCAAACCTACCACACTATCAATGAAGTTCTTCCTTACAAAATTCAAAGACTGAATGTGTGCTAAGTTCAGTTTGGCAGAAGTCACAGGAAATGATGTACAGACCCATATTTTTCATTGTGTTTTTTTTTTTTTTTWAAAAAAAAAAAAAGTCATCTTGTTCAATAACAAAACTTTCACTAACTCAGAGTCACACCAATTTGTGTCCTTGAAAACACAATCCTAATAGCTCTCAAAAGCCAAAGCTTTCTTTTTCTTTACCAGATTACAAACTTCAAAAGCTGTATCAGGAAAACTGAATAGAATGTGAACTGTCCTACTCTAGGGTCCAGTAGTGCTTTTAACTTATAACTTATTTTCAAAAGACAGATTTAAAGTTCTTTGGCATCTTGTCCAATATTAGAGACATTGCTACATTTTAATTTTTTGTTTAGAGACTGGTTCTTCTGAGTCAGTAGAGATCCATTCTTTTGTTATGCTTTGATTTCAGCATTCATACCCAAAACAGTTAAACAAAAATAATCCTTTGCATAGTCCTTACTAACCATTTAAATATGCCATTAAAATAATCATTTTTATCCCAGTTTTGCTAGCTAGTCCCATTCTAGAAATTCCAGGGCTAGCAGAAACTTCAATAATGAAACTTAGTCCCCTTTACTGCAATCTCATCTTACAAGACTTCAGTCAATTTCTATTTGCAGAAGAGTGGCCTTAGCCACTCCTTAACACAAAAGATGTGATACAGTGAACATCACTTGCATGCACATTTATATTGTGACTTAAAGTCGCCTCTGCCTTATATCTTTTTATGAATCTCTTCCCCCAATAAGCATACCAAATATTTTCCTTAATATATAGCTTAATACCCTTACACTTTGAACTTCCTGTGCTTTTGATTTCCCATGTTGTCTAACCTTCCCATTACAATTAATTTCCTAGATAAATGAGAGCTGAATTTTTTTTTAAGTTTACCCCAAACTCTTGCACATTTTCATTTTGCTATCCCTTATATTATAAGATCTGTTCCAGTACTTCTCACATCATCAACTTGTCACTTCATCTATTAGACTAAATGCTTAATTAGCTTAAATTCTACAGATGCTACTTAAAAACTTTGGTTTGTATTTTTGTACAGCACAGAATTCCATAATACAGATTATAATAATAAATATCAAAGTGTACTAAACAAAGGAGACTATAACTGTTCCCAAGAAACAATTATCCTATTTCTCATGTCAAATAACAGGGTTTTTGTTTTCTCAGCTCTCATGGAATGTCTGCTTCCCCTATAAAACAACTACTTCCCCTATAAAAATAACACTTTAAAAATGAGATGCAGAGTGTCATAGAATGTTTAAAGATACACATGGAAGTGACAGAAGATTCATATGTTTGCACAGTTCCAGTTAAACATGAGTCTTATGCCTCCTTAATAAGAACAGAAGTGGATGYACAATGAATAAGTTATCAAAATTCATGCTAATAAACAAACCCTTAGCTTACCCGCCTAGCCATATCTGTGGCTTACTTGAATCACTTGTGACACCAAAGACGTCGGGAATCAAGTCTCCATTAAAGCTGAAAATGCAAAACAATTTCAGTATCACCTTTATCATTATAGGAGTTGAAATTAACTGTTCTTAAGTTAACCTGTATTTGGTTAGCATTTTCCCACCAAGCAATGAAGAATTTTCAGCTGTGTAGTCTTCTCTGAATTTTGGCTCTTGTCTGAACTGCTAGTAGCAGTACACCTCCTTCAATATTTTACACTATGCCATGCATTTGATTTTCCAGCTATATTTCCCCCCCCTCTTTTGTTCAGCATTTCACACAGAGGGAAGTGCACTGTGAAAGGGATATTTGCTCAGTCTGATAAGCCAGTAAGGTTTTTGCTTTACAAAATTCACTAAAAAATGAATGGCTCTTTTTCTGCATAAAACAGAGTACTGAAATTAAAAAAATTAAAAGCTTATTTAGTTACTATTGCAGGATGATATAATATACAAGATTTGTAAAGGTGACTTATGTTTCGTCATCTTTTGTTAGACCAGTTGACATTACACAAACCACCCTGTTCTTAAAAGATAAAGAGCATGTGTTTCAAATTTTAACATTAAAATATATTTAAGTTGCTCCATTATAAATGTTGTTTTCTGAAAAAGTAGGTCATACTTACTCCATTACCAGAGGCTCATCCTGAAAAGTCTTATTTAACATAGTTTTATGGTTAAGATCTGAAAACAGAAAATATTAATTTGATTCAGTTACCACTATGTTATGACATTTGCATTTTTAACTTAGACATAATTCTTCTTCTATTAATTTACAACCATCAATTTTATGATTAAAAAAAATCAGCCACCACTGAACATAAAAAACTAAATGGCTTCCTGAAATTATGCAGGAAAGGTGAGTTACAGTTAAAATGCTGAATTTTCTTCTCTGTCCACTAAACTCTTCAACAAATTATTCTAAATAGATCTTAGTGAAACCTATTTCTACATATGACTGCAGTCACAGACACACGAAATCAGAATAGCTGGGATGAAGACAGTCTAAAAATTTAACATTGTACATAAGACCTCTGTTTAATGTTTTGTCACTGTAAAAAACATTCTTAATTATATACACTGAGTGTTTGAAATAAGGATTAGAGGTAGATTCCCGAAATGGTAAGTGAGGATTTTAAGTCCTAATCAGGTTATCACCTCTCAGACTTCACTTTCACTTGTAATCCAAACTCCTTGCCACATCATCCCTGTTTCCTTCATCTCTCCATGTTTCTCTTCTTTCCAGTTTCCACATTTTATATGACAGTACCCTCCTATTGACTTGTCTGTCACACTTCCATTACCCAAGTAGGCACCACATACCTTCCCAGTAGCCTCACTACATACCAACCATTGGCCGAATTTTTAGCTTCTGACTCCTTTTCTAAGCCCCATATGCTCATTTGTGCCTTTCCCAATATGTGTTTATTCAGAATTTGGTTTAACAGAAATAAGAGTGTTATATTACCGTTGGTAAGCTTAGGTATGATATTTTGAAAGTTTATGCGCTAAACTTTACACCAGGTTCTCAGTGCATTTTAAATTCAAGATAAGTCTTTTGAGATAATCTTTGTGAAGCTGACATGCATAATGGGGAAGCCATGAGAAGTAGCTCTTCAGTTAGTAGGTTACTGTCAAACTATAATATTGTTTGGTTATGTCTGTTGCGTGATACAAAGCAAGAGTTTTAGCTTTGTTCTCTTTCATTAATTATTGAATACAGTTTAACAGCAAGATAATATTAAATAGCTGCTAATCCCTATTTTAGTTGTAAAAACAATCACTACACTGTAAAATGAGTTATAACTTTCTGACAATACTTTGAATTATTAAAAAGTCTAACAATCTTATGAATAAGCAGTCTCAGCAACTCACCTAATGTTTGGTTGTGCCCCCAGAAAATAAACACTGAAAGTTCATCTCTGCCATGATTTTGTGCCCGGGTAGTCAGGAGGACATCCATTTGTGAATCACCGTCATAATCTCCAGGAACTACACTGGTTATGGTAGCACTGAGAGATCTAGAATTAAAAACAAACAAAAAACACCACATGCAAATAATTTTACAAATGTGTGCATGAAAATTGAAAGTACTTGTGTGTTCAAAGGCTTGCCTTTTTGTCCCAATTATTATTAGTTGGTCAAATACAATATTATCCTTCAACAACCTGGCTTTTTACAAAGTCCTTATCTATTGCAAAAGTAACGTTAAATCAAGCATTCTGCAGGCCATCTTCCTCTAAGGAAAGATGACATTTTTAATTCTAAACTTCAGCTAAAAGGCATTCTTCAGCCATATCCTGTTTGTTAATGCTATCTAGACTTCATTAAATCCCTTCATTTGTTGTAGAACCAGTCCTAAAAAATGTGTTTCAGAGAGCAGGATCTTTTGGTTGCATTCCAAGAGCAAGACCATAAAGCAACAGGAGCAGTTTAAGCAGCAGGAATCAGACAGGTAGCTAGATCTTTTTAAAGACAAAGTCATCTCCTCCTATCTTCTACCACATCTCACCACTCCTCCCTGCATTTGTTTGTTCTTTCTATCTTTTTTTACTTGGTTACCTACTCAGAGACTCTGCTTTACACACACAAATGTGGATCATTCTGTTAAGAATTAGAAGCAGATCATTTCTAATGATCATTTCTAAACAAATTAGCTCCTTCCAAGATAGGAGGGAATAAGGAAAAACAAAAATATATAGAACTATAGAAGATGAAGCTGAGCTGTAACAACAATTTAACTTTTAATAGACATAATACTATTAGTAAGCATTATTCATAAGCAATAACATATCCTGTAGTACTATTATAGTTAAAGCTATACATATATATGTACATAAACACACAGATTGTTTTACATTTATTAAAAATTGATGCTTTTTTTAAAGCCACATTTGAACTTAAGAAAGGAACAGGTCTCTACACAGAAATACCAGAACACCATTCTCCATATCTCTTTCTAAAGCAGATGATATTGGCTGGATTCCGTTAGTAACTACAGCAACTAGAAGAATTTCCCTGAAAACATGTCTTGGGACAGAGACTAATACTACCTGCCAAAAAGACTTAACCTATGATATGGAATAATAGTTTGCTTTACTAGGAAATAAAGTCCTGAAAAAACAAGTCAACTGCAAAAATATTCCAAGATATGAGTGTTTTTAAAACTAATTGGAGGACAAAAAACCAAAGCATAGAAGTTCCATGAGGGGGTGGGAAGCCACACCTATTCATTAACAATACGAATGACAAAACTCATCTCCACAAATTCATCTGACCCACAAAATCCAAACAAATCAAAACAAAAATGTACCAGGAAATTAATCAGGAAACTGGTTAAAGAACTGGAGCTCTAAGGGCAAGTTGAACAACACAGTCAAACAGATAACAGCAGCACAGACAATTCTAGTTATGTTCCCACTGACTGCAGAGATGCGCTTTCAAAAAAAATGGCCACTTACATTGTTTCACCATTGAGTATCAATACTTACGTCATTGGTAACTTAACACGGGGCTTAAAGTAGGGCTCCTTTTGGTCAGCCAAAAAGATTATCAACTCATTTCCTGCAAAAGCAAGTAAGATGATGCATAACAGAGGAGGACTGTAAATGGTTTATATACAAGAACAATATTTAAAAAGCTATGCCACAAACAGTCATTCCTCACAGCAGCAAAAACTTTGAAAGACTTCCCATACAACTACTTCCTCCTCATTCAAAAGGAAGCAAAAGGAGCACTTCTTCAATACAACCTATAAATCTAATTGCATCTTATAGGAATGCTAATATCAAGAATCTTCTTTGSGGCTTAGTGTTAGACCTTTCTCTCTGCTATTGTTATCACACCACTTAAAATAAAACTCCCTATAACAAGGTAAGAAACATTACATGTTGAAAAGTAGTAGGCATCAGTTCCGTACAAATAATTAAAGCTTAAAAGCTAACTCAAATGAATTCTTTTAACACTGTCTCTAACATAGCAGGATCTGATACTGCTTTCCCAAGTTGGCTGACAAAAGCACTTTAAGTGAAACTCACAGAAGTAACCTGGTTCCCTGCAGTATTTCCTCATTTAGAGGCAATGATACAAACCACTATCATTTAATTATTTCAGGAAGATCTAAATAAAAGCCCATATTTTATGTTGCACAAATAATTGAAATTCGGGGAAGAAAAAAAAAAAATTTTAACCTGAACAATGAAATGTATTTTCAGTCAGTAAGCCACAATACACACACACCTACTTCTGCAAGTAAAATAATAGTTCACAGCTGAAGAAAAAAAAAATACAATTTTTTTACTCATCCTTTGTTTGTTTTCTGCATTCTCCAAGAAACTCACCTGTAGCATCCCAAACTGCAAGAACTAGGTTACCTAATCAAAAATAATTCTACGGCTCCAAACTCGAGCTACCATAGTATATTTCAAGAGCATCATTCTGTGGCAAAGTTCATAGCTGTGAAATAGCAGAATACAAGCTTACTGGCTATGGAAAAAAAAGATAACTGCCATAAATGTATTTGCCAAGGAGACTATGCCAGCAAATGAGTAAATGAAAACAAACCCTTTCAAAATGGATAGGGGTGACTAGTGCAGTCCCAGCTGGCAAGCTAATAAAGCCTGGGTTGCACTACACATTCACAGATGATTGAAAAAGTTGGCACGCAGTAAGGTAAAGAAGCCTGCTGGCTGGTTAAGCTTTTGATAATAAAGCTGTGGGTTGACTGCTAAAACTTGTAATTCCGATTTCACACTATAAACTTTCACCTGCCTTTTCATCATCTATGTGGTAATGATGATGATGATGAAGAAGAAGAAGCAAATGTGTTTTTCACATACCAGGTTCTAAGTCAATTATACCACTCAGAAATGAGATTTTATGGTCACTAAAGACTGATTTATCAAAATTTCAGCTCAGTGCTGCTCATCAACAGTCAAAAAAACCTGACTACTCTAAATTATTAGATGAACAGAAAACAAAATCACTATGCCACTACATCAATCCACAGTGCACACATCCTAGATGCTGTCTGAAGTTCTTGTCCTCTCATCTCAAAAAGAATACAGAAGAAAGGAAAAAAATGTACATAGGAGGGTGTGAAAAAAGGGAACAGTTTCCATACAAACAACTATTATGTAGATTAGAGGTCTTCAGTCTGAACATCTGAGTGAGGATACCACAGAATTTTTCAAAATTCCCCAAAGAAATGCAGAAGGTGAATAGGGGAATGATCACTCATTGCCCTGTACTATTAGAAGAGACATCAAACACAACTAGAAGGTGGTAGGTTGAACAAGCAAACAGCGTGAGCTTTCCCACTTATCCCTGTTTTATGCATAGACTCACAAAACAGGTAAGCGTATGCACAATTCCATTTATTCGTATATTTTTATTTTCAAAAATTGACTAAACCCAGGGTCCACTGGTAATTTTGAATTGTTCTTGCAACAAGATAGTTCTGGATCTAGATTACCTCTTATGTTTACCTAGTTTACCCTCTCTTACAAACTCTGAGTACAGATTTTTCTTTCATGTATCTGAGCATACGAAACATAACTCTCATTCAAATAGAGTAATTCAAGATCAGAACAGTAATATAAATCCAGCACAAGGCCCAAGACATCATCCCCATTTCCTTATTAAGGGTCAGGATTATCAGGACTGGGCTTCTTTACCAGATCACTGTTCCTCAAAATCTAGTATTATCTCCAATGGTCACTTCTTCAGCACTACTTAGAATTAGCTACCATTTATTCTACTACTTAGAATTCTACTATTTAGAATTAGCTATTACTTTTTGTTTAGAAGGTATGCTGTAAATTTTTCAAGCTACTTTTTGTCAAGACTTAGATTATGAAAGATAATGTTTTCAAGTAGGTTATTTGAGGCTGATTTTTACAGAAAGTATCAAGTAGGAAAACTATAGCAAGTGCCGCTGTGCAGAAGCAAAGAAGAAACCATGAGTCTCGTTTCTAAAACTTTTAACTATTCACATTTTTATACGCATTCATCTGAAAGATAAGAAAGTAAAAATTAAATCTCTCATCACTGACGTTCATTTTAAATCTAATCTTTCAGTGCATTTTTTCAGTAGATGAGCCAGTGGAGCACTTTCAAGGAGCCATGCATTTAAATATCTCAACTAGATGGGAAATTCACTCATGCTTTACCGAAGCTACTTACAGGAACATTTCTGAGATTGAAGGAATAACAAAGGCAAATTTGAGAATAAGTTTATTATCTTAACATGTAGCTTCAAGTGAGTAAAATAATCCAAGATTAACATCCACAAATAACACTGACCACTGATAATAAGCTCTGATTCGGGGTCCCCCCATATCTGAAGCCTAAACAGAAACTCATGGCAGATGACAGCTGTGTGGAACAAATTTATCTAGCCTTCCACTTTAACATAATGTTCAAGGTAGGATAATGTGCAATTTATCTTCTTTACAACTGTGAAATATTCATCTCTGTTTCCCAAAATATTGTGAAAGCAGGAGCGAAAAACCGATTTGTGACCATCACTCTGTAGGACAAAGTCTTTAGATTATTTCACAACCATAAATTCAACTTTAAAGAAAAGTACTTCTTGCCCTATATGAAGCCATATTTTAGTGCAAGTTGCAAATATCTTTTTCCATACAGAAAATATCTCAGGAGCAAAGCAAATGTCAATTTTAGTCTTGAAAATAATTTTATTGCTGGCTGTGCTCGCCCTCAGCAATACTGCAAACAGACCCGAACACCGAACACCACGCTTCAGAAGACAAGGCGAAGAACAAGCAGCCAGCAACGCACAGACTCGGAGGGGATCTCCAGTTGGAAGGGACCCGTACGGATCGTCGAGTCCAACTCCCTGCTCCTCGCAGGACAACTCCCACCGGGAAAGTCTTTCCCTGCCCACCAGGAACCGAGAAGGCACCTCTCAAACAAGCAACCGGTGCCTCTTCAGGAGCACTCCAGGAAGGGACGCCGGGGCAGGACGCCCCGCGGGGCCCGCGCAGGTGTCACACCGGGCGCACCTCCGCCTACGCGGCCCCCCCCAGCCTTGAAACGCAACCAGGAACGCACCCCAGCGACAGGCGCTCCGAACACCGGCAGGGAAAACCCCCGAGGCGCTCCTCGGGGCTCCTGCGACAGCACCCAGGCACCCAGCCGGCTCCGCTCCCGCCCTCCTCCAGACCGACGCCGGTAACGCCGGCGGCCCCGCTCCCGCCCCCGCCGCGCTCACCGCCTCGCAGCACGAACAGGTCCGTCTGCTTGTCCGAATTGAAGTCGCCGAAGGCCGCGAGGGTCCCGTAGGCCTCCGCCCCGAAGAGCTGGGCGGTGACGTTCTGCAGGGCCCCGCCGGGCCCCGCCAGGGCCAGCAGCAGGCACAGCCCAAGCCAGCCGCGGCAGCCCCCCATCCTGCAGCGGCGCAGCCCAGCTCCCCGCCGCGGCCGCCCCCGCCCGCATCACTTACGGCAGCGCAGGGGTGTGCCCGGCACAACCGCCAGCCCGCTTCCGGGACTGACCCGGCGGCTTTGCGACAACGGCGTGACGGCCTGCGCGAGTGTCTTTACGGCTGGCGTGGGTAACCAGGTGGAGATCGCCGCCCGGCTCGTTCGCTGCGAGGGCGGCTGTCCTGGCCGGAGCGGAGCGGCGGGTCCTCACCGCGATGGCGGCGGCACCAGCGGCCCCTGCGGCGGCCCACATGGCTGATGTGAGCTGGAAGATGCTGGAGCTGCGGGCTCGCTCTAAACGTTCAGGTCTGACCTCTTGGCTTGCCCGAGAGGAGCTCCGGGCTCCCTCTCCTCGCCAGCGCCTCTCCCCTTCTTCACTAACTGCCCCATTCCCGCTCTCCTCTCCTCGCCTTTGCCCCGCCACCCTCCCCGAGCTCTCGGCCGACTTCGTCCCCGTGGCTGTGTCCCCCCCCCCCGCCCCGCAGCTTGGCGTGTCACTCACCGCCGGCCCCGCCGCGGCCCTGCCCGGCCGCTCCCGCCCCGCCGCGCACCTGTCGCTCCCCGGCGGTCCCTCCGCGCCGGCTCGGGGGGGCTCTTCCCGCTCCCCGCCTCCCGCTGCGCGGCGGAGGCTGCTGTGAGGCTTTCGCGGCCGCTGTGGAGGGCAGCCTGGTTTCCTGCCGGTGCAGGGCCCCGGTGCGGTGCTCCTACACGGGCGTCTTCGGCGAGGCAGAGTTTCAGGTGATTTACAGGTGTCGTTGGGCAGCACGGTTGTAAAGGGGGCTGCCCGTGGTAGTATTGCTGCAGCTTTATAAAGCTGTCGAACAGATGAAGTGTTTTAAAATTGCAGGCACTTACACGAGAGTACTAGCTTTTGCCAGGTTTCCCTGGGATGAAGATTATTTTTTTTTAACGTGAGCATTTCTTGTTCTGAACTTGGACTGCGTGGCAGCTACGTTCTGGCCTAAATGAAAGGCTGATTACTGAGTTGGCTTGAATTTCTAAAGTTCAAAAAACCTGATTTTTTTTTTTTTTTTTTAAATAAAATACAGTCTTAGTAGGGCTTTAATTGTTAATGTTCTAATGGAAACAGTTTTCCAAATGATCCCTGTGGTGTTTATTTATTTGTCATACGTGCTTGTAAAACTCAATCATTATTTCCTTATTTGCATATTTGATTGGTTCTATTGTGGAATGACTGATCAGACAGTGTGAAAAGAAAACGGGGCTTTATGAGGGCTCTCATAAAGAAAATTGATTGATTAAAGACTACTCTGATTCATATGGCTTTAAAAATTCTACTTATGTATAGTATTAATTTGCACAATACCGTTACTAAGACTATCCAGTAAATGAGTTGTTACTTTGTGGCCAATTATGATTACACAGTACTGTTATCTGAAAATTGATTTACAAATGTAGCCGTAGAGCTCTACAAAATAAAGTCTGGAACCTGCATGTTTGGGGTATGTGAATCCTGAGTCACAAGGCAGCGTGCTAACTTTGGGATTCCCACGCAGATTCAGGCCCTGTGACTGCAGAAGGCATTTGGGTGATTTTAAATGCGTGAGGTTTTTTTAGCTGCTGCTGCCTTCTACTTTTTTGTTAAACATATAGGAAAGTGTCTTCTGTGATAATGACAAATTATTATTGTAGTTCACTTCCTTCTTTTCCTGTTCATAGAGATTTTGTCATTTATATAGTAACTGAAGCAATTTATTTACTGAAGAAATAAAGATGATTTTAGTTGAAATGTTTTTCTGATAAAGGAGTTGATTTAAAATTCAAATTTTATATATAATCTTTCAGGTAACATTCTTATCTAAAAATGAAAATCATGTTCTTGTTTCTCAAATTTACTCCTGCATTTTTATAAGTATGTTGAAATTTGTATAACTTCAGAGCTTTTATACTTCCTTTCTGGCACTGTCAGAAAGAGACATGGTTGGTATAGTCATTGAAAGTGGCTGAAACTCCCCCATACTGTCCTGAATTGGCTGAGGTCTATGCTTGAGAGTCCCAGTTTACAAACTGTACTGTTTGTTTTGAGGTTTTTTTTAGTATGATGCTCGGAGTAAGATATAGTAAACATGGAGTATAGACACATGTACATGAAATGCATGAGTGATTCATGTTTTATAGCTGACAGCAAAGTATCATTTAAGACCCTATCCTGTAGTAGGTAATCCATATCTTCCTGTTTATGTATATTAAATGATGAATTACGTTTTTTCCAGTAAAAACAAATTTTATTGAGAGTTTTTTTCTTTCCCTTCCTTGAGCAATAAAATACTGTTTCATTCGTTGGTACTGTGATAATTAACAGTTAGGAGCAGATTATAAAGATATTCAGTAGTTGGCCAGTCTGCAAACCCTGAAATTTTGGTTACTTTAAAAAACATAAACTTCTTTAAAGATTTGGAAAAACTTGTCATCATATTTACAAACAGTATTTTCTTATTTTACATTCCAAACTGGAAGATGTTCTACTTCAAATAACTGAGATATTCAGTACCATAAGCAATATATATGACTGCAAGAAACATCCTAGTGTAGATTCCACATGGGATAAAAGCAGCACTATACATAAGCAGAATTTTAGCTCCCCGTGCTTACTATTACTTAACACTTTTATATGCACTAGTTAAATCAGTATTTTTATTTAGTCCTGAAATATGTAAGAGAGATTTTATTTGGCACCTTTTGATGTTAGTAGCAAATTTCCTATTGAATAACAAAGCTGCTGTCTGATGTCCAAAAGATGGACTTTTGTGCAGACTGTGTCATTTTACTCAGATAAGTTTTGTGGAAGTAAAAGCAAAATAAAACCRATTTTTAGAGTAGAAGAGGGAAACATAAAATGTAATGAAACTTTACTACCCTTTGTGCTGTGCTCTCTGTCATGTTAATAACTCCACTAACATTGCTTTCACTTAATTTAATGCTGGTTGCTGTTAACTTTTACTAAATAATTTGAAAATTGCTGTAGCTTAGCCTGAGACGTTTGTGATTAGCTGCACCGATTTGAAATGGCCAATTTGGATGATGACAGAACCTCCTCTGCGCATGCTTTTTTAAAATTTGGTAAGTGTGCAGTTCTGTGTTTTGTTTTTGTTTGTGGCTATTTAACTCAACAAAAAATAATTGTGTGGTTTGTGTTTCATGCAGTGTTTTGTGCTAGCAATTTTTTAGCACTGTACAGTAGAACTTAAAAATTTGAGCTCTTTCAGTGAAAATTTCTGAAAATTGGAGTCTACTTAGATTGAAATCTGCGGTTCAGCTCTTCCTATTTTATTTGTGTTTTGTGTTCTTGTAAGTATCTCTCGGTGTAACAATCTCTGAACTGAAATTTCTCTTTTAAGATGGTGGTCATGTGAAAGGTGCACTAAGAATGGTGTTTAGATTTAACTCCTAAGAAAACCCAATGTGACTGGTTTAGAGAAAAGAAGTAAGATTTCCAATAAGTCAGTCATTGTTCCGAAGCTTGACTTTTGGCAATTAAGTTGAAGCAAAATAAAGCCCCCTGGCACGGCTTCTATTTAGAAGCTAGAATGTATGAAGTTGTCAAGACCGTTACTGTTGTAGCTCAATTTATTTTGAAAAGAGTTTGGAACAAATGTGTCCATATTTGAAGCCAGCTGATCTGGGGAAAACTGTGGAGGACTCTTGTTTAGTCTGTGTTGAAACACAGAAGCAGTACAAGTGCTAGTGAGAGTAACCAGGTAAGGGGATTTCAGCTGTCTCTTGGCACAACTGAGTCACTTCAACTACCCTGCCCTGCTTGTGGCATTTCTGTTTTGCCTCCCTTAATGTCAAAGGGCATGTGAAGTGTTGACATTGTAATAAAAAAATTACTCTTTCCTAATTATTATATTGATACTTGATGTTTCTGTTGTTGTGATGCAAAATAAACATTTTTAGTAGCTTTAAGAGCTATCGGTTTGAGTTCTCAGAAATGGCAATGATTGCCTTGAATATCCTGAATTGTTTCCTGCCTTGCTTGTAGCATTTACAAGGCTTGTGTGGTAGACTTTGGCATTTTGGTGTAGTTTGGTTATGTGAAGCTCCTATGTACTGGCATGATAGCCAGTGTTTTATTTCTGGTGTTTAGTAACTTCTGTGTGTTGTTAGTTACTGTAAATCCTGAAATCGGTAATTTCCATTAAGTGTAATGTACTGTAGAGAGAAATTACTTCAGATGATTAGGAAATAGAGAAAGGACAAAATAAATTGGTACATATTTTTTCTTTCTCCATGAAATTCTAATTGAATTGTATGCACAGTCTAACACATGATTTTTCTTGATAAATGATAGTTGAAAAGTTTTGTCACTTTAAAACTATGTAAATGAAACTATGACAAGATTTTGCTCTTTTTTACCTGTGTTATTATCATCACTCAACCTAGGTAACACTTTGTACCTTGTGTTTATTCCTACTGTTTATTCAGGTAGAGGAATACCTTAATACCTTTTTCGTCTTCCTCCCCCATCCCTTCTCCTGGGGTTTCCTTACCATGTTTTCATTGAATTGTAGAACAGTTCAGTTTGGAAGGGATGTTAGGAGGTCATCTACTCCAGCCTCTTGCTCAAAGCAGGGTCAGCTATGAGATCATAGTTTCCTCCTGTGTGTAGTGATTAAAAATGCCCACCGGCAACAGCACAGTTGGTACATGTTAAGTTCATGGAATCAGAGTTCAGATATTTACATATGTGAGAAGTGAATTTTCCTTCTAGCGGAAGTGCTTCTGAAAATTATTTTCTGCTATCACCTTGCTCAACTACATGGGTTTGGGCTTAAAAGCAGATGTATTTTATGGCGGACAACTATTAGAATAAACTGTATTGTATCCAACAGTGTTTCTCTCCAGTACTGTATTAAGTCTGAGCTCAGGAGAGATTGCAGAAGTGTCGAGGGAAAAGAAACGTGATGTTGGGAGGATATAATTTGTTCATATGATATCATTTCGTAAACTTTGCTGTGTGAAGAAATAAAATCCTCTTTGGTCCCAGTGACTTCTGTAACGTGAAGATGTTATTGCCCATGCTAATACTGGGTAATGAAAGTTACTGCGATCTGAGATCCAGAACTTGTTCATGTCTCAAGTGTTGGATTACATCCAGAACTAGTGTCGTGTTAAAGGACTGTGGTCAGTTTTTATTCCCATCAAATCTAGAAAGAAATCTGGTATTCTCAGTTTTTCTTTTGTTTGGTCTGTGCTGATTTAATTATGCAAGTAAACATTTTTTCTTCTGGCATGTGAAATGTTGGAAATAACATTCTTGCCATGTTGCTTCCATTTGTTTGTGATTAAACTTTGGGGGGAGTGTTTGTTTGTTTGTTTTTTTTAAAATTCTGTACTTTGAAAAATTTGAATAATCAATCCTTGTTGGAATATGCAAATCTTTATCCATGGACTAGGTCCAGAATTCCTTTCTGATGCCTATTTTTCTTTAATATCTGCAATTGCTGCCATCTTCAAGGATGTGTGGGTGTTCAAAGCTTCTGTATATAGGAATTTGGGAGCAGGGTTTCAAAATGTTGGCCATAGCTTTTAAATCTAAACATCTAGGCAGTTTATAGCTCTTCCCTGAAGAGCAATTAACGCTAATCTCAAGTATAACTGGAATAAAAATGAAGTGGATGGGAAAGTACTTTAACGTCAGGATGACATAATATTCTCAGCCTCCAGAGGTTGTATATACATAAGTATTTACACTGCTAATAGCTTACCTCAGAGAACTTCCCTCAACTTCCTTCAATTTTGTATTCTGCTTAAGAGGTAATTAAATTGTAAATTTTTCCTGGAATTGTACATTTGAGTTTCATCTGCTAAATAATGTTTTCTTATAGTTTCCATGTCTTAGCTAAGTCAGAAATATCTTGTCTGTTTATTACTTTAGTTCTACACGAGTAATTGATGTCTCTCTTATCAGTTATTGGGCTGTTTCAGATTTCTTCCTGTTCGCTAATACTTTGAAAGGAAATGGCTATCCTTTTTAGTAATTCTTCAACTTGAAGAATGGTGAAATCGTATTACTTTGGAACCTATAAGTGGTAGGAAATGAAAGGGAATTCATTTTCGATTCAAAATATGGATATAGTGTATTTAGTGCAATATCTGGAGAAAAACAGGGATTTAATTGGACTTAGGATAAGGATTTTGAGTGTTCTCTTATCAGACATTAAATATATTAGTGCAGGAAGCAACACTGATTTCCTATCTGTTTGGTTTTTTAGTGATTTTTGAAGTAGTTACTGACTTGCATCAATCCACTTCTGATGTAAGGAAGTATGTAAGGACATACTTCATTCTTTGTGGAAGAAAAACTGAACTACCATATACGCTGTTTAAATTTTGTATAGGGTTGTTACACCGGTATACAGCTGAAGAAATACTAAATCAAGAAATATTCCTTCCTAGCATATCTACTTATTTACCTAAAATAAAACTCACACTGTATGGTTACAATGATATTAATACTTTTTATAAATTAATATTTATGAAAAATAGTATTTGAAATTTATGTCCTCATTCTGTTTCTTCTGAATGCTAACGTACAAACTGAGAACTCAAGGGTACTATTTGCATATGTCATTCTTTTATGTTTAAGTGTTGCAGAGTCTTGCTGCTGTCATTTTTTTTCCGTTTGAAAACCTATTTTAAATATGTAATTGAAAATGGCTTTCTGTGGCAGGTTTTTGTCTTGCTGAAATGAACTATTAAATAGCTTTCGGAAAAGAGCATAGATGGGCTTTTTTTAGCTCTCCTAAAAATAGCTTCCACTGGGTTATGGTCTCACTGCAAAAGCACACAGAAGGAGCAGCTAGCTTCATGTTTGTCCTATCTATTTCTTGCTTTCGATTAGATTGTGATACTAATGAAACATAATTTACCACAGGATTTGTCCAGCAAAATGCTGTAGACACCCAAGTAAAACATAAACTATATAGATGCTAGTGAGGAATTAATGAAGAGTATGTGGAAAATTTTGATTTTGAGTGTTCCTTTAAAGAAGTTTTCCTACTTGTAGTAGGATTACTTTTAAGGAATACTTTCAAGGCATAAAACTTTACTTTTTGTCAATTTTCTTGAACTTTGAATTCATTTCACCTTTGTGTTTAATCCATAGTCTACTCTGGCTGCTTTAATTTATTTCTGCTGGTAAAGTTTCAAACGTCTAGAAGAATATCATTTGTAGATGGTGGTGCTTTGACATTTTCATGCTCTTTATTCTGTTCAATCTTCTTTCTGCACAAAGTTAAAATCTTTGAATGCTCTGAAATAGAAGAATATGCTTTTTGTTCATGATAACTTTATTTTGTTTCTGTGTTGGCCACAGAGGGTAACAGATTGTCTGGTAAGTATGTAAATTAGAACAATTTTATTTTAGAAACTTTTGACTTGTGT
The DNA here is from genome assembly GCA_035582835.1 of Phoebastria nigripes. Lineage (NCBI taxonomy): Eukaryota > Metazoa > Chordata > Aves > Procellariiformes > Diomedeidae > Phoebastria > Phoebastria nigripes. The sequence continues at coordinate 3,706,141 of JAYKAV010001000.1, read as the reverse complement.
GTATAGGTACGTGTGCCTGTGAATACTCAACTTTTTTCATGGTGCAGTACTGGGGTTAACAGTCTGCAAGAAATAGACATTCTGAACCTTTTTCACAGACAAAGGACAGTGTGCAGTTAACAAATCTAAGAGTAAGAATCTTTTTTTTGCCTTTGAAAATCTAGTAAGTAATCATTTCTCATGAATTTGCTGCTTTTTATGCAATAAGTGACTTAAGATTTTTTTCCTATGCATATTCTGTCCTACTTTCACTGAGTCACCTTATAAAATTACATTTACTGCAGGTCACTGTATTGTGTGCTTTTGCAAGATAACTGAATTAATAGTATAACAATAAAATTGTGAATCTTCTATGGACAGGGATTCCTAGGCAAAAAGAAGTAGAAAAATAAAATTGCTTTGAAAAATTGATTTAAATTGAGTTCAGAATGTTGATTTATAAACAGAAGATATAAAAGGTGTGATACATCACAAGTTTTTCTTTTCCATTACAGAACAGCTTCATTTCTTTTAGCTTTGTTTTTTTAGGCAACTAAAATAAATTGGGCTTTCGGTGCTTCCCTCTCAGGCCGTTTCCCCACACGCACGTGTTGTTTGTAGTGTAACCTCTCCCCGTGAGGAAAGGAAGGGCTGTAGGGGAAGCTCAGATGTGTTGTTAAACGTCACCAGAGAATCCATGCACAACAGACCCACAGGAGTCTGCTCAAGGAGGGGTGGATTTTTTTTTTTTTTTTTTAACTACTGCAATTGCAAAGCAAAAGTAATGCTAATTTGGGGGTGGGGTTTGAGTTCCTGAGGGGCAAGAAACATTTTCCAACCTCCCCACCACAGGACTTGATTAATAAAGCCTCTGTCACCACTCCACACACATTCATTTCGTTTGGATGAGAGTCCTGTATATGGACAATCTCCTGTCTAATGCTTGGATATGTGCTGGGAGTGCGAAAGAGGCGACTTGAATAGGAGCACTCTGCTGCATCCTGCCAGAACTGCTTGGCTGGCTGGGCTTCCCTGGCAATTCATTTCTCTGAGCTTTTCCGAAGGACAGCATGCAGTCCGGAAAGGGGAAATTCTCATTCTTCCTGTTATCAAATGGCTCTGTGGGAGATCTTGCCATCCAGAACACTGAATAAAGCCAAAGTGATTTATGGAAGGAGAGCAGTATGTTACTCTTAAATGAGAAGTTGGAAATGGTTTACCCCAGTAATTTTTAAGAAATCGTGTCTTTCTGATAGGTAGCTCATTTCAGCTATCAGGAAAACGGACTTTTCAGGTGCAAATAGGGAAGCACTCAGTATGTGGGATACTGAGAAGGAAAGATGTGGATTTGATAGCATTGTATTTCTCTGGAATATGGGTAATTTGGGCGCTTTATCTGTTGGATAGGTTGTTTAAGCTTTGGTAGTATGTGAGAACAAGCTAACCCTTTTTTTGATTCAAGACATGAAATCAGCTGGGCGTATTGTGGTGGGTGATAATGAGGTTAGGATAGGTAAAACATTAATAGTGTTGTACATGTTCACCATTTTAGCAGGCAAGTAGGGAAGTAGTAGTTAAATTTGGGCTACTTTTGTCCTCCTTCCTTCTATTTTTCTGCATATCTTTAGGAATTCTGTCTGTAGCATGCTTAACTTCTAAGAAAATGTTCCTAGAAAATTCTTAACATTYAATAGGCTGTCTTCAATAATTAAACTATACATTTATGTAGCATTTGCTGTAGCTGAATATCTACAAGGCATTGGAGATGCAGATGGAGGTCTTGTTTGTGTGGACAGGTACTGTAGAAAAAATGTGTATAAAAATCTATTCTCTGAGATTATAGAAATTACAGGTTTTTTTGTTTGCATTGAAATTCGATAAATTGTGCTTTTGTATAACAAACATAAAAAAAATCACATTGCAGTAATTTTTAGCAATAGTAGAATTATGAAACTAACTCTGATCTTGATTTTGTTTTTTCTCTTCTTTTTTTTAGGTTCAATTTATGAGCCACTGAAAAGTATTAACCTTCCAAAACCAGAGGGAGGAAGTCTGTGGGACAAATTAGATCATTATTACAGAATTGGTAAGTTAATAATTGTTCCTACCATGAAAGATTTTCAGTGTAACTTACTGAAATATTTACAGTTATGGTTATGACAGTAATTAGCTTTGTCTTAAAATATTATCTGCAGTCTTTAATAAGGATTTTTATTTTCAGAGAGGTAAAGGATTCTGTCATTACAATTCCTCATAAGATTCCTGTGATAATATAATGCATGTATTGGGATATTTCATACATTGCTTGAAAAATCATGACCTGTAATTAGTGTTTAAAATTATCATCTGCATTTGTCAAATGGTAGAATAGATTCTGAGTTGCACCTGATGGTCTTGGATGGGGAGGGGTAAAGGTAATCTGCTGACAGTTTTTGATGCTTGAACTAACCCAGATATGAATTGGAATTGATATTTACATGTTAAATATCATTGCTACATTATTCTTACTTGAGGGTAGTTTCTTAAATTTCTGCTGGGAGTTTGAAAGGCACGAAAACTGGAGGGCTGAATTACATTTCTTGTTGAAAATGAAAATGTATATTGGAAATCCAGTCCAGCTGTAAGACTGAATTTAGAATTATTTTGGATAAAGTGGTAGCCTAGTATTGTGGCATTAGCCAGATACAGGTGAGGAAACATTTAAATAGAAAAAAGCTTTCTTGTAGTACTTATAAGAGTTTGACAGGTGATCAGTGAGAAGTTAATTTTTGTTACTAATGGTGCCGAAATTTTATCTGTTAGCTAACTTACTTTTAAGCCAACTTTAGTGTTTTTCTTTACATTGTGAGATAATTTTAAGCCAAACCCATACACGTTAAAGAAGCAATGGTTTATTTTGATTGTTTTGGGTGTTGGGGTGTATGTGTTATAATAAAGTCCTGCCTGTATTCTAAAATCAATTTTTTTAATGGCTGTGCAATTGACTGTTTAAGTTTTAGTCAGGCAAGGGTATAGAATAGTGAACAATTTTTCCACCATTCTAAAAATGTGGGATGAGACTCCCTTCATTCAAATTCCTTTTTGAAGTGAAATCTGAGAGTTGTGCCTGGTCTATCCATAGATCTATCTATCCATCTATCTATCCATAGATGCGCTGCTTTTTGTAGATGTGTTGCTTTTATCTTTCTTACAGAGGAGGTGACTGTTCAATTTACTTTTAATGCTTGGCAGCAGCAAATCTGTGGTGGTGCTTGCTATTTATCTGTTGGGCACTTATATTGCAAGCAGTCTGCTGCCTCAGTAAAAATTTACTATTGGATTTATACTTCATTTTAGAATAATCTATATTGACTTTTTCAGGTAACATTTTATCAAATTTCTTGTTATAACGTATTAAGTCACTGAAGAATATAATGCAAAAAGCCGTAACACCCTGTAATTTTCATTTAAAATACTTAATTTTTAATACATAGACAATGAAGAGGCTTTTTTAAATTAATGCTTGATAACATTCTGGAAAAAAAATTGCTGTCTTGTCTTATAATGGACAGGTTATCATTAGAAGGGTCATGTTCAAGGACATTAAGCCTAGTTTCAATCTTGTAGCACGCTGGTTATTATACAATTTTAGGAAAACAATTCACAAAATGCAAAATATTAAAGTACAAAAAGAAAGAAAGTAATATTTAGTATTTTTTCTAATTCACTTCTGACAACTTGAAAATTCCTGTCATATTCTATTTTTATGTCAAGGTACTGAGTTAAATAACTGTAGTTGTCCTTTCTCCTTACTTATTCATTCCTTTCCTTTTTTAAAAATATTGATACAATCATCTGGCCTAAGTTAAAAATTTAATTTTTATGAATGTAAGTTCTGCAGAGTTTAACTATTTAAATTATTTGGGGGGGCAGCTGGCATACTGTAGCCCCCCCCCCCCCCTTTTTTTTTTTCTTTTTTTCCCATAAAAGGGAAATTACTGGGTTGCATTGTAGAGACTCTGTACACAGTGGGTTGTAGTAGAACAGAGCCATATAAATAGTTTTGAATACTGATTTTTTTGCAAAAAGGTCTAATTTGACTGAAAAAACGTGATGAATTTTTTTGTGTGTGTGTCTTTCTCCTTACCTTTCTTTCTTTTCTGTTTTATGTTGTGCATGCTCTAACAGGTTGTTCACATCTTGATTTATTCCTGAAAATCTATGTAGAAACTGGAAGAAACCTAAGTGCTGTTAAGACCATTTTTTCTTTTTTCCAGTTAAGTCAACGTTGCTGCTTCATCAAAGCCCAACCACAGGTCTGTTTCCTACAAAAACATATGGGGATAACCAAAAGGCAAAAGTACACGACAGTCTTTACTGTGCTGCATGTGCCTGGGCATTAGCCCTTGCTTACAGGTGAATAACTTCTAAACTCACATCTCTGCCATGTTACATTCTTTCTGTTATGCAGTTCCCCGGGAATGTTTTAAAAGATGAAGCTTTATCAAAAATGTAAACCCATAGAGATGGTACATGTTTCCAAATCTCAATAAAAATATTTATGTAGCTACTAGGTTAAAAAATGTCACTCTACTTTTGGTAAGTAAACATGTTTTCATATAACTTAATTGGTACCAATATTCTGAAACAGAGGAATTAATGCATGCTATTAAAAATAAAGGTTATTGTGGCAAACTGTACCCAAGGAATACTGCTCATTTTAAATGTAGTAGGAGAGTTCAGAGCAGAAGCAGGCTTGTTGCAGGTAGTAACAATCCAGGTACTCGCAGGAGTCTGAATCCTTGAATGCTGAGAAATGTATATTTGGGAAACAACAGTGACTATCATCCTCACCAGGTACAAAGGCTGGGCAGCCTCAGTTGTTAGCTCTTCTTATTTTCTGTTTCTTCTGTTTCCACTGCTGACTCACTAGAGAAGTAGGTTAGGAATTTGTGTGGTGTAGTATGACCTTAAGAACTATGGGAGAGTTACCTCCCATAATAATTTATTCATAATTCCCTCTCCTTTAGGTCAAATAACTATGAAAATAGCTTTCTGAGATTTAGTATTCCTTGTTTCCAACCTTGCTACCCCAGCCACCCAGGAAAACAGAGTCAGAGGTGATGATAACTCAAATGCAGTGTTTTTAAGAAAGAAGATGGTGTGCAGATATTGAATAATTTACTCTCTTTAGTAATCAACTTCTTGTATTGAGGTAGTGATCACATGCTTGGACAAAATTCTAGTATATTTTACAGAAGAAGGGCCAGAAGTAATACGAGGAGCTACTGTTGAAGTAAAGATGATCTACTTAGCAGATAAAAAGTTTTGAGTTTCTTTTTTGTCTCCATTTATTGCTTTAGATTCTATACCTCTGACACCAATCTGAAAAAAATGKTGTTAAAATTGTCTTCTAGGAAATGTTGTTACAAAATGATGCTTTTTGAAAGAGAAGACGTACAAAGATCTGTGTTTACTTCTGGAGATGCCGTGCCTGAGATGTAATGCGTTTCAAAATTTTGAGAAACTAGCAAAAATTATAAGGAAATTAACATTCAGAATGTGTAATTATTACTTTAATTTCTTATATTGAAATCTTTGCGTCTTTCTTTTAATTCCTCTTTCTGTTGGTGAAATAAAGCATTTGAAAACAAAAAAAAAAAATAGAAGAAATTTAGAAGGAAGAATGAAAGGGGCAGGATTGATTGTTTTGAATTTTCAGCAACTCATAGAAGAGAGCATGGCATAATGTTGCCCGAGTTATTCAGTCTTTAATTTCCAATATGTAGAATCATAGAAGATGATATATGAAATTTGTTGCAGGTTGAAGGAAGGGCAAAGTGGCAAGATAAATAGTTTGTGTTACTTCCAGTTATGCTCAGAACAGGGCCCTGAACTTCAGGTGCTGTGCAACAAATTTTCTTTGATGGGCAAAGGTTGATGATTGAAATTAAGTGAACGGCTAAAATCTGAAATGAGCCAAGATACAAGACTCATATGGAAGGCTGCATTATCTACCACATGCAGATTACTGTGCTTGACTCATGCCAGTGCTACTGTTCACTTTCATAAAAGCTAAATTTCTTGAGAGCATGTTAAGAAAACAAACACTGCTGTTGTGAATAGAGGAAAAATGTTTTAACATGAAAACTTCAGACCTTTTACATGTGCTTCTTATTGCTCTTTGGATTTATGATAAAATTGAGAGTAAATCCTACTGCTTAAAAAATTCTTAACCTATTAATTTTGCATTATCTGGTTTTATTCCTTGTGGGGTTGCTTTTTCTCCCCTTGTTTCAACTTTGTAATTGAAAGCAAGTGCATTACTTATATTATTATTTAAATAGCGTGATTTCTGGATGTGTATGGTTTTTGAAGTTATCACTGCCTTCCTAATTTTCAGTGTAGGTAGCAGAACCTCAGCATAAACTACTAACATGTTAAGTATGGTGGAAAAGGATATGCTTCGTTTGCAGCGTAGTTATCATCCACTTAGCTGTAATCAAATTAGTAACAGCTATAAAGTGGACTGAGAAATAGCAGTGAGCATGTTATGCTGTTTTGCGTGTTTGTATCAGACACATGTTGTTGTAAGTTACAAATATGTAAGAAAACGTTATTTTCACCCTGAAAGGCTCAATCAAAAATTGAGAACTGGAAAAGACAGAACACATGAATGCAATAGTCAAGGTTGTTTACACACAATACATTTCTTATAGTTAAAATAACTTGGGATTTGGCATTGTTTTTAATATACATTTAATAATACAGTAACTGTCAGTGTTGTTTGATTTCACGGTATGTTGTTTGATTTCACGGTATAAAAATACTGAGGTATCTTGAAATGCATTTCTGGACATTCAGAGTAGTTAACTTTCAGACTCTTGTATGCACAGCTGTAGTTTATCCACATCATCAGGAAAGTGACTGCTTGATTATGAATGGCAGATATTTTGTAGAGTTAAAGCGAAATTGCCTTTGCGTTTTGGATCTCTCACGGAACACAGAACAGTGGCTTGCAATGTTATAATATCAGCAAGGATTTTTTTTTTTTTTCCTTTTTAAATTTTGAAATAGGAATGTTTGTGTAAGTTGCCACATAAAGACATTTTTTTTTTCTTAATTAAGGAAGGATGGGTAGGGCTATAAATATGTTGATATGAGTGTGGGCACCACTATACAACAGTGTTAGTTAAATACTTAGTATTCCAAAGCACTAATGTGTCCTTTTTTTCTTTTTTCCCCTCTAATGCATTTCCAATTTGTTTTATGAGTTATCTCTCTTACCCAGGCGTATTGATGATGACAAGGGAAGGACTCATGAACTGGAGCATTCTGCTATAAAGTGTATGAGAGGAATTCTCTACTGCTACATGCGTCAGGCTGATAAGGTAAAACACTGTAGTGTGGACACAAGCACTCACTTAATTCTAAGGGATTAATTAAACTGTGGAAAACTAACTTCTAAATATAGATAAAATTCAAAAGGGGAATGCAGTATTACTGTGTCCCAGCTAAGAACAGCTGCTTCACTATTGTTAGGTTGCAGCATTGTTTTAGGGTATAAAAGACACGAGCGTTTTGCGAAGTAAACTGCAGGGCATGCTTGAAACTTCTTTGCGTTCCTTTTGCTGTTATGTATGCCATTTAAGCATTAGACCGTTAGTAATTGGGGTTTTTTGGATGTCTTTTTAATGCTTAAATGGAAAGTGTAGAGTTTCTTTTAGCTAAGGCTGGAGAGTTTTCTTTGCACTGTTAACTTGGTTATTGCATTTGCAGTTGTTCTCCTTACCTAGGTGATCGTTTTGATTATTTTGCTTGGTTTCTTTAGCAGCCACTTTGCAGTATTCAGAAGGGCAGCAATCCAAAATGAATAGGGAAACAGGGTAATTTACTTATGTTTTAGTACAGTTGATATATTCAGCCTGTAATCCTCTTGTGAGTATAACCTGAATATTCTTGAATATTCAGGGCTTCTCCTTATCAAAATTTAGATGTGGTGGATTAATTTTGCATAGTGGTTAGCAGTAATTCTACCAGTAGTTAAATATCTATATTCCATGTGATTATTTTAAGTTTTATGTCACTGACTTTTAACTGTATTATTAAAAATAATTCTCATGTTACCATGTAGCTTCCATCACTTCTAAGCACGCAAGCTGAAATGTAAAGTCTGTAGGCATGTGATATCAGTAATAATACTACTACTACTACTAAGCAAATCAGGTGTATTGCCAGTTGTATTTATGCTGACATGGTATTTTTTTCTCAGTTTTCTTAGTCTGTTTCTTTGTAGTCTTATATCTTTAAATAATCTTGACCTAAATTGATCTTGTTACAGTTGAGCTGCTGTTTTTCTCTTTGACATGCAGTGGGTTTTTTTGAGGATGATCACTGCAGATATCAATAATGAGCATTAAATTAAAACAGGTATCACACTGCTGACATACAGGTAGTCAGTTTTTGCCTCGATTACTATAAATGCTTCTCTCTTCCTACAATGTAGGAAAGACAATAAGCCTACAATAAGCAGTCTGAGGTACCTAACAGACATAAGTCAAATTGGACTTTATTCTGAGAGACTCTGTACGTGCTGGCCTCATGTAGAGGGAGGATATTTTTTAATAATATGAATTATATATGCCCAAATGCTAAGGCGTGACTTGAATAGATGATGATGCTTGTGACAAGAATTGCAGATGTTATATTCTGTTGCTAATGAACATATGAATTATGACCTAAAATGTATTGAATGTGTTCATGGACTAGACATGATAACTCCACAAAATAGTATTCACTTTGTTGCTTCTGGGGCACATGCTATATGCTATGTATGTTTTGTTGGTGGAGAAGAATATCGCATGAAGATAAGATCAGTGTTGAAAATGTTGTGAAACGTGGACCAGGTCCTGGCAATAATGGTTAGAAAATTTGAAAACTGTTTGTTGGAGAGCATGTTATGACTTGAGGAATTATGGGGAAGGATCTTCTTTTGTTACCTTCATTCTTTTCTTTGTAAATTTGATTTCCTTTCTCTGCCCTATTGGCATTGCTCTCTGACAGTCCAGATTTGTTTTCTCAAATGGTTTTCTGAGGTAGCAGACATTGTATTTTGTGACAAAAAAGGAATCAAAACTACTTTAAAACCACTGTAGTTCTTATTTCACTCCTTTGTTGTTAACCTCTTGTATTTGTAATTCATCTTACTGCATTACATCTCCATCGTAAGAGATTCTGTATCATAGAGGCTCATTCTGAGGTCCAACGATAGTGTCTATGACTAAAAGGTGATTTTAATCTGGGGTACTATTCTTCCTATCTATAATCTTTATGTTTTCTTTTTAAGCTGTCAGCTTTGCCTTCCAGTATCTGTAAACATTTCACTGTACATCTGAATGTCACAAACTGTGCTCGCCAAAATAAATCTTTGTTTTCCCATGTACTCTTTTATACTAGATACTCTTAACTCTTGCAGCTTTTCGTTTGTTACATGATCTACATGTGGCAATTTCTGAACACTTTTGTAGGTCTATAACCCAGAAGGCTTAAAAATTATTATTAATAACAATAATGATTTCTTTTTTGTTTTAAAACCTTTGTCACGTTGTCAAATGGTACGACAATAATTATTAAATTTTATGGAGCATTATGGATCATTATTCATAAAGATTATTAGAACTATTGTTCGCAACAGAAGTTTTGGGCTCTTGCACTCCAGTAAGAGCTTTAAACTAGGAATGGTGAGGGAGAGAGAGAGTGCTCAACAATCAAGTGAGGAAGTGGTGGATGGGGTAGGCAAACAAAGGGGCCTGGGGTGATGCAAACAGAAGGCATGTAGCATTAACTGAAGTGGAATTGTCCCAAGCGTACGTGTGGAAATAAGGAGGTACCTATGGGACAGCATTATGGAGAAGAAAGCTCTCATACCTTTTCTGGGAAATCAGCATGCTTGGGTGCCTCTCAGAAATGCCCGTGCACTAATGCATGCAGCACGGGGAACAAAAAGGAGGAAATAGAAGTATGCATGCAGCTCCAGGGCTATGATCTCATGGGATCGCAGAGGCGTGGTGGGATAGCTCAAGTGACTGGAACACTGATGGATGGATACAGGCTCTTTAGGACAGGCCAGGAAGGTGAGGAGGGGAGTTGCCCCATATGTGAGAGAGTAGCTGGAATTCATGGTACTCTGCTAGGGAAAGGTAGTGAGCCAGCTGAGAGCTTATGGGTCAGGATTCTATATGTACGTTTCGGATCTGTGAATTCAGGGTAGGCATGATATGCTTTGACATGCTTTCTGCTAAGATTTCAGCTCCAGTAAAATGAGGTGGTGTTTGTCCAGAAGATGCAAGTGACTAAGCATCTGTAGCTATCTATTACAGTTGTTTTTTTTTCTACCAGTCCCAAAGAGACTRGAGAGATGGGTTGAATATTTGTATTCTTTAAGTATATGTATACTTTAAGTATGTATGAAATAGTTTCTGGTAAGTTTCAGGAACTGTTGTTTTTAAGTTTTACATAGTGTTCATTTCAAGAAATTTTGAAATACCTGAGTGTTATAGTGAATTTGTGGTTGCCAAACATACTGAAATTATTGACTTTGATTTTATGTTTTGCCTTTAATTCACCTTTAGGTTCAGCAATTTAAACAAGACCCCAAACCATCTGAATGTCTTCATTCTGTTTTCAGTGCACACACTGGAGATGAGGTCTTCTCCCATAAGGAACATGGTCACCTCCAGGTAAAATATGCATGTGTGTATAAATGAAAGTTTGGATGATTTTAAATAATGTTATTGTTGTCTCCATTCTTTCATGATGCAGCTGTGTCTGTTAGATTTATGTTAGATGTGTTGTACTTGATAAAATTGAGATTCCTTCTGCATCTTTTGGTGAAGAAGACAGACTGGTTTGAAATGTAACTCTGTGGTATGTTTTGGTCAGAAGGTACTGAAATGTTGTGGGGTTTGTGGAGGTAAACGGTTGGTTGTTTATAAAGTTGCTTCTTTCTGAGACCAACAGATGGCTGTCAATAAATAATCCTGGCAAAAAAATGTTGAAGTAGTCAGTAAAGTGAAAGATTTAGTGTAATCTTACATTGAATATTATATTTTTTTATTACTGTTCCCAGCTTAATTTTCCATAAGTCTGAGCAATTTTCATTCATAGTAAAGATTTAATGTACACTGTCAACAGCTTTGTGTAGTTACAGATTTGTTGTTCACTATTTTGTGTAGTGGTTCCTAGTCAGATTCATTGCATAATTGATTGTTTTATTGCCTTTCATTTTCCAAAGCATTGATAGACTCTTTTTTTTTTTCCCCCCCCCCCTCTTTACCTTCAGACTCTTTTTTGCATTCATGACCTTGTTCTTTTGCATTCCATAACTCTGTGTGCTCTCTTTAGTTCAGAAATCGCTAGTGAAATTATTCAGAAGTGACAGTAGGTTGGTAATTATTTAATTTCACGGTGACAACATCACTTAAATAGTTTGTACAGTAAATGTGTTGGATTCAGGAAATGTATGTTCTGAGAAAAATGATTTATGGAGTTATCCTAAGTTAGCATTTTGGACTTCTATGTGAAGCTTCCTGAAGATCTTTTATCTGCAAGAGAATACAATAATTTTGGGACCTGGGGAGCACTGTATGATAGTTCAAAGTCTCTGTTATTTGTGGCAACTCAACCCTTCCCATAAACATGAATGCACGTTCCCTTCTGCCATCAGCAAATCTCAAAGAATAGAGGGTTTTCAGCTCTGTGGAGACAACAGAAAACAGAGTAATTGAGGTGGTTCAGTTGGGAAGAATGGAATATATTACGTAGCTGGTCTGCTGTTATTGCTGTACTTGGTGTTTTTCAGATTGTATTAAGAAACTGGAGTCAGTGGTCTTTACATCTTTTGGAATTTCTAGAATTTGGACCTTATTCTTAATCTGCTATGTTTCAGATATGGATCCAATTTTTTGTTCTAGATGGTTTCTCTAAATTTCATATACTGAATTGTGGTTTTATAGCTCATTGAAGCAAGTTATTGTGATAAACTTACTTTCTCTGGTGAAGTTGTACAAATTCTCAATTATACTAGCATTCTTTGTAACAAAAGCAGTTTTCTTTGATTCATTAATAAATTGACATTATGATGCTCATCTGTACAGCTGCTGAAGGTAATTACTGTTAATAATAAATGCTATGTACAGCTACAAAAGAAAACAGTTTTTCACAAATATAATCATACCTGAATGTTGTAATTATACTTCTGTCAGATGATAATGCTAAAATTCCAGTTAGGAATGAAGTGATTTGCTTTTTAGATGTGCTGTGTACTATTCAATATGCTACTTGCCTTCTTGGTGCTCTGCTTGCTAATAAATTGTCATATATGTAAACGTGAAACAGCTTGTGACTAAAGTGATTGCCTATGGGTCAAAGCAGTATGCCTAAGCAAAAACATTTTAATATCATAGTTTCAAATAATTTAAAAAATGATACTGCAGCAGAAGTTGTAGAGGACAATGCTTGTTTGTGGCATTTCTTCCTATTGATTGTTTCCACATCATTACATCTAGGATATTGGTATATTAGAATATTTTTGAAGAACCAAAACTGTGTTATAGTGGGACCATCTTTGTTAGTGAGTAATATCACATTTAGCTTGTTTATGTTTACTGGAGTCAAATAAACATAAAGTTAATTATAGTTTCCTTTCTGTCTTTAATTACTTCAGATAAATGCTGTGTCATTATTTCTCCTCTATTTGGTTGAGATGATCTCTTCGGGGCTGCAGATTATCTACAATACAGATGAGGTACAAATTGATTTCCGATGTTAAAACACACGCTGTATTAAGGTTGTTTGTTTTGTTTTTTGTTTTTTTTTTTTTTTTTTTTCCTTGGTTTTATTTAATTACCAGCTGTGAAATAATTGTTCTGGAAATACACTGCAGATATTTTCCACTTTTAATGGAAGTCAGAAAAGAGAAATGGAATGAATGGGTAGTGAAATAAATTAATAGCTAATAAAGTGTTAGATATGCAAAGAGTGAATGTAACATGACCTTGAAAACTTCTATAGTTCCCTGCTATTTCTGAAAGGTACAAGGTCAAGAATTAAAAGGTCTGTTAGGACAGTTAACTTCTAGTTATGTTGTTCTCACTTTTCACCTTATTTCAAACTGTCAGTCAGTGCATGCTGTCCAGTGGAGTTTCAATATAATAAATAATAGGGTTAATTTTCTGGAAAACTGAAGGACTTTCTTCAAATACATATGAACCTATGGGTGTTAAGAAGTTTTGCTGTATCTTTAATTGAAAATAAACCAATTTTATATCATGGTAAGAGATGTTTGTAAGATTGTTAACTGGTCTGTAAATAAGATAATAATAGCCACCATGGCCTTGACTTGAGGACAAGTCATGTCAGGACAACCTGCTGTCCTGCTCTAAAATGAGGTTATGTTTTGAGACAGGAATGGAAAGCACAGATTTTTTTTTTCTTTCTTTCTTTTTTTTTTTTCCAATTTTCTTAATCTGGATTTGTTTAAATTTACTCTGTTCTGTTTAATAGTCACTGCTCTACTGCCTTAAAAAGCTTAAATGCACTTATAGTACTACCATTTTAAAAAAAGGGAGATTTTTCCAGAAATAGTGTATTTGCATTATATTTCTAAAAYGTACATCTTCATTAATGTTTTTTCTTTAGATAATGAGAAAACTAAGTGATGCAACTTGCCTCCTTTCTTGCTTAGTTAGATCATATGATAGGTCTATATTATTTTCTCTGAATTGCCTTTATGTCTGTGAGGAGGCGAATGTATATAATTATGTATTTACTTAGTTTGACTTATAATTTATATTATCCTCCAGATGTTTGCATTTAATTACAGAATCTGCAGAAAAAGTGCATGTGTATAGACTTTCCAGTCAGTGGATATTCTCCTCTTCAATGTCAGGATGTAGTTTTCATTGCAACCATAGTCTAGAAATCTGTGGACTATGGAGATTTATACTAAGATTATCTTAGCACAGACCTGTACATTCTATTAGTCTCTGTATAGCTTCAACAATTGAATATATTCTCAGATCTTATTAATGCCACATAATTATGGTATTTCCAAGTTTTCCTGTGTGTCTAGGTAATATTCAGCATAGTGGCATTGGCAGCACTGTGGATGTGGCAATCTGCTACCCAAACATCAAGTTGGATATTTCTTTCCAATGATATCATTGCACGATGTATTTAGTCTCTTTCCTTTCATAGAGAGAGGGTTTTGAACCAGTGCTAGCACAGTGGAAGGTGCTGGCAGATGGCTGATATTTGGCAAGCTGTCTGCATGAATATGCTTGTACACAGAACTCTTGGCTTAGGAGGCAATCATTGTATACTGTGCTGCTTGATGTCAGGCATGGCAGCTGTCAATGAGTTACCCTCTAGTTGCATCTGTTTGCAGTTGAAAAATTAATTTAATCGCATCTTTGCATCCATAACAAAGAGAACAGTATATGATTGTGCAAGTGAATGAATTTGAGAGCAGTTATATACACATAAAACAGAGTAACACTAGTATTTGCAGTCATCCATGCTGCATGTGTATTCTTTATTACACCTTGCCCTCCACACGCTTGACTTCTGGATAAATAAGCTTAACACACACAATCCATGATTTCTGTAAGTGCGTTAGCATTGACTTGGTTATAGCATTTATATGCCCATGATATGAATGATTGCTCTCTGAAGATTTTGGTTTGCAACTGGTTATCTGCTGCCTTTTTTCTGTAAATCTGCTATTTGGAAACCCTGAGTTCATTTCATAAAATATCTGTAATTGACCATTTTTTTCTCATGTTCTGAACTGGTAGAAAGTCATCAGTAAGGTTCTGTATTTCTATGTGGTGCTCTTTGCTTGTTCATTTAGCTAATGCATCTAAATTTAAGTTAATGATAGAAATAGGAGAAGCCACACTGTTAATCACTGGGTGTTCTAGCTTCATTCAGAGAAAGTTCATTTTAATACAACCAAATGCTAAATTACAGGGATTAATAATACCAGCCATATCTAAAGAGTGGGACAGTCTGTTTCCTTGAAAGTACTAGCTATGAAAAGATTTAGGTGTACAGATAATCATACGTAAGCACCCCATAGTGAAATTTTAGCAGAGACATATATAGAGAGACAAGTAAGTATAGAATTGTATATATTGCTGGTGGACTGGTATTAGCATAAAGGGTGTATCTGAAATAGTAACTTTTTTTAAGATTTAAAGAAAAATGGAGAGAAAAGGACAAAACAGAGATATGCAGGTAAGTTAAAGTGGAAGCAAATACCTTTCAGTAAAAGATTCAGTTTTTATCTCATAGCTCATTTTAAAGAAAAAAACAAAACAACAACAACAAAAAACCACAAACAAACAAACAAACAAACCCACCACCACAACAACAAAAAACACTTGACCATAGCAAAGTGGATCCTCCTCTGTAGTTCCCCAGTATGGTTGTGTTTATAGCCATTGCAATATTCTCTTTTCCCACAGAATCCCGTAGAATAATTTGGATGGGAGGGGATGAAATCCCTGCTTTGGTGGATGAACCCGTGTAAATCTTGTGTTTGTAGTTAAATTTCCTGTAAGTTCTAATCTGTGGACTCTTTGAGGTGAACTGTAAAATTTATCATCAATTTAACTTTTCTACAACTGAGCAACTCCAAATGTCTCTTTCAACAGTGTAAATGAGGAAAAAGTATCTGATTAAATAAGTCCCCAGCTATAGTGAAATACCCTTAAAAGACCATAAATACCTTAAAATACCCTTAAATACCTTAGTATTCAGTTGAAACATATTGATCCAAGAGGAGATTTTAATTATAATAAACTGGTTCAGAGTTTTATTTGTGTTTTATAAAGGAGTGTGTTTGAATCTGCATAAGTATGTATTATCTGGAGCTAGTATAATAGAACTTTGGCATATCAATTCTCTTAAAATGAATTAAGAAACAGCACCAAGATTGCTGGTCCTTATCTTGTAGGATTTAATTTCTTTTGCTCTCTGATGTTGTTTTTAGGACAAATCTTTTTTGAAAGATCAAAATACCACCTTTTTGGAGCTCTTCAAATATGTGTCTTGAATATGAAGTCATTTTTATCCCTGGCTTTGTTGGAACTTTTGCGTAAATCACATCATCACCTAATTTGGGACAGATTAAAAACTGGTTTTAAAGAGAATATCTGAATGTGGGAACATCATTCTCTGGGGGGRAAAAAAAAAGGATGGAAGGCACAGTTATGATGGCTGAGGAAAAACAACTTTGTCTTTTTGAAAAAATGAACAAAAGAAAATATGCTTTCATTTTTTTCCATCACTTTTCTTTCTTTCTTTCCTATAGGTGTCCTTCATTCAAAATCTTGTGTTTTGCGTGGAAAGAGCCTATCGTGTACCAGATTTTGGTGTCTGGGAAAGAGGAAGTAAATACAACAATGGCAGTCCAGAGTTGCATTCAAGGTAGGTGAGCAAACGTAGCTCTTTCAGTCAAAGCAAGTAAATGTGATATGAATAAAAAGAATTCATGAGGTGAGTTAAAAATAATAATGCATTAAAATACTGTTTGAACTAGATTAAGGTTCTCTAAAGACTGAGAGATGTATTTTGGGAAAGTGTGAAGCCTAATTTCATCATCGTATGCATGCTGAAATAACTGCATAGATGCTTAGCTATTTGAGTATTCAAATTCCAATAATTATGTGCAGCTGCATGCATATAATTCTGAAAATTGCTTTCGGAACAGTTCAGCTTCTTGAGGCATGTGCATTAGATTGGATTCACAAAAATGTTTAGGAATATCCTGATTTAAGAAGGTGTTGAATCATGAGTCTAGATTTTCTCATCTCCACCATGCTGGGAGGAAGGTGCTGGACACTGTGGAGGACAGCCTAGTGCACAATTTCTTTTCCAGGTTCTTCAGATGCTGCAGGTAACTGGGCATTCTGACCCCTGTCACATGAGACAGTTAGGAATGCTCTTAACGTTTTAACATTAGAGTGGTCTGGTTCACTTCAGTGGAATTGCTCACATGCAGTCTATCTTGAAGGATCAAATCTGTAATCTGACAACTTGCTTCTTCTAGCGTTACTATTGTTTTCTTCACTTTTTGACTTCTGAGGTTTTATTAATCATAAAAATGGCTATAGCTTGGTTATCTTAGGATTTTTAAAATATCATTGATCATCATAATTATCATGGGCTTGCAAATAATACACGTGTTTCTTCCAGTCTTTGATGTTGCCAAATGAATCTGTGTTCTCATTTCAGAATGAAATAATTTTTCTTAGTTCACATACAGGCATGTATCTTAGGCTATAGATATAATTACACGTCATTGCAGCAAAACAATTAATTTAAGTATGTTTTTTTCAGGGCTTTTGTATAGCTTTAGTACCAGTATGACAACTGAAAACTCCAAGTTGTTATTATATAATCTGCTTTATTAGTTTGTTTGGTTTTTTTTCTTCCTCCTATGTCTGTAAAATTGTCAAATGCCAGATTACATGAGTGTTCACTTAGAGAATCATATACTTCTTTCCGCATCTCACCTTGTACAAATTCGCAAAAGGAACACTGAAACTGCTGTGTGTCCTGTTGTTTGCAGCATTCTGGTTATTCAGTATGTGAATTTCCTCCAGGGAAAACTGAATATCTTTTCACCAGATGGAAATGGGCATGTTGTCTTGTCTTAATCTAGATTGACATTTATAGGTTGGTTTTTCTAAGGGTGAACTTTTATGAGATGGACTGAGCCAATCTAACAGATTGTTGAGCTGGCATAAAAGGAACTACAGAGCTTGGTTCTAATTTAAGAGGTAGACTTCGGTCATCAGAAACAGGTATTGCCCTATTTATCTTTCCTTGTGTGCACGTTGATACTCTGCTTCACTCTAGGAAGCCAGTAGACAATTTCCCTTGTTCTCATAAATCAGAAAAAATGGAAGAGGAACGTGCATCAGAAGAGGTATTTAGATATTATTGAGGAAAGCCCTGCGTACAGTAAAATATTCTTCAGACTTTGTTATGCTCCTATTGTAGTGTATCTACCTAAGAGAGTTCTAAAAAAAATATAAAAAAAATTCAAGAAGTGATTATAACTAATCAGGGCTAGTCATGAATGATGTATGTCTTCAGTGATTATGGACTCCAAATCAGTCACTTAAGTTTCAGTGTTAAGTATGCTGTACTCCTGGTACTTAAAACTCACACTGTAAGTCTACATATAGTGTGCGTTTGCTTTCAGAATGAGAAGTTAATTCTTGTCTTTTATTGAAAGAGGCTTTCTTTTTAAAGAAGATATTATATAATATGAAGTCCATGAATAATAACTGCAAATTATGGCCTGTGTTGGAAGATGCAGATATTTTAAATCTTTACACAGTCTTGGTATTCTATCTTAGTACAGTTCAAAACACTTCTAATAAATGATAAATAGCGAAACACTCTGTGGACCAGGTCCTCATTGATGTATGCAAATTGATGTCTTTTACTGGTTCAAAGGCAAGATTTGTAACAGCTTTTATTATAGCGTGATCCCCTTCCCGTACAGCTGAACTTCTGAAAAATTAATTTGTCCTGTAACCATTTGATCAAGCTGTTCTCTAGGCATCTGCTGAGTACCTCTGCAAAACGTCTTTGACATCTCCCATATCTATTGTGAGAATAATGAAGTTGCTGAAGTGCAGTGTCTTTATATTCTAAATCTAAGGCTGTAGAGCTTCAATCTTGCTTTTCTCTGTAGTGTAGGTATTATATTGCTATAGTGCTGTCCTTCCTTGTTCTATTTGGTTTTGTCTAGTTATGAAATTACTACTATTGTTGTGGGATTGTTTTTTATTTTGTTGTTTGGGGTTTTTTTAACATCCCTTGTGGTGTTTGATGTTCCAGTTGAACTGCACAGTTCTTGAATGGAGGCAAGAAACTGTGAATGGCAGGAAGATGCTTTAAGGTGTGTTTTGATTAGTAGTTGCTAAGAATATGCAAATTTTAGTGTTTGCCCTCAGGTATTTTACTGAGAGGGTAAATCTAACAGTTAAAAGTTACTGGGAATTGTGAATGACGTTTAAGTGAATTTACTAATGCTTTTTTAGCAAGCTGGAAGTATAATTTCTCTAGGTTAGTCTCAGCTTCCCCTGTCCCAAATGTGGATCGAGGTCAAATGTTACCCATAGTGTTATGATTGCAAGACTGCTCTTGATAATCCATGGCAAATCACAATAATTGGCGGCTACAGTAAGGTCTACAGATTGCACCTGGGGAGGTTCAGTATAGACATTAAGAAGAAACCTTTCACTTGAAGCGCAGTGAAGCACCAGAGCAGGATACTCAAAAAAAGTTATGGAATCTCCATCCTTGGAGGTTTTTGAGACTTGTCTAGATGAGGCTATGGTTTACTTGAATCGGTCTTGGTTATTATATCTGGCTTCAAGTGAGATTTCATGTTGGACTAGATGAGTTCTATATGTCCCTTCCAGCCAATGACTTTATGATCCTGTGAAATTTTCAGAGGAATATTTAAAGAGGGTTTGGGTTAGGCTTTGTTTTGGGGCCATCTCCAAGTAAGCATTTTTTTCTCTGGGAGTAGTCCATCAGGTTAACACAGCATGTTCATAGTGGGTTGCTGAATGGAGGAAGGAACATATTTGTTTAAAATACATTTTGCCTTTAATTCATACTGTTAAAACAGTCCATTTTTTTCCATTATTAAGTTGTAGAGTATGAAGAATGTATTTTCTGTAGGAAGACATGAGCATAATGTTTATTATAAAACCTCTTTTCTAATTTCCCCAACAGAAAGGCATTAATCAGTAGGAATGAAACAAGTGTCTGAAGTGCGATCATAGTTCTGAAGTGTGTTATGTTGTGCGATTGTTCAGTCTTTTGAAGACATCCTTGATACTACAGCTGTTCTCAGACTTTTTTTTTTTTTTTTTTTTTTTTTTAAAAAAAAGGAACTTTCTCCTGTCAGTTACCCATGGAACTTCTAGTAATCTAAGTAGTACTTGTGTGTATAGTGAAGGGAATGCTTGATATACCATTGTAATGTGAAGAAATACTACATGATGGGGGAAAGAAAGCAATATTTTAATGTTAAGACATTTATATTTTCATTTGCAAGTAATATTTGTGAGAGTAATGAAGTCTCCAGGGGCTTTGAAAAACTAGAGGTAGAAAAATACTGATTAATTACAGTAAGTATTATTCTTATTGTAAAATAATGACTGAGTATGTAAAATAGAAATGATTTCAAGGAAGGAATCCATATTTGTCTTCAGTTTTTTTCAAACAGTATCATCCTATTTTGTAGATAGAGTGAGTAGTTTTACATGATCTGAATACCAGCTGTTGTTGCTGTCAACCAACTATTACTTCTCTACCTTTTGTCAGTAACTTTTTTTCCCCGCTCTGAAAATATCTGACTGTTGGTATTAGAAGTGTTATTCAGAAGGAAAAAGAAGAATATGAGATTTTAACGTGTGATACCAATTTCAGTGTACGGGATTTCTCTGATTTTCATTTTCTATGTAGGCAGTTTGACAATAATACTTAACTCTTATGAAAAGTTCTGTTCCGAGTCATCAAGCCAATTTGTTTGATCGCTTGCTGGGTGATAATTAAAATAGAGCAATTGTTAGAACAATTACATTTTTGTTTAGATATTTGAAACAAAGCCAGAAAAATAATTATATTCACAACACTTCTGAACTGAGTTCAGTTTATTCCTTCATCGCGTTCTCCGGTACCAAAAGCTTTCATCAGCAGAAGATACTGAAACTGAGGGATTTCACCACTGCTTGATGGCAGCTGCTCAGAGCAGAACTTAGTCAACCTATCAGCCTTCTCTTGTTGAACCAATTAGAATTAAATCCCATGAGTACTATTTCTGGCAATGTTTCAGAAAGATGGAGGTTTATAAACCTGTTGGTAATAGTTAAAAAGAATGGTAGTCTGAAATCAGGGTCTGAAGTACTTCTA
Organism: Phoebastria nigripes; assembly: GCA_035582835.1. Classification (NCBI taxonomy): domain Eukaryota; kingdom Metazoa; phylum Chordata; class Aves; order Procellariiformes; family Diomedeidae; genus Phoebastria; species Phoebastria nigripes. The sequence continues at coordinate 3,685,177 of JAYKAV010001000.1, read as the reverse complement.
ACATTAAAACCAAGCCAGGTAAAACAGTACTTAAAGTAAACACATTCTATAACTCTGCACTGAATTTTTTTCATTGCTTTCAATATTTTCTGTGTAATCATAATTGGCTCCCATCTTTAAAATATGGATTAGTTAGTAAACATTTGAAATTTGGTATTTTACATGAATAAATAGTATAAATCAGTTTGTTTACATTAAGGTGAAAAGTTTGCTCTAATCCCAAAATGCTGCATGGAGTATAGAAGAGTTAAGGTTAAAGCACAGTCCCTGTTTGCAGTTCTCTGAAAATTTGGTTGCTATAAGTTTTTTGGGCCAGATAGTGCAGTTGTTTGTCAGTACTATCACAACTCCTCTTACACAGAAGCTGGGGATTATTAATGATTATTGTGCTGGTTTTGGCTGGGGTAGAGTTAATTTTCTTCACAGCAGCTAGTATGGGGCTATGTTTTGGATTTGTGCTGGAAACAGTGTTGATAACACAGGGATGTTTTAGTCACTGCTGAGCAGTGCTTACACAGAGTCAAGGCCTTTTCTGCTTCTCACCCCACCCCACCAGCGAGTGGGCTGGGGGTGCACAAGAAGCTGGGAGGGGACACGGCCGGGACAGCTGACCCCAACTGGCCAATGGGGTATTCCATACCATATGATGTCATGCTCAGCGTATAAAGCTGGGGGAAGGAGGAGGAAGGGGGACATTCGGAGTGATGGCGTTTGTCTTCCCAAGTAACCGTTACGTGTGATGGAGCCCTGCTTTCCTGGAGATGGCTGAACACCTGCCTGCCGATGGGAAGGAGTGAATGAATTCCGTGTTTTGCTTTGCTTGCATGCGCGGCTTTTGCTTTACCTATGAAACTSTCTTTATCTCAACCCACGAGTTTTGTCACTTTTACTCTTCTGATTCTCTCCCCCATCCCATTGTGGGGGGAGTGAGCGAGCGGCTGTGTGGTGCTTAGTTGCTGGCTGGGGTTAAACCACGACAACTATTTTCTGAATATTTTTTTCTAACTCAGGGTTGCTTCATTATTTATTTTTATAAACAAAATATCTAGGACTGTCCTGTTCAGAAAGTACATATTCCTAACTGTTGTTAATTTTACTATTTTCCCGCAAGTGGAATGCGGCCCTCAGAGACTTAAGGATGCTTTAATTTTTCACAATCATGACTATCTCTCTGTCAATGTTGTTCTCATGTTATCTGGGCACATGGATCCTCTGATAAACTATTTTTTTTTTCATTCCTTGTTTGGCAGTACTGCATAATTTTTATCCCAAATGAAAGATGGAAAGAAAAAGGAAAGTGTTGTTGGCTGAGTGGATAATCAATTTTAGAGAAAAAAGGATATAAACTTTTAACTCCTTTTTTGTCCTTTTTTTTAAGGAGGGTATTTCAAGGAATTACTGTGCTAATAAATACACTGTTAAATTAATTGGCATATTCTGTTTTCCCCAGACTTTTCCCAGTTCTTAAAACTTCAGACTTTTCAAGCATCTATAGCATCTAGCAGTGTAGATGTTTGAGAGTTCTTTTTTTGTTTTGGTGGGTGGTTTTTTTTTTTTTCTTCTTCTGTGTGTGTGTGCGGTTTTGTTTATCTCCAAATTTGGGTATTGTGCCCAGTTGGAAGAAACAGGGTAGCTGCATCTAAATGGTTGTTAGCTGAGGACAGTGTCAACAGCTTCCTCTCCCTTATAGGGAAAGGCTTTATGGAAAGATGAACCTTTCAGTTCTTCTTTCTGCTGATTTTTATCTTGCTAAGGTTGGAGGCTTTCTTCCTGCAGTGTTGATCTATGTCCTCGTACTATGTTCTGTCACTTTTGTTTACCCTTACGGTCTTTTTTTAACTCTGAATCTTTTGTCATGTCAGCCTGATTCATTCTGCTTTTTCCTTTTTCCATCTTTTGCTATATGTCTTCAAATTTGTTAACTTTTAAAGATAACAAGGTAGACATCTATACTTTCCTGTTACTCTGCTATCTTCCTTTTCTATTGTCTCGTTTATTGTTGTTTTTTGACTAAAAATACTTCAAATTAATTGTAAGCTACTTGGAAAGCAGAGCTCCTATCTAAAGGAATGGGCAGTTAGGGAGAAAGATGAAACTTGATTCTGAAGGAGGAGCTTCAAAACCGGGACAGACATTTAGGGGGATAGCACATCGGGTGTCAATGAAGTCAAGAAATCACTGTTGTAGTTTATATAGAAATGAAGCAGAGACAGGTAAAGATGCATTGGTCAGAGGCACTGTAGTTAAGTGGAGACAAAGGCATAATTTAAAGTTTCAGTTTTATGAATAAAGTTGGAAGAATTACACTAGGCTTCATTTTGCAGGATGCTCTGAATCTGTTTTACCAGATAGCCTAAGAGAATGTAAAAGGTGTTTGTTTTATTAGCTAGACTTCTGTAGTATTTCTAGTTCCTATACTTTTATGTCACCACTTAGTAAGCAGTCCAAAGTCCTTTCCCTACTTTGAACGCTTGTATTCGATAGCAGAACTGTCAGAAATCTGGTAGCATTATATATTATGTTTTTAAACTCTAGCACTGTTGGGAACTAGCTTGTTTAATATTTTACTTTTTGATGCCCTGTGACCTTAATATCTAGAATTTTGGAATGAATGTGCAAAAATTTAGCCTTTTATGTGTATGTTAATGCTTTAGCTCTTTATTGCAGTTGAGTGGACGCATGTGAAGTTGGCCTATGTGTAATTATGTATTCTTTAAAACAATATTTCAAAATTCTGTCCTCTGTCATACTTCAAATTTCATATAAACCTGTCAAATGCATGTAGAGTTCTATTAGCTTATCTTGAGCTTTTCTTTAAAAAAAAAAAAATCATCAAAAGTGTGTGTGTGCATTGAGAGGGAATGCTTTTTCTTTTTTTTTTTTTTTTTTTTTAAATAGTCACAAGAAAAAGCTAAGACTACATTTTTTAAAATGAAACAGCCTTTTAGAAGTCTTCTTATATATTTTTATGTACTGTATAATTTTCATAATCAGTAATAAATTATATTTTAGTATATAATTTGATTTAAAAATTATATAATGATTAGTGATTTTAGTAGATACGACTAGCGCTTAATATCTTTAAACATGAACTTGCTATCTTGAAAGCTTGTTGGTAGTATTTCTGGGTCTTGTTTTCTTTGTGATGGATACTAGTCATGAAGTAAGTGAAATAAAAGACCTTTCACTAGTTGGTTGACATCAGAAAATCCTCCTTTTCGGAATCCAGATCGATGAGTTCTTTAATTGTATCGAAAGCTAGTCAGAAATCAGTCTTTTATAGTTTAATGCTTGAGAGCTGGGTTGAAAAATTGTGCTGAAGTAAATCCTCTGTTAATACACTATAAGCAAGACCTTGAAATACATAATGCGAGATGTCTAGTAGCAAAGTGAGAGCAGTAGTGCGTTTTCCAGATGGTTTCTGACATTTGAAGACAAATAAAAATGCTGAAAAGTATTAAAACCAAACCAACCAACCAACCAAACAAAAAACCAACCCAAACAAAAATCCACCACCAAACAACCCCAATTTTTATGCATCATCATTTTATTAACATAAAGGTTAGGCACAAAATTCAAATCAAGAAAAGATCATAGCTCTGAAAGCTGTCAAACGTGTTAAATTTTAGTCTGGGCTTGAATTATGATACCTCTGTTTTTTTGTTGTTCTGTTTTTTCCTCAGCTCCGTGGGGCTGGCAAAAGCAGCTTTAGAAGCAATTAATGGCTTCAATCTCTTTGGAAATCAGGTAATAAAAATGTTTGTTTTCTCTCCTTTTTTCTTTTAGCAGTAATGAATTACACTGTGGATCAGAGGGTATTTAGAAATACCTAGCACAGTTTGTTAGATTCCAGCTTTAAAAAAAGTTAGTTTGCAAACTGATTGCTCCTGTTTCAGGTACAGAATTCGTCTCATAAAATCATTAATGCCCTTACTATCAAGAATTATTTTTCTTTCTTAAAAAAAAAACAAACGTAAAATGATTGCAGCTTATTCTGAAAAAGGACTTGGTTGCCAAAAAGGTTTTTCTTTCAGAATTTTTATCTGTTGCTCATAATACAGTATACCTCTACCTACAAGCATTACCTTACTTCTGTCTTCTTCCTTCATGTGGCTTTTGATCAAGACTTTAAACAAGCTACTTGTACATAATCCCACTGTTTTATTGGTTTTTAGTTTCAATATGTTGCATAGTGGTAAAATCTTTTCTTTTCCCATCTTTTCACGTGGCTTGGATCAATTAAGAAAGCAAGCCTTTTCTTAGATTTTTATATCTGACTTGTATTCCCCTTCTACGTGCATCTTTTTTTAGGTGTTATACCTACAGTAGTCTATAGCTAAAATAAAAGAATGCTCTTCCAAATTAATGGTCTAGAAAATTTACAAATGGAAGAGATACGTCATTGTCAAGCTATTGGTGTTATTAATGAATGGAAATGAAGGGTAGGAGTGCAGCTAAAAAGAAAGCTGGATAGCATCAAGTGTGTGTAGAAATACTTATAAAACTTGCTGGTGAGTTTTTGTCTGTAAATTGTGTGGAAGGGAGGATAGGTTGGTCAAGGCACAAAGTAGTGAGCTCAGTACACTAAGTAAAGCTTTCCATATTGACTGTTTTCTTGGAAGCTTTCATCCTTTTTGACTTGTAACTTATGGACCTTGCTCACATGCCCAAATGTCTGTATTTCATACAGAGTAAACATTAATCAATGAAACATGCTTCATCTCTTCTTAGAGTTGAGTAACATTCGGAACTTGGTTTAAAAAAATGACATGTGTTTACATGAGTAGCTTATTTTTATACTTACATATTTTTCTCTGCAGTTAGGCAGTATATGATCCTTTTGAGTTTTAATAATTTTATATTGTGACCTTGACTTGAAGTACTATTTGTATGTTTTTTGAGTAAAGTTTCTGTATATTCTTGCTGGCTTCAAGATAGGATTTTTTTTTTCTTTCCTCTTTCTGTAATACCTGTGCTCTCCTTTTGTCTTGTAAGTCAGATGGAGCCGACTTTCAGATTGTGATACTTGTCTGTTTCAAATATTCAACTTTAAGAAACTTGCTTAAATCCACTGGTTTGCCATAAAGAAAATAGTACAAAGGAGAGAAGATATAAATGGTAAATGGTGAATAAGGGGAATTTTCAGGTGCTCTTTGTGTGAACTAATGAGTATAAGCTAGGTCAACTGTAAAAGTGTGACTGGAGACAGTCCAAATTACGTTCCAAGTTCCTTTCTGTACTGCTTGATTTATTAAAACGTTCTTAGTTATTTGTGTCTCCATTTTTCTATTGGTAAAATGGAAGGTATGGATCGGAACAGTCATATAAAATAATTATTAGCACTGTTAGACAAAAAGTTCTTCCTTATAGTTTATTCACATAAAAACAACTGTTAAACTAAAACTTCTTAGAGCTATTCAGATGCCTGGGATGAAAAATCTAAGTTACAATTTGTTTTAAATAGTGAGCAACTGACATAGAAGTACGATCTATTAAACAATCTTATCTACTGATGAAAAGCTATACCACTTACTATTGTTAGACCCTTCTTTGTCTTATGGCATAAAACAGGAGATCCTCCTAAACAAGGATTCCTGACTCTATAGGCTTAGGCATCCATTACATTTTTTGTGGGTATCTATTCATGGTGGTTTCTTTTGTTTGTGGTTTTTTTTTTTGTGTGGTCTTGGGGTTTTTTTTGTATCTATATATTTGTACTAGTACTGTAGTACAATAGACTTGTTCTGTTTAGAATCCACTCTTCAGGAAATATTGACGGCTGTTTGCTGATGAGTGGAGAAGTATGCAAGTGCTCTTTATGCATACACAAATACACTGTTTAAAAAAGACTGAGCCGTTTGGTCTAGTTTTGGTTTACATACATTTTAAAAACTGATGTTACGCGTTAAGAACTAGGAGCTAGTAAGGATCTTAAATAATGATCAGACATTATACACACATTGTCAGTATTTCAGAAAAAAAATTTATCTACAATCTTTCCCTTCCCAACAGTCTCAAGCACCGGTAAATGCGTCTGCTGGGTTTTTTTCAAATGATTTTTTACTAAATTCTGAAATGGATTAATAATTTGCTGAAGCAAAACCAGTTTAAATGCTTTGAGAGTTTATTTCCAAGATACTTAGCATAAACAGAAACCATTTTGACCTTCAGTCTGTGGCAGAGTTTGCCTTTGTGCTTAGCTCCAGCTGTGTTCCAATAGCTTTGAGAAATCCTGCTGAGCCCCTCAAGAGGAACTTGTTTGCACCTGCAACTACACTAGTGCAACCTGCATAAATCATTGCTGGGGACAACAGACTGCTCAGCCTTTCCATACAGATTTTTCCACTCATGCTGTGGATGCTGGAAGAGACTAATAAATACAAATATGTAGTATTGTAGCTGTGCTCTCACACATGCATGTGTGTTTTATAGCTTTGAGCATATCATGATAGGGCAGTTTCCCTGTGCATTCATGGATACACCCAGAGAAGACAAAATAAAGGTCACTTATTGTTGATATTCACATTAAACTGTTCCTTCCCTCCCTCCCCGAATTCTAGAAAACATTAGAAAAGAATGCATTTCTGTAAGAAATCATACTACTTTTTGTTCTGTAACAAAGCACTACTTAACTGATGTTCAAATAATTTTAATGCATCCTTTGCTATACTTTCTAGGTGCTAGGTACCATAAAGAACAATTATGAATTGAAAAATGATTGGCTTTTTGTTTAATCTGAATTTTACATGCTTTAATGTAAAAAGGAGTTCATTCATGGTTTTTAAATGCTGTTCATTTTCATCTCCATCATGCCAGAAGTATTTCATAAAAAGTGGGAGTTCTAAGCATAAAAATACAGTCAAGCTGTAATCCTAACGTTCCCTCAGTAAAAGATTTATTTACACATTGAGAATAGAATCTTTAATATAACAGATTAATGAGAAACTAAATAGCTTATTTTTTTGCTTTATGTCCTATGCTAAATTTCTTAGACTTATTCCCAATGTATTGTATATCTCTGAAACAATAGTTATAAATCTATATGAAGTAGTTAATATGTGTGACATTGGCATAAGAATTCTGTTATAATCCTTAACTGTGCATTGATCGTAGGCAGATCCTGAAATCATTGTATCGTCCTAAATTCTGCTGAAGTTTGTATGGAAGAACTATAAAAGTGGGCCTGATTATTGTTTGTTTGGTTGGTTTTTACATTTAGGATGCAGTGTGAACTGATTGCATTTCAGTTTATGTTTTTACTTAATCACTTTAGAATCATCACTACTGAAAGTACTGTAACTTATTTTATCTTTTTGTGGGCTTGATATGGTTAATCCAAACCTCTAGTTTCAGAGTATCACAGAGTATAAATAGCTTAGAATTTTTATCATTAATGTAAGAATTCCATTTTAGCTACAATACCTTTTAGAAAAAATTACGTATCGGCAAAAAAATTACGTAAGAGGACGTGCATTTACTGGCAATGTGAGTTAATGAACTAATGAATTAAGTGCATGGTGCATGCATGTATGCACCAAAATGGGACTGCTAGCAACAAGATGAACATGTTTCAAGTTTGACCTAGTCATAGTATAAGCAATTGTTTGTATATGTGCTACATGTCCTATATTAGTTTGAGGAAAAAATTATATGTTAAAAAAAAATCAAGCCTTTGTAAGGTGTCCTTACTACAGAACTTCACAATCTTTAGAGAAGTGAAAAATAGTTCATTTGTAAAACAAGATGCTTGTGGTTTTATGAAATACAAATTAGTCTGCGTTTGAATGCCCAAAGAATCCTTTACTGAAGCACAGATTTTGAAAGTGGATGTTCACACCTGTAGACAGATTGTGTTCAGAGTTTGTAGATGAATTTAGAGATTTGTGAATAATCAGAATCTGGATTAAGAAGAAAGTAGGAGAATAAGAAATCATCAAAGCAAATGTGATTATTTATGTACATTCTTATCTCAGCATTATTCAGTATATCTTGCTGGAATGATTAAGAGAACAGAGAGATTATTTTCCATGAGGACAGTGGAAAAACATGTTTTGTTTAGCCTAGCAAAGCAAAAGCTGAGTATCTGTATGATAGCTATGTATAATTAGAGTGCGGGTAAAGAGTAAGAAAAAACCTCTGTTGTTTGGAAAGCCAAATGAACGGATGCTAGTAGTGGCACAAAAAGAAGGGTGGTTAGCTAGCTATGTAGAAACTTAGTTGGAAATTGAAGTTTTTAATAATTGGAGAGGGTGGGTTCTGGAACAGTCTTCCTAGGAGAATAGTATACCAAAGAAACTGACTGCTTTTTAGGAGAAATTTGGTGAATTTATGAAAATTTATGGTATGGTATTTATGACCATATATCATAGTAATGGATATATATACCATAGTAATGGCATGAGTTCAGTGTTGAATGTGTCTTCCAATGGGATAGTGATACTGAGATTCGTTACCAATTACAACATACATGAAAATATCCATTCATTAACTAACTGCATTGAATTTCCAAGAAATTGCCTACTGATAATACTTTTAAATGCTGTTGATTCTGTTTAAACAGTATCTCAGCTATGGGAATTTTTCTGAGTGTGTCAGGAAGTATCAAAAAGCTGACAGAGAGATACAGTGTAAAATTAGAGAATTTTACTTGGAAGTGGGTTTTGCAAAGGAGTAGATGTTGATATCATAGACCTTACAATAGCTGAAAAGCAGGTCATTTTTATTTGCTATGGAAGTCCTTTTCCAAAGCAGTATCTCAAGTGACTATCCAATTATTTGTCTTCTAACTGACTGGTAATGAAATATTCAACATCACTATTTGGAACATTTCCTGCAGTCACAGGGAGGGACAACTGCTTTTTTGTTTGTCCTTAATACAGTCATTGTTTTTCGAGAATTAATGAACAAGTTCATAGCTTGAATGAATCATATAATTCATAATCACTAGTAGATAAAACCATCTAATTTTGGCTATATTTAAATATGTTTGAAAATTCAAAATGTTTTCAACTTGATGTTGTGGTACATTTTCTGATTAAAATTACCAGCTACCAGACTATTACAACATAACCTAAATAAAACAAAGAACCAGTTAGTTTCACCAGGATATGCTAACCTTTCTTCCCTTCCCCTTAAATAAATTTCATGTTCTGTTTACAGGGCTGCTCTTGGTCTGTTATATTTGTGGATTTTGATGCCCATAACCGTAACAGACAGACTCTCTGTTCATTGCTACCCCGAGAGTCAAGGTCTCATGTAAGTAATTAAATGAAATTCACCTCAACAGAGTGTGAAGAAAATAAATGAATATGAACACAATTCTTAGTTCTCTGATGGCCATTATGTTCTCCTTAATAAAGATAGGAATTTGCTGGGAAGATGTTAAATTTCTGCTTCTTAAATGTCACTGTGATGTAGTTGTTTCTCTGAAGTGGAATTACAATGGCGTTCTTTATTTTATGAGTGTTTAGGTTAAAATGGTAGCCTGTTGGTAGCTTTCTAAACAATTTTAAAATAAAACTTAAAATAATAATGATTTGTAGTAACCTAAGTAGGGTTTGCAGTCTTGGTGATTGTCTTTCTTTTGGCCTAGTTTCCACTATACACTGAGTGCCTGCATTTTTGAAACTCTTTGTATTTCAGTACTAGCATCAAAGGTAAATTTGGTTTTTGAAAATCAGTAATTTAAGATGAGTGATAATAGAGTTCTACTGCTTTTTTGTTCATTCTGGGATATAACAGCATTTTTGTTCATGAAACAGACTATTAATCTCAACATTAATAGTTTACTCATTGTGTAGAAGAATTATAGCAGAGTTGTAATACCGGATAATTAAAATAAAAGGCACCGTCAGCTACTCTTTTTATAGTCTAATGGTCTTTTAGAACTCTTTTGCTGTTTATTATTTGCTGGAGACTTGAGATATTCCAACAGAAGCTGGTTTCATAAGTTACTTATGCTATAGAAGCAATCTTTGTGTCCTTTTTTTTCCTTTTATGGGTTCACATCAATGATACTGGCAAAAAGATGGTGTTTTAAATGGTTGAATATCTTAGACATATCAGCAGAAAGGAATAACAAAACAGTGCGTGACATAAGAATTATAACTTAAAACTATTTTTTTGTGTTTCTATAAGCTTACCGTAGTGGTGACGCACTAGTTAGTAATTTTTCTTGTGTTTTATAATTCATGATAGTTGCACATGGTTCTTGAGAAATGCTACTCATTTTTCTCCTGAAATTATTCCCTTATCACCTTAATTGTAAATCAGATAGGCTTGTTTGTTACAGCACCTGAAGAATACTCCTGAAAAAGCTTCTCAGAAATGATGATTTAATCGTAGTTACTTCTCAGCATGGCACCTTTATAAAATGTTTGTGATTCTTTTTGAGCGTAGGATACCCAAATGTTTGTGTTTCCTCCAGGAATAACCCGGAGGATATTTTTTATTTCTAAAACCACAAAGTTCTAGAATGTATTCACTTATCCCTGCAGATTATCAACTGTAAAGTAGGTCAGATTTTGAGTCAAATGAATTCTCTTTTAAATCATATATCCGAATATTGGGTTTGTAGCTTATCCTTATACATCTTTAAAGTCTTATTTTGCACACTATTTTAATATATTAGTGCCGTGTTTTTGATAAAGATAAGATAATGTTCCAAATGTGTATTTCACTTAGTAAGTTAAACAGTCTTTGATTGTGCATCAAATAATTGTCAGAGATCAAATCAAATTTGTAATGTGCTGTTTCTCCTTCTACAGAATACCGATGCAGCTCTTTTGCCCTGTCTTAGTTATCCTGCGTTTGCTTTGGATGATGATGTTTTGTTCAGTCAAACACTAGATAAAATTATTAGAAAATTGAAAGGAAAATATGGGTTTAAAAGATTTCTGAGAGATGGGTACAGAACAGCGCTGGAGGACAAAACACGACGTTATTACAAACCAGCAGAAATTAAGGTAAAGGAATACCTGGCCTATATAAGGACAAATTTTGGTTTTCTAAAATGTTTAGGCAGTACTTAGAAGAAAAAAAAAAAAATCCCCCCAAAAAAACCAAAAGAAAAGAAAACAAAAACAGACCCCCCCCCMCAGTATTTGCAATTTGAATTGCACAGTGATTCCTAATTGCTTCAAGTGAAGAAGATGCATTTTGTAATTTGGCATGTGCAGTTTTGAGAGATTGCTAAGTCAGCAAGTTAGTCGTTGATTTGTTTTGTAATGAATGTGCTTCCATTTACATTTAGGGCACAGTTGATTTCACATAACAAATAAGGAAGTTATTTATCATTTTATTTAATTTCACAGCTGACTACAGTCTGAGTGTATAGAAAACAATTTTGCTTGTGACCACAGTGTTTATCAGTAAAGGTTATCTAAATGAAAATTTACTTTTTTTTCTCCCCAATAGTTTCTCTGTGGAAAATAAAACATAGATTATATAAATATTCTGCTTGAGAATGAGCCACAGCATATGTAAAAGCACAGTTAAAGAGCCCGTAGAATTAAGCAGCTGTAAGCTAAACAAAAAGCTGATGCACTAAAATGTTTTTGCATTCATGTTTGTCTTTTGTTGCTTTGAAATTATTCAATAGGATATTCAAATACATTTTCTTAAACCAAAATGATGACATGTCTGATTAGTTTTTCTTCTTTTCAGCTTTTTGATGGCATTGAGTGTGAATTCCCTCTGTTTTTTATTTTCATGATAATTGATGGTAAGTACAGCTTTACATTCCTGTTCTTTAAAGGCATTAGAGAGATGAGTCCTTAGAGGAAAGATACAAAATGACTTTCCTGTCCTGCCAAAATAAACAATAATGCAGTGACACTAAATATCTCATTGAGAGTTCTGCCTTATGGGTTAAAAAAACCCAAGCACCCAAACCCCGTATTTCAGCATTTTTAATGTGAACTGGTCTTAGAGTATAACTCGATACGGGTTTTTGAAAAGCTTGAATCTGTGACGTTCAGTCCTGCATTGCCTTTTAAGCCTTAAAAGCTTTCACAGTATGTCAGAACTTTGCAGCAGCACATGAGAGAAAAGGAAGTGGAAGAGAGAACACATCGACAAACTGAATGTTGCAGCAGGTCTTTCAAGTTGGATATTCTGTGGTAATTGAAATAGAATTCAGAAGAGAAGAAAGTGAACCAGAAAGGCCTAGTTTCTCTTTGAAAGGCCTGTGCTTCCTGGCCACACTTTTCCATGTAGCCAGTTAGTCTGATTTAAAAAACCAGAACAAAAAAACCCAACAACAACAACAAAAATACCACTACCTAGACCTTGTCTTGAGGATAGGAGACATGCCAAAAAAGTTCACAGGATGATTTCAGGACGGAAGCTAAAACTCACATAGAACAGAAGTCTGAATAAGAAAATGAGTAAGGGTTACAGCCATCAAAAAGATTTGTAAATGGATGAAAATCTGGCCATCTGGGTTTTTTCCCTTTAGTGTGTGGAATAGTTTTCAAGTAAAGATGGTGAGGAGCATAGAAATCTGCTATCTGCCTAGACTCCTCTGTGGCCACCCACAGATTAAAATATTTTGTTTGAAGGTGTAGTAAGRTTTCACAATTGATTTTTCTAAAGGAATGCTTGACATTTTTCAGAGAGTGATGCCCAAAACTGAGGAGAAAGGCACTGGCATTTAATGCTGCCCACTTGCAGTTTTGGGAAGAACAAGAGATAATCATCTTTAACTGAAGTTAGCAGAATAGTAAAGAAAGCATTTTACTCTTCTTGTATTACAAAGTACAAAATACATATTTTGCACATACTGTCCTTGTCTTTTTTCCTGTACCACAATTTCATCAAATAGAACAATTCTATTAGTAGATTCTGTGCACATATCGCCAAATCCACAAGCTTCCTTAATGCAAAATTTGAAGTGTATTCAGAGCGACTTGAACTGCAAACAGACAATGAAATAGGAGGAGGAGTAGATTACAGTTGAATGTCTTTATAATGAAAACGTTGAAAAAACCTCAAGCTGCTACATTGTGCGTACTGGTTCAGCTGAAAGCCTATTTGCCCATCCAACACACTTGCAGAGTACAAAGGAAAGCCTTTTCAGCAAAGTATATTAAGCTACTGAATATCTAGGTAACTCCTGATAGGTGGGTTTTGTTACCTGTATAATAGTGGGACAGTGCTCCATTAAATAAGGAAGGAGAGAGTCTTGTAAATCATAGTCTGTAATCCCCCAGTTTTGTTCACATCAGCAAAATTTCTTTCATCGTTTCCTTTTTGAAAGATTAGCAGAACATATTCAAGTAACTATATATTTACTATATATTTACGTATATTTTCTTTTATAAAACAAACTAAGCTCATYGACTCTTCTGTTTTGTCAATGACAGCTTTTTTAGGATTTTTAAGATATGGAGAGTTAAGACAGTTCTGGCAAGTAGATACTACTGAATTAGTTAGGCATTTTCTCATAGTATTAAGAACACTGTTTTATCCCGTATGGCTGATGATCATTATTACCCACCTGTTATCTTCACTAGACGATTCTTAATATAAAAGCAATTGTATTATCACATAAATGCATCTTTTTATCCTCTATGGCATCTGCCAATAAGACTAAATTACAAATAGTCAGAATATCATATTGCTCTTATGTCACGACTGTGCTCAAGTGTTTTGAAATAGTTCAGTGTGTCACTTAAACACACCCTTTTTGTGTGCAAACTTTCGCTGCATTTGTTTCTCTTGGCAAGTGATTTCATTTCCTGTATATATACACTTGGGAATATTTGAAAATGTAATGAACAACACTTGTCAAGCTTTGGTTCTGGACAGAGCATTGAAGAGCCATGGAAAGAAAGAAATCTCTATACAGTAGTCAAACTCCAGCTTTCTGCTGCACTCTGGCTTTTCAGTAGAATAATTTGATTTGTTGGATATTCTTAAAATAACATAAAAGATAAGGGKTTTGTAACATTTATTTTTATTTATAAATATATATATCCTAACAAAAAACATATCTAAACTTTTTCTAATAAAGATGTTCTGGTATATTTGTTCTCAGTGGATGAGTTTGTGGTTTTCTTTTGTCTTATTTTTGCCTTTCAGAATTCACCCTTAAGAATACAAAAAGGCTGCTTTAGTACTAATTTCCTTTTGGGATTTTTCTCAAAAGGAAATTGTTTAGGACTCTCTGGGTAGTAGATGTGCATCTATAGCTGTGGGAAAGGATTGAACTAAATAAATGAATATGACTATTTTTTGGATAAGACATTTGAATAGCAATTTTGAAAGCTTTTTTACATTTCTGGTTGAATGTGGAGGATTATGGTAATTTTCTAGGATAAGGTAAGGAGGGAAACATTACAGCTATTTTTAATAATAATATGGAAGAATATGGTAATTGAAAAGGAAAACCATGGAAAGAAATGAGTGAAAGATGTACAATGAAAAGKTTTCATCTAACTTTTTCCCCTTTTAATTTTAAAAAATGTTCTATTTTAAAAAGTCAGTGTGACTTGTCAAGTTCATCCACGTTTTCCTTGATGAACAGAAATGCTTTGGTATGTTTGATATATCTTTTCATCTAAGAACTTCTGATGAAACTGAACACTGGTCATGTTAATATTCATCAGATTCATTTTGGGATGACTAAGTTCTGCTAGAAAAACATTTAAGGTGTTGGTACTCCCAAACTTACCGATTTCTCCCCAAAAGCAGCATCATACAGAGTTGACTGTTCTGTTTAATATCTCAAGGTGTGTCAACAGTTCTGAACTTCTATAATATGAAGATATAGTATCTATATAACATATCAATGTAAACATTCCATCTAAAAATCCTTGGAGGGGGATTTTTCAATTTATTACTTGGAATTCCTTTTGTATTTATTGGGATTTCTAGGCAACTCGCTTCTAGATCAGTTCGCACCTCTGTCCTAAAGATTTAGAACCAGCCTGTTTGCCTCCATACTGGCACACAAGCTCTGCTTCTTCATTCTGCTACAATTAAGGAAGTTATTTACTGCTAGCTGGGCTGGTTGTCTGTGTCCAGTTCCTGAGCTTCTGTAAGTTCACAGCTTTACTGTCCTGTGTAACTTGCCATTGATTTCAGTTTAAGCTAATAAGAGTGGCTGATTCATGATCCCTGTGAGCTTTAGCTGTAGCAGTAAGTGAGGATCTACAGTTTAGTCTTTTACTTTACATGAACTATTTAGTGTGTAGGCACTACCCCATCGAAAAATAAATACTAGGGTTTTTTTCTTCTTCGTTTATGAACATTAAGCTCATGGAAAAGTTATTTCTTCCATTAAATCAATTATCGTTTGGTTATTTTTAGGAGTTTTTAGAGGAAATCCTGCACAAGTAAAGGAATATCAGGATCTTCTGGATCCTTTGCTTCAACATACATCTGAAGGTATTATCTGATAGTCATTCTTCTAAAACACTGCAGGTTTTTATTTATCTGAAATTATTAAAATACTGACTTTCCTATTAATGAATATTGCAGTCAGAGCAAAGGAGAAGTAATAATATCACGATGTTTCCTGATGGCAAAATACTAATACTAAATAATCTCTTTCATGTAGATACATTGCATCATAAAGTGTGATAATAAAAGTAATGTTATCTGGAAAAATGCTACTGATATAAATGTCAGATTTACACTGTACCCAGTCATTCCTCCCCTCCTTTGCCTATGCTTCGTTATTTACAAAGTTCACTTTGACTTTGCAGGAAAATATTACCTACCAACAGTCAGATTGTTTCAGTGTTCCACATGGATACAGTTGAGAATTACTTGCATCATTCATTGTCACTTAACTTCACAAGATGTAAAAAATAATTTGGTGTATGCATATGACATTATTTCTAGCTTAAAGCAGTGAAAGCGGCAACATGTTAATTTTAATATAAACCGTTCTCTTACTTAAATTGTGCACTCCAGAATTTTGGTGGAACTGCAGACAAGGCTATTGATGGCCTACAGGCACGTCCATCCAAAATTTTGGGGAGGGCGGGGAGAGAAAAAAGAAAAAGACCGTAAGTTTGAGTGGGAGGAAAAAAAAAATGGCCTGAGAACAGAACAAGCTTCAATATACTGACAATCCAATTTTAAAAATCAGCATCTTTAGTCACCTGTTCTTGACATCTGTGGTACAGTTACACAAGTAGATGCAGAATATTTTAGTCTGGATGTTCTTTAAACTTAGAATACTTGTTGAAGTGAACTAGTTTCTGTAAGAAATACAAACATTTCCTTACCAAATTTTCATTACATAGCAAATTTTCTGACCTTGCTGATCATTGCTTTTTTCTGATTATTAATGAGTATGTGAAGTTCCATGGACACTAAATTAATCAGTGGTTCCTCTTGTTGAATGTCATCATGAATGTCTCATCTTAAAATTTCTGGGTGTGTTTTGATACCTCACTCATTTGAATAGTCTATCTCTAATAACTCCCACTTTTCAATTTTTCTCAGCTTCTTGCCAGTAATTTTTTTTTGTCTAAGCAAATAGTCAGACACTGCGAGTCTATTCTGTTTATGACCTGTTCTTTATCCAAATAAATTCAAAATTAAAGCAATATTAAGGTGAAATTTAATTTTGCAGAAAGCATATTAATTTGCTTTTGTATTGCATATAATTAGGTCCATCGTTTGTAATTATGTTTCTAAATTCCTGACTCTTGTCCACTTAAAAAGTGTTGAAATAAAGGTTATTAATCTACAATGATCAGTAATACCTGTGGCATAATTCTAGATACAAGATATGCTATCTTCCAGTGAAGAAGTTATGCCATTTTGTTTCATGATGTTTCAAAATTAAAATGTTGGTTTTAACTTGTTTTTGCATACTTGCAAAAAATTATAATTTTCATTTAATTAAATGTTTGACTATTTTCGGCCAAGATCTTAGTTTTAAAAAGTTGTCTGATACTGAGCAGGTGTTAAATGCGGGGAAAAACACCCCAAGTGTTTCACTCTGATGCAGCTTTCATTTCTTTTGGTTATGGTTTGTTATCTGTACTGCGTTTTGCTTTAGGTGAAAAAAATTTTTTTTCTTTTTGCACAGTGAGGTGCTACACAAACAATGTATGTGTTCTGGGAAGAAATTCTGTGGAAATGTTTGGTGAAAAATAAAGTAGTTTAATATTGCCCTGGGTTTCCTACACTGATTGTGGTTTTGAGAGATAACAATGAATGACAATGTCTGTTCAATCAAATGGTTACTAGGGTATAATTTTTCCTGTTTTGAATCCACTTCAGCTTTATTAGGGGACTACAATCAAATAATAAGGGAAGTGGGATTTATTTACTTACTGTACTACTTTTAAAACTCCACAGGGTGTCCTGTTGTACCCAAGTATTACTATGTGCCAGCTGATTTTGTTGAACTGGAAAAGAAGAACCCTGGCAGTCAGAAACGGTTTCCTAGTAACAATGGACGCGACGGAAAGTTTTTCTTGTGGGGGCAGGCAGTTTACATCATTGCAAAACTCCTGGGTGAGAGGCGAGGTTTTGAAGGATATTTATCTTGTTAATGTTTTTCTTGAATCTGAACAAACGCATTGGCTTGAGTTTTGAATGGGCTGTGGGTGCATGTGTGTCCTCTGCTTTGGTACATACGTGGTAGGCAAAAATTGCTTTTTATTCTTTATGTTAAAACTTTATGTTGCATGCAGCGTAGTATGAAGCTTACTGGAATATTTTATAGAGTACTGAAAATCGTCTAAGCATGATGGTTTCTTTTTTGCGGTTTCTCTTCCTGGCTTTCCCTCCTATTTCCTTTTCTTCATGACAAAACATATTAACATGGCACTTCCTGGATTAGCTATACCAGCTGCACCTGTACGGTGATGTTTGTAAGTGATCTATAGCATTTCATTCAAATTATTTACTGCTTTAAGCAAGGCAAGTTTAAATTTGAATAGCTGCAGTCTCAGATAAAGTTAATGTTTTCTTCAGTCTCTGTGTTATTTTTACCCTTTAAAATAGAAGCGACTAGATGAGCGTTTGAAAGTGCGTTTCACAGGTTGGCCATTGGAGGTTGTTCTGGTGAATTTCAGTCACGAATGAACTCTTGGTCTCCCTTGAGAGGATTCAAAGGGTAATGCAAAACCAGTTGTTAAGCCAGAAGAGTCTTCACAGTTAAGATTTTTTTTTCTTAATATTTCTTTTAGGAGAAAAATATATTACTTTGTTTTAACATGCTCAGCATTTAGCTGGTAACAGTAGATTGAGTTCTAAAAACTTTTTTTCTGTGAACACTGTAAAGGGAAACAGGCTGTTGGTAGTAAAAATGAGAAAGATCAAAGGGGAGTTTAAAAATTCAAGACTTGGCAAGAACGGTGGTTGTATCTTGAGGTATGGAAGAACAGAGTCCATCTGGTGYTCCACCTGTTTGGTTTCACTGTATTCCTTGCATAATTCCTTTTCAGCCAACACCGTAAAGTAAATGCAGGCAATCTCACCTTTAATGAAAAAAATTTTAATTTAACCTCTTAATATTAGCCAAGTAATCCTCAAATGTGTGTGCAGGAATACTGTAGTAATTCTGCTAGTATTCATCTTGTACTAATATTTGTGTGCRGAATACTGGTTAAATAAGTTGTATTTATTGTTTGCTAAATGCTGTTTGAGTAATGTAACTTTCTGTTGTTCTGTTTCAATTCTTTGCTGAACATTCTTACACTCTTTTTTTTTTTTTTTAATAAGTTGCTAAATCTCTTTTTGAAATGTTGTCATTAGTAACGGTTTCCTTTATTGTTTTAAAACTTTCCCTCCACTGTATTCAGTACTTTTCGTTCCTCCCTCCCTTTTTTCAAAATATTTTTTTTCCTTTTCTCTCATAGTCTTTGCAAATAGGTTCTGGAAATTTTATCGCAAAGCTAAATCTATTCACCAGTGATTATTATATCAGGAACTCCATTTATTTGTACTAATTTATAATTGGTGCATTTAATTTTGCTCCTTCCTGGGTGAAAACCTACCTGAATAACAATCTTGTCCTTGGTGAAAGTCTTTGTGTGTGTTACTTTGCTTGGTGGTGGTTGCTAATTAAGTGGAAGCCTGACTCCAAACACTTCGATTTCTGGGAAGGTACTGGTTTCCCATTTCATTATCCATGCCGGAAATTGTTGTGTTGCCTCAAGGGTAGCAATTGCTTTGTATTTGCTCAGCCTCCTTGCTTCTGTTGTGTAGGCGAGCATGCAATATAACCTTTTTAGATTCTTCTTCTGTCTGTGGGCCTAGTGTCTGCCTGTTGCGGTCCAAATTTTTCTAGATGCAGCAACATGAAACTGAGTCAATTCTTATACATCTCGCTGCCTCCCACAGAGGGGCAAACTGAAGTAGTGGAGTCAAAATTTTGATCCTGCTTATAAAGGCTCTGAACAACAGAGGCAATGAAAGAGTCTGCCTACCGCTGTTGGAAGTCACCACACGCTTATGCAACTTAAAAAATTGTTTATGAAGAAAAGCATGCATTTTGCAGGTGGCGATGCAGTTTTTTCATAGAACTTCTTTCTTGCCCTGGTTGAGGAGGTTTGTGAAGCCTTTATGGTAGGGTCCCCATTTTAGAGCAAGGGGAAGGGATGCCAGGTGTCCAGCTGTTTCATGCAACTGAAAATTCACACAGTTTAGTCTTTCATTTAGTAGCTCTCTTACCTTTCCTGTGCTTTTCCTTATAATTTTTATATCTTGTTCTGTGGATTCAGTGCTGCCTAGAACTAAGTTAAGAGTTTTTAGCAATATTTTTTAGAGTATAGACCAAATGGATTAAATGTTGTCAGCTGTTGCTGATGTAAATAATGAGCTAACAAAGAAAACTCTGCATTTGGATTCCGATACACTTGTATTTGTGATAATGGTGATGAATATTCACTGAGATTCTTCGAAACCTACAATTTTCTACAATTGTAAATATTGAAAGTTAGCTTAAATTTTATATTAGTCTATTGGTAACAGTTGTTTTAAATACAAATTATTTTGACTACGTATTTTAATTACTGAGCAGTGTAAATCAATGTAAAAAAAGAAAAAAGTGGAAATACAACACCTATTCTGGAAACCACTCTTGCTTTTAAGACCTATGAGGCAGAGTCCATTGATCTTGCAATCATTTGGTGAATCAGTTTTATAGCATCAGCAGTACTGCAAATAACTTAAGTAATTTCCATGCCTTTAGCCATCTGACTGTGTGGACTGGAGCTTAGATGACTCTTTTCCTTAAAATGTATTTCGGTAACTCATGTGTCAGTATATTAATAAATTGTCCGTGGTAATTTTTCATAATCTAGCTTTGCTTTTTTTTTTTTTCCTTTTGTTTTTTAACATAACCACCTGTACATGGATCGTGACTCTGCAGGAGTAGTGCAGAGCAGAGGAGCAGGGTCCTTTCCTGGCAGGAGTCAAGCTGCATTCTCTCAACAGAAGGCTGAGGACAGGAGACGGTCACAGTACCTAGCGGCTGACAGTCACTGGCATAGTTCCTAGCAGCCGCAGGCTCCTTCATGGCTTACTTGGTGAACTGCCCAGCCAGTGTCCTTCATTGTCTGCCCATGCGTTTTCTTTCCACTGCACCATCTATTCTGCTCTCCGGTCTTTCCTAACACTGTTAAGCTTGAGCCAGGACATATTTTGAGTTTATAAACTGTTGTCTTAATTTACTATGCAGTGTAGAATTCAGAAACATTTTTCTTATCAAGACAGCGTTGGTTTTCTGTTGTAGCTGAATTAAGCTAATGGAGTCCTGAGTTATTTCTCTTTTAGATTAATAGCTGATTTCCTAGTGTAGAGCTTTTTAAGAATATGTGCAAAATTGTTGACTTATATATAGGAGAAATGAAAATGCACTGTGACCTCCTCTGTAGCAGAAATTAAATAAAGATTGGACAGTTTCATGTCAAAATGAGGTTTTGATAGGAGAATGCTTATTTGAAGGGCATAATAGCTCACAGTAGATTGTGAACCTTTATTCAAGGCATTTGTTGAAACTTTTTAATAGTATACTTTTATGGGAGAACTTAATGTTTTTTCAGGAGAAGGTTAAAATAATGGAATTTTAGGTTTGGTGTTTTTTTTTTTTCATGTAAAAAACTCCCTGTAGAAATTGCTAGGTTTCAAATATATTTAATTGGGTTTTTTACAATTTCTTCTTGAGGTATCATATTGAGAGACACCTTTGATATCCCTTGTCCCTTTCAGGATTATAGTCATGTGATTACCTTGAGATAGAGGCTGTCTGCTTTTCTTCAAAGCTAAACAATTTTTGATAGTAACCATTAAGTTTCTAGTTAAAGCTCTAGAATAATTCTGTGGTTGTGGATTGAGGGCTTTTTATGTGACCTGTGGAGTCTGTTGTCTGCATATATTCTTCTAACACGTCTTTGTGAAAAAATGAAGGATTGTTTTTACAAATCTACAGTATTATAATTAGCTGTAGCAAGAATGATGCTTGAGTCATTAGTTTAAAATTAATATAATTTTGCAGAATGTCCTTTTGATCTGTAAATAATTGATCTAAAACAAAGATTATAGCAGCAGAACTGACTACATAAAATATGTTTGCATGCCTCCTTCACAAAAGCTGCAGAAAGTACTCAAGTCATTCTGTATTTTTATTATCATTTACTTTCAGCTGACAAATTAGTAAGTCCTAAAGATATTGACCCTATTGGACGTTATATACCTCCACAAGATCAGCGGAATGTTAGCATGAGATTTTCAAATCAGGTAAGCATAAGCTTAGTATTATAATATTTTTACTGAAAAATTGTCATCTACGTGTTATATATGGTCTTCTAATACTACAATTAAAGTGCTAGGAAAATCTTAAATGTATGTACGTTTTCTTAGTTGATGGAGGATTGCTTTTAAAAGGATGATTATAACATCTGCAGTTTTGGGGAAGTGGTGCACGTTTGCCTTCAAATGAAGTGGTGCGATCAAAATGATACATAAAATGTAAGTTTACATAGCTGCTAATAGATAGGTATGTTTCTTTGAGTTATAAGATATGTCAGGAAGGCAAGAATGAGCCTGCTTTTTTTTATTCCTTCAAATTAATTATCGCGTCAATGTATTAATATTTTTTGGATTTAGAGGTCCGAAGAGCTACAAGGATGAGGTTCTTTTTTGGTGTGCGTGGTATATACATGTGCTCCTGTATTTGGCTTAAATGCACAGCGGGAATGAGTGCCCGGGGATGGGGAATGCTTGAAACTCAATGCTTTGTAATTCAAATCTGCAGTAGATAGGATAACAAGACAGAAACATGGTTTATATATAAGGGGATTTCTTTTATTAAAGAGGTAAGAACTGTATGTATGGAAATGTGTAGCTAAGAGATGTTTTGCAGCCTTTTTATTTCGTGGTATAAGGAATATATATTTGGAAAGCTCCTTGTTCAGCATTGTGAATTTGTTACTGAAGCATAAAATATGAAGCATTTATCTTAAGATTTATTCCAAGATCAGAAGTGAACAATGTTTTTCTTGTTCTATCCAAATGCTGCTTAAAACCTCTGTTTCCTACTATTTCCTGTTACCAAGGTAATCCAAGTGCCAGGGTGTTGACTCATTCATAATGAGGCTTTCATTGTTCACAGTGCAGCACTTCTGCCATGTTAATATGAGATAATGAAAGCTCAGTGACTGCATTTGTTCCCAGTTTGTTTGTTCTTACATCATGGCGTTATGAATGCTACAGTAATTGTGAGCTGCCGATATCACCTGCCCTTTTAGGAGTGCCATTAGAAGAAGCCTATATCGAGTCAATGTTGCATGCAGCCCATTGAATTTTTTTTTCTTTGATTCTTGAAACCAATAACTTTTAATATGCCACAGATGAACACCTTGAAGAAGATGATGGTTTGTTCTAAAGACACTGTGTGACTCATCAGGAAATATTTTAGTAGAAAAGCATTTTCACTATTTTTTGGGGTATGCCTTATATGATAGGGAATTTCCAGATCTTCAGAGAGAATAGCCTCTGCCCTGAGAGCTTCCCAAAAGAGACAATAAATAATGTAATAATCATTTATTTTCTCATAACTTATTCCTTGGTGGTCACTTTGTGGGTCAATAAAGAACTAACTTAGTAAAACGCAGTTATCCGGTAAAATTCAGCAATATAATAGGGACTCTAAAAGCTCAACAGTGTTGAAAGAATTGAAAATAACTTAAACGGCTACATTTTGGTATTTTGCTTTATCTGCAAACGATGCAAAAGAAAAAGCTTTGTCACTGTTAAAAGGGAGATCTGACTAGATGGTTTGTCATTCTCAAGTGCTTATAGAGTCAGTTGTCTACCCTAGAATTATTTGAAACAGCAATTGTGCTCTTCTGGGACAACTTGATGGAGCTGATGCTTGTTAATCTTTCCCTTTAAAGGCTGTCTTTAGCTGCTTAAATTTGCTAAAACTTTGGCAGAAATTTTCCATATTTGGGATCAGTAATGTTTTTGTTGTTGTCAGGATAAGAGAAACAGAAGGCCTTCCCAGGGTGATCCTTGAGTGTGTTCTGATGAGCAAGACTGATGTTATATTTGAAAGCTAGAAATCAAGAGAGGATAAGATTACTTTTTTTTCTTAAACCTAGAAATCTTAATAGAAATCTGACTTAGATCAGTATGTTCAGCAATTCCTGTAGTTGTGCATATCCTTTTGTATGCCAGAGGTTGTGAGATGGATTGTCTGTTGTTCAGTGGCATATAGGTGGAACGGTAAGTAACTGAAGAAAGAAAGCAGCTCTGGGATTGCCTAGGTCTGCTTATACCTCTCTTCTTCCCAGTGGTGGTGGTACTTTGCTACAGATGACTGTGCATGCTTTTCTTTGATATGTAAACGATAAAACTATCCAAGATGCCGCATGTGCTTCTCAATGTGGGTTAGAGGAAAGAGAGGCACTTCTGAATTAGTGGGAATTCTAGACGACTGTGGCATCAGGCCTTTGTCATTGTAGCCTCTGAGCAGCAATGTAGAAATTGTGACCAGCATGGTTAGTGTCCCTGCAATGCTAACCAGGTGGTTGTGGGATTTCATTGGGATTGTTGGTACTGAAACAGGTGCTGCTGTATTTTGTGTCATTTTACTATTACATTAGTATCAGGTCAAAATGTTTGTTGATACAGGTGTTAGTTCAAATTGGTGATCATTAAGAGAAGGTTAAAGAACGAAAGGCAGATGCATAGGTGTATTGACGTGAGTGAGGTGTGCTTTATCAGCAAAGGTCTTGCAGTTAAAGTCAGCAAACTTGAAGTTCCAGGTGAGAGTCTTGACCTTGACTTTTTTTTAATCCACATTTTAAATTTGCTTAAACAGTTTGTCAGAATATTTGATTATGCCGTTTTATCTAATTGATCTAATTTAAGCAAAATCAGTATTTAGTATTTGCTTTAAAGTGCTAGGAAAATGACTAAAAATAAAATATGAAATGAGAACACAACACATCTTAATTATGTCTTCGGAAATCACAAGTAGTTTCTTCTCTTTAATGATGTCGTCTCTTTTCCATATAGCTAAAGAACTATTCAGTTAAATTGAACAGAAACGTATTTCCACTTTTATTAAATTTCATTCCTGTGAGGAATAAACAAGGATGTGTAAAAATTTCAGATGCCTGTGTGTATCAATTTTGTTGAGGTACAGTGTTTGGGAAGGTGATGTACCAAAAAGAAGGCTTTTAAAATTTTTATTTGAAGCCCTGTGCTGAGGAAATATTTCTTAGAGAAATGCATTTTCCATGCAGGCATATTTTCATATTTTGATTGCATTGACTATAATCTCTATAAAAACTTGCCATTGAAAAATGTGATTAATTTAGTTTATTTGTGGCTTTGGTGCCACTACAAAAGCATGTCTGCCGACATAATTGTGTAGATTTAAGCAAGCAATGGAAAGTATTTAAAACATTCCAACCTTAGTTTTATAGTTTTGAAGCACCAGTGAAGAATATTCTAGAATTAGTTAAAGGCAGGTAAGGTAATATGGACCTACAAAGGCAAAATTGCTATTAAAACTATATATATAACTGTATAACTACAGCTGTGAATGCATCACTCAACCTAGAAAATCTGATAAAAGAGGACAATCTCATTTGTTGTAGAAAACTGTGGAATCAAATGAGCAGTATAGTAAAAATTTAATGGCCACTAATACTAAAATACTAATTTTGTCTGTTTATAGTTAAAAGGAAATGTTTTCTCTCCTAATTTAATGCCCCCAAAACCTTATTTTTTCACTTTCAGGAAGAGGTCTCCATATGTTCCCTCTTGGGGAAACGCCAGTGTGGCGCTGGAGCCGGACTGTCTTTGCTAGTTTTAGTCTGCGTTCCAAAACAATGAAGTCTAACAGCAATCGGAGCGGTTCTCCTTTGCACTGATAATTTGCTTTGTAATGCTAAATGGTCAGTAGTGTTTCAGGTTAAATCCCATTCATGAGTTAAAAAGAGAATGGAATCGTCCATGCTCCATTTACTTTATTGAAAGAAGATAATGCAGGGAATTTTGTTTCAGTGGGGATAACTCCTTAGAACTGGATTCCTTAGAAGAGCTTATTTTATTATTCCTTTTTACTGTCTCCATATCCAGGAGAGATTATGTTATAACACAATTTCGGTTGTTGCATTCTGCTTTGGGAGAATTTAGCGTGTAAGAGGGCCTGTATAGTAACAATAACATTTGAGAAATGAGGTGGGGTGGGGATTTTCTGGTTTTGTTTTGTATTTTACTGGAGCATATGAAAGCTGATTTATTGCTGTCTTGTATTTAATTTCGTATTTAACAAAAAATTATAATCTTACTAAATTGTCCAAGTAAGATTATTTTATCCTCTGAGTTAACTTGAAATATATGTATAGGGTTGCAATTAATGAATTAAATTCTCTGACTGCACGTGATGACTGTATTCTTTTAATGTTCTGCTTTGTAGACGTAGTAATAATTTGTGAGGACTTCATTTAAGTTACTGGAAATTAAGATTAATGCCCATTGATGATGTTGGGAAGAGAATAGTCAAAATGATAGACTGCTTATTTTTTTGTTTTCAGGAAGTAGATAACGTGTAAAGAAGGAACTAAAATTACTAAATGTAGGTAGGCTGAGATAAGTTAAGATTTTTCAGCTACCTAAATTATGTTTAGGGTTAGAGCATGTCTAGTTTTGATGGTTTAGAGAGATGTACCATGTTGGATGGTTTGTTTTGTATTGGTAATTATTAGCATATTCTTGCTTTCATTTCTCTTAATACAATTCTCTACCACAGTTAACACAATTCTAAAATTGTTTAATGTTATTTTAGAATTAAGGCACGTGTGTGTCCATATTGTATTTCATTTAAAAAGTCTGGTGTGTTAGTAGCATCAACCATAAACCGTTCAGCAGTATTTAGATGCTTCCAGATGCAGATGTGTTTTGTAACAATTCAGTTGTAGTTTTGTAGCAGCAAGGTGGATTATTTGGGTTAAGTACAATTTCTTCTGTTGCATGCTATTTCTGTTTTCCTCATCTCACTCTCTATGCTTGGAAAGCCCAGTAGGTACCATTTTAATTGGTGTTCTTGAAGATCGTGCCCACTTTCTCACGGGTTCAAAAAGAATGGATTTTTTTTTTTCAGAGTTCTGAGATTTCCTGGGAACGTGTGCAGAAAGGCGTATAGTGATAGCATCTGTCCAGTGAGAGTGCAGCAAGAGACTAATACTGAGCTGCTTTCTCTGCTCGTGCCAGGAATGGAATCAGGGATTTTTTCCCTTTATCCTGCCTCCAACCGTTTATAACCTTGTTAAAAATGATAATTTTTTTTTTTAAATTTTTTTTCTTTGAGAGGGAGAACAACTAATTTGTCTTTTATCTTGGTCTTCTGAAAACACCGGGGTATATTTGTCATTTGCACAGCATGCAGAATATAGTTGAAACAGATCCTTCTGCCCACTATCCGATGTGAAACTGCGAGGCAGAAGGGTGAACCTGGGGGGGGGGGGTCTGTTGCAGTGTCTTGGGGAGACGGTGATTGATGTTGTGTGAACAACAACTCAGCTTGCATTATTAGACAAATGTGAAATCGAACACATTAAAATGGAACTTTTAGCAACAACGGGATTTATTTGGAGGAATATTTAGGAGTTTAATGCTTTTCCACATCTTTTTTTTTTTTTTAAATATGTAGCAAATGCTGTATATCACGATCATTATTGAAAAGTGACATACTTTTTCATGAGTATTGTATCTGTTATTTTGATCTGTGTTTTTCTGGACCACTACTTGTCATCCTCCAGGCCTTGACATGTTAAATGACAATGAAAGTAGCTTTCTGTTTAATGTTACAGCAATCCTGTAGTTGCACTGCAATTACAGTTATATTTTTCCACAATACTTTTTCAAAGTCTAGCTATTTTTCACACGGATTTTGTGTTGTGCCAGTTGTGCTGCAGATGCATTTGCTTAGTTATGGCCCATGTCAGAACCACCACTTACTGGCTGCTGTAAATGAGACATGTCATTGGGTACGTCTGTGTATGAGGCATTAGTACTGGTATCGGAGAAGGACGTACCTCAACAGAGGTGCAGACTACACAGGTTTATGTACAGCTTACAGTCTATGGATACACAGTCCCACTCAGTTTGTCATGAATACAGTAATAATTAAGTCGAGCCTTACCTTGAAGACCACTCCCCAAGTTAGATCACAGGCTGTCTATAAATCAACACAGTCTTGGAGGGGGCTCTCTCATTTTCGGGGGGGTCTTTCTTTTTGTTTTATAAACATAATGCACTGATTATGGTAGAGGATTGGTCTGAGTTTTCTTACTGTTTGTATAAATGCAACTGATAGCATGATCAACTTATTCTGAGGAGGAAAATCTTCTAATGTCACTTGAACTTCTGACTTCTTAATCTGGTCTCTTTGTGCATGTACTTTGATCACAAACTTACTTCACGTGGCAAAAACTCCAGAACTTCTAGCAGAAATGTAGTGCTGATAGACTTTTGGGAAAATGTTATCAAGAATTTCTTCTCTAAATCCCTAAGATCTAAACTGATATCAAGGCTCACAGATGCCTGAACAAGCAAGCGTTCACTCTGAACTTTTTGTTCTAAATCAATATGTCTATAGATTAATGCCCATTAATCGATATCTAATGCTGTATTTTTATATAATCAATTGATAGAAGATATATTTAACTTTTGTCATTCACGTTCTGGTAGTTTCTAGACAAAAGTAGACAAAAAGCATTTTAGGAATGAAAATGTGTGCTGCTTTTAAAATCTCTTGATTTTACAGTCATTGAATGTCAGAGAAGAAATGAACAAGGATTAACTCAGACTTCTCATTTCTTAGCTAGTAGTGCATGCTGCCAGTGAAAAGAAAGGTGAATTGCCATTTCAAGACCCAGGGAGTCGAGTCAATGATTTCACCCAACATGTTGAATTCGTTCCTATTTGCATGGTTTCCTGATGTAAAATACTAGTATTTATTTCAAACGTGAAGTGTCTCTGTTATAAACAATGCAAGGAAATGCTGTTATCTCCTGTAAAATGTAATATGTCTTTCATACAACTGTAAAGAGTAGCTGTCTGATCAAAATATTTCAGAGTCAAGGGTTGAAATAATCAGTTCATTATTTTAAAGTGAATATTATCGGTTACCCAAATAGCTGAGTTCTTTCACTCTTTACAAAAATGTGTATCAAAACTTTTTGTCATATCAGGCATAAAGGAAATACATCGATTGTATAAATTCTAAATTTTTGTATGAAGCAAAATATTTTTCCTATGTGTTTTTTTTTTTTTTTTTTTTTTAATTAAAAAAAAAACAAACCCAAACCAAACAGTGGAAATGATTACCAGAAACCTATTTACTATTAATTCTCCAAAATGCATCTTGGAAAGTATTATTGATAGGACAGTCTTCCCATAGTTTTGGGATTTACAAGTTTTAGTCCTGTGTTGTTCTTTAAATTTGTTCACACAGTAAGAAAAAGCAATGCAGACAGTGATGTCTGTCATACTTGTGAATTGTTTAAATAGACTTTGTCCCGATTCATGCTATATCTAACAACAAAATATTTGGTTAGCAATGCTAATAAATGTTTTTTCATTATTTTCTAGGGCCCTTTAGAAAATGATTTGGTAGTACACGTGGCCCTGATAGCAGAAAGTCAGCGGTATGTATTTACTTTTATTAAGAATGTATATATTAAGGAAGTGTTGAACAATAGACATCTTAAATTTGCTAAAGGTATTCAAGGAAGTGTAGAATATAATACTGCTACTCGTATATCTGCTGCCAAGATAATTGTTACAACTAAGACTGTTCTGTGATTTGTCATTAAATTTTTCATTATTTCATTCATAGCCTACAAGTTTTTCTGAACACATATGGAATCCAAACTCAGACCCCCCAGCAGGTGGAACCAATTCAGATATGGGCTCAAAAAGAACTTGTCAAAGTAAGGAATTCTGCATTTAAAATTATTTCTCTATCTATACATTTCTTTTGTAACAATAGGAATTTATACCAAGCTATTAGACTTGTATCTCCTTAAGCTTGTTATCTACCTTTTTGTGTTACTCTAATTCAGCTGCAAGATATGCCGACACTSGTCAGTTATACATGCCTACTTAGAGCTTTCAGTGAAACACTGAAGCCCAGATGTTCTATATTATCTGATTAGGCTTATTACCTGAGCCACTTTCAAAGAATAATGAATGAATAATAAGATTTTAATACTATTAATAGCACAGTAGACTAAGTGAAACTTGATGGAGAAACAAGCAAATGAGCAGTAGTCAAAGAAATGGATTAAGGCAGTAGGCATAAACCATCATATAATTTCATGGTGTAGCCCCTATAACAGGCAGTATACACTCTTCTGTAACTGGTTTTTTAGAAGTCCCTTGAGTTGACTGTATCCAGGAGGTTTGGTGTTTAAACCCTTTTTGGTTTACCCCTTTAACTCAGCACATTTAAAAATCTACGGTTAAAAATTGCTGGCCCGGAGGACGTCTTCAGAATCCCCTTCATCCTCTGTGAAGGCTTCAGGTTTTCCTTTTTCTATACAGGCAAGTAGTCTCCTAACGGAGTGCTACATCCTTTTGCTTAAAGGCTGGCCCTTTTAGCCCTTATCTGTACTGAGCCTCACTGATGATGCCAGCATAGATGCATCTGTCAGGTAGCTGTCAATGCCACATGAAGCCAGCRGTCAAAGATGAATGGCATCTACAGGCCGTACTGGTCCATTTCAGCATTCTCTTAGCACTAGCATGGCCTCTTTTTTGTTCAGTCATTCTTAGTACTTTATATATAGCACTTTGGCTGCATTGAATATGTGCTTCAAGCTATCTACTGCTGTTTGTCATGGAAATACATTTAAATATAAGAGACTATGACAAATGCTGCTCTGAATGATAAATGCGTTGATCAGCAATTGTAGGTAAACTTGTCAAAAGTCCTAATAAAAATCTATATGATTACTGGGTGCCTGTTTACCTCTATATCTGATACACGTGGACCCTTCCTCTGAAAAAACCTTGAATATAATTCCACTGTATATAAACAAGCCTTATCAAGCTGCAGGAAACTGTCAGACAAATAAGCTGGTGTAGAATCACAGATGTGCACTTGATATATTTTATACTTCACCACCTGAAGTTTGATTGTGGATCAGGTACACAAAGCTTTTGTCCAACTGTGAATTATACAAATTGTCTCAAATGAGAGTGATGGATTCTGAACGTCTGGGGGAAGTATAATGAACGTATTTAGTTTATCAATCCTGAAGTTCCAGTTGTGGAACAAATCATTATGCGAGTCTCTCCTTCTGAAATCAGGATCACGTGGCTGATGCCATTATCTGTATCAGAAGCCTGTAAAATACAGAAAAAAGTAAAACCAAAAATAGAGAACATAGCAACGTATTTCAGGCTTCGTAAGTTTGTGAGGATAACTGATGTACCAAAACCTTGCTAGCTTATTCAGAAAAATGCTTACCCCAAATAATGCCTGCCACTAACACCTGAGAAATACTTAAACAGAGAAAAGAAGTATCCTTGTTTACTTTCAGCCTTGTTCATTTCTCAGCCCATTTTTGCTCACTAGTTTTCTCAATAATACACTTCGAAATGGATTCTCTCTGACTGTATTTGTCCTGAAATTCTGTACCTGAAATTTCGGTTTAACAAATAGATACTCCATAAATTTACTATAGAAGTATATATTGTCTCTCTCAGTCATCCATCATTTCTTTGGTCTCCCTGACAAAAAGATGAGACCTCCATTACTATTATCAATTAAATTCCTATATAAGCTATGACAACTTCTGTGTTAGGATTTATTTTTCAAAAGCTGGCAAGACATCTGGCAATTCTGACATTTTCTTTATACTCATGATGGGTAGGTACATCTGCCTCCTCAAAATTTACTTTTAAAAAGAATTTCATGAAAATATTAAATCACCTGATGCAAAACGTCTTCCTAGTGGGCTTCCAGAAAAGGCTATGCTATAGCTGTAAAGCTGAATAGCTGTGAAGCTGAAGTAATGAAAGTGTTTGGGGCATTACGAGAACTGAGGTTTGATCTGCGGGCTTATGCAAAAAACCAATACAAACCAAAAAGCAAACAAACAAAAAAACCTGGTAGTATTTGTCATCCTTTGTGGGGAGGGTGTTGTGAAATCCTGATTTAGGATCCTGCCAACTACGCCAGTTTGTTGCGAATGAGAGGTTTGGAGGCCGCTTAAGGAATCGCCATCAAAGGTATTAGCAAAAAGTGATTTTAATAGAAATTTATAAAAGCGCAACTTAATTCAATGGCAAGGTTCACTCTATTACTCATTACATGGATTAAGTGTACACAGGGAAAATGGTGTCAGAATTGTGTTGGAATGATTTGTGCAGAGATTGAGGACAAAAAGGGTAAGGAGACCCTCCCGTTGAGTCATGAGGTTCAGAGAAGACCCCCTTGCTCTCTAAACTCCTTCTCAGAGAGGAGTCTAGGTGTGGCTAGATCTGCCCCTAGTCTCAGACCTGGTCAATGGTTTATGTCTAAGGGATTAGATGTGTCTAGCAGGAATCTAAAATACATTCATAATTTTTAGCTGGATCACAAGATTTTAGCAGCACTTAATCATTGCAGTGACTTAATTACAGATTATGCTTACTATCAGTTATCTAAATCAATTCACACACACACAAGGGATCTAAATTCATGCACACAAGGGCCCAAAGCTAGATGAAGGTACCTGTTAAAATTCCCCTCGAGTCTCATGAAATACTCACGTTAAACGTCTTGGCATTTCTCAAGGGGCGAAGGGTTGAGCCCCGAGGAGTGTCTCGGCCAAGGAGTGTCTCAGCCCAGGTCCCAACGGTCCTCTGAATATCGCAAACTCAAGAGAACTCTGAGAGGCGTCCCACTCCGAGGGAGATTCTGGGCGCAGCCCGCTGCAGTCCAGGAGAGCTCAAAGGGTCTCGCTTAGGACCGCTGTTTATAGGTTTGCAAGATGATTGGCTTTAGTCATCAGGAAATTTCCATCCTGGCCACAATCTGGAACAGTAACAATGGTATTGTTCCACTTGAGCTACGATCCAGGTAGGGAATGTTTCAAGGCTTTCAGGGATGATGAATTATCCCCGCTCTCGTTCCCTATGTGGGTCAGGCAACAGGTGGTCCTGGTACAGTCAGTGCTGCTCCCCACCTTAGCCATGCAAGAGTGCCTGGTATGGTCGAGGGATGCTTAACCGCCCAACTCGTTAC
The DNA here is from genome assembly GCA_035582835.1 of Phoebastria nigripes. Taxonomy (NCBI): domain Eukaryota; kingdom Metazoa; phylum Chordata; class Aves; order Procellariiformes; family Diomedeidae; genus Phoebastria; species Phoebastria nigripes. The sequence goes on along the minus strand of JAYKAV010001000.1, from coordinate 3,652,452 downwards.
ACAAAGGCTAAGGCCTAACGGGAATTCCTGAGATCGTAGAGTGGTCCATGGGAGGCGGGGAAATGCACCACCACAGAGGGGAAGCTAATGCTGGAACAATTATCTGTATTTTTGGGAAAAGAGGGTTGATCCATAGAGAACATGGATCTCAATATTTGCTATTCCGATGCTGTCAATTCTCAGTAGTGTTTAATTAGAAACTTTTGAACTGGTCTAGTGGCACATGATAACAGTCTAAACCTCTAGACTTACAAACAGGCATGTATCCAAAAAGTAGCGTAAAAAGAAACCAGTGGATGAGGGGAAGACATTGATTCAGGAAAATTAGGGATTGAAAGTAGGACTGGGGGTCATGTAAACAGATCTACAAAGTCTAGGGCGGGGAATGAAAAGAGGAAGAAGAGGAAAAGAAGAAAATGGGACAAGATGCATGCAACATATAGGGAAAAAGTATATATGTAGTGGAAGTATAGCACAGGAGAATAGCAGAATACTCCATAGGCATAGACTGATAACAGATAAAAGAACACAGAAACAGATGGTGTGAAAGACCACTCTAGTTTCATTCACTCTCATAAATCAACCCAACAGTCCAGTTTGCTTTCACAGCCGTTTCTTGCTATTTGCAGCTTTAATATTCCAGAATTGAAGGGCATTTTAATCAAAAAAAAACCCACTTGAAGCAGCTGGACTTGCATGAAACTGTACTCTAGTTCAGTTATTCTGGTGCTGAACCTGAACTGACGTTTTGATTGTAACAGATCAAAATGGAAAGCTATTACTGGAAGATGAAACTGCTTCAGTAGACTGTAGAACAACATGAGGCCTCAAACTAAAGAAAGAGTTTTCAAGGGAAGAGACAATATTACAATACTACTGGAGTTCATTTTTTGTTAAGAAAACATTTTATGTTTTACGTTCTAGCAAAATGAAGGTCCTTTTAGTGTTAAATTATAATGTCTACTGCCATTCTTCTAGCCTCCGTTATTTACTGCAAAAAGGGGTTCAACATTCTTTTGGTTTTGTTATGTATAGATAGGTCATTTAAAGCTGTTAATGTTTTGATGTCTCCATTCCTTTCCCACTTGAATACGGATACTTAGTCTGGATGAACAGGTGATGTAGGTAATTTTGTTTTATTTTCTTTTTTTAAATAGTTCTTGGTATTAATGCAGAAACACAGGCAATATCAGGAAGGCCCCAAGCTGACAGCAGTAAAATGCTATTGAGTGCAATGTTTGTTCAAATGTTCACTTTCATTTGCTTCTAAATTATCTTCCTATAACATAAAGAAAGATTGAGCTTAGGAAAATGTTCTGAATTCTGAATGTTCTGAAGTTTTTGTAATAGTGGTTTCCTTACCTAAAACAGCCCAAATAAGGAAAAAATTACACCTTTCAGTCTGGTTTAACTGATACATTTATACCGTCTTGCTCACAGCTTAGTTGTTTTTTTATGGTTTTATTCTCATACGCTGCAATAAATGAAGATTATTTCTTTAATATGCAAGTCTTACAAAATTATATCAGTTGAAGTAATACTAGGCATACATAATTTAACTCAAATACGAATCAAGCAATGAATAATGAGATAATTCCCTTTTGCTTGTGTTGTTGATGCATTAATTTTGCAGGCCTTTACTCCAATTAGAATAAAGATCTTTAAAGAGTTCCTGTATTACTGTTTTACCTTTGTATCCACATCGGAAAAGCATTACAGAAGGCAAAATTGGCCAGACAATAAATGCAAATGATCCTTTAAAAAATGATCCTTAAAAAAAATTATTTCGATGAGCAATTTGAAGATTTTAAAAATATTTTAATTATATAGACTAGAAAAAGAATAGGACTAAGAAGGTAAAAATAARACCGAAAATAGGAAACAACAAGTTTTAGTTGAATTTTGAAACTGTGCAGATAGGCAGGACTCTGGTGCTTTGCCCAAGCCCGAAGCTGCACCCGTGTGTCCTACTCGGAGCCCCAGGATCCTACCCAGCACTCCTGCTTACCCTTAATGAAGTCGTCTCTCTTCTAATGTAAACCAGTATTAACGGTATTTTCACCTTCATGAGTAAGGTGAAAATCCTTCATCCTCGCAAAATTATTATTAGAAGGAGGGAAGGGGAACTGTTACACCGTATCTACAGCAGAGTAGTGCTCTGCCAGAAGTGACGTCACTGGAATGAATGAGTGACTGGTGGGGAGCAGACCGCTTGCGTCTTGTCTTCTTGCATCATGTGTTTCTTGCTTCAATTACATAGTTGATTTCTCTTTGCTGTAAGGATACCTGTTGTTATCAAAAGAATTAAATTTGGACTTTGAACTGTACATTTACCAAATCTAGTGTTCTCTCACTTTATTGATTGTTGTTATATAGATGTATGTTTCAAAAAAAAAAAAAAAAAAAAAAAAAAAAAAAAAGGAAAAAACCCAATAGAAATAATAACCACATTTTATGAATCTTGTTTTCTGATTAAAGCAGAACGCACACAGCTTTCTATGTGAGACCCAGTAGGAGCGTAAGAAAGGCTTATATCTAGGTTTCGCTCAGTTTTCATGATTCTTTCTCACAGGCTTACTTCCATTTGGGAGTCAATGACAAATTGGGATTATCTGGAAGACCGGACAGGCCTATAGGATGCCTTGGAACATCAAAGGTTGTTGCAAGAAATTTTTATATTATTGTTATTGATGTATATTTCAGGTAAACATTGACTTAGTCTGTGAATGATTTTAAATAGAATTGAAATGTAATTTTATTTTACGCATATATCTTATTTTAAAGTCCTTGTAATGTATTTTACTATTATGAACGTGCATGCTCTGTCTTACTATTAAACTGTCATGTATTTCCTAGACATCCAATTACAGTAATACTTGGCCAAAACAGGCTGAATGGTGAAGAAGTGAACTGCTTTAACTGAAATAGAATCTAGATCTGCATACCTAATAAAAAAGAGTACCTAAAATTAGATATGTAGGCTTTATCTTAAATATTTTTTTTAGTTCAACTGTTCTACATTGATTATTACTTTGATAGTTTCAAAATACCTTTTTTCCTTTTCAGCTGCTTCAGTGCTTCAAATATTTGAAAGAAAAGATTAATGGAAGCTTTCTCTCTCAACAGATTTATCGAATACTAGGGAAGACTGTAGTTTGCTACTCGATCATTTTTGATCTAAGTGATTTCTACATGTCTCAGGATGTTATGATGTTGATTGATGACATTAAGGTATTTATCTGTAACTTCTCCTTTGACAAACTGACAAAAAAGAGTCTGTAGAAGAATAAACTGTGAAGTGTGGTAAAATAGAAGACTGAAGGGGAACACTGTATAGTTTGTATTCTTCTAATATAAAAATAAACTTGCCATTTATGCTGGGAAGTGTATTAAGGTGAATATCCTATCAGCCCAGTGCAAGTTCTAGTGAGTATCTCTATCTGACAAAAAAACTCACCCAAAAGTGATTGGGAATGCTGTAGTGCAGCAAGCAAATTATCATTTGTTTCTCTGGGAAAACAAATGTTCTTGGCTGAAAAGAGGAACAAGACTGGTCTGTTTAAGGGAAATATGAAAGCCTCACCTGGAGGAAATATTACTCGACTTTGCACAAATACTAACAATTGCCTCCCTTCCCTAACTTTCAGGCAGGCAGCAGTGCAAAGCTTCCCTGTCAAGTGCCCTGTGCTTGAGGAGCTACTTGCAGTGCATAGAAGGTGGCACTGGTAATTCCATGCTAGGGGCTACGATTGAAGCCCTGGATTCCCATGCATATGTACTAGGTCACGACATGTAGTTCAGTACACCGCACTCTGTCTAGTGGTTTAGTCTGTGACCAGTATATATGCTAGGAGTATTTTCAGAGTAGTTGTGAAATGGCAGTGCTTGAAAGCAGCTTATATTCATTGAAGAAAGCTGTTAGTGGTTTATTAGCTAAGGTTTTTTTAATCTGTTGGGTTTTTCAATGCTGTTATTTTAAGAGAGCCCTTCTAATACCTTGTACTGTGTATTCTGGTACGTTGTGCTTGTGTATTTTTTTTTGTGACTAACGTATTATTTCTTACCTAGAATGCACTGCAGTTCATTAAGCAGTACTGGAAAATGCGTGGTCGTCCACTGTTTGTTGTACTTATCCGTGAAGACAATATAAGGTAGAGAGAGATAAAAGCATCATTTGCAGTGTGGTATTTACCTAATTGCAAGATTAATGGAGTTCTGTTTCAAATTTCAGAGGGAGCAGATTCAATCCAATATTAGATATGTTGGCAGCCTTTAGAAAGGGAATTGTTGGAGGAGTGAAAGTTCACGTTGACAGAGTACAGGTATGATGTTTTTCCTGAATGTTATGTTCTTACCTCCTAGTATTGGTACATGTATTCTTACTACTATTGTTTTTCGTGTGACTTCCAAGTATTTTATTTAGTATCATAAAATTAAGGAGTCAAGACCCAAGACATTGGTACAGTTTTTGTTTTATTTCAAAAGAAATGGGTTTATTTTAATTCATTTTGACGAGTCTTTTGAAAGCGATAATCTTCATAGAGGGTTTTCAGAAGGGAGAAGGTTTTTTTATGTTCAGCAATCTTGTGAAATTACCACCAAAGGATAAATCCACGATGTCAAGCATTGAGGGATTTCTTTTGATTAGATAATCAACAAGGGGGGAAAAAAAATGGTGCTTCACATATATTAAAATTCTTACAAGAACTAAGATCTGGTTTTAACATCTTTGCTGTTTGAATTAATCTTAAAGCAGGAACATTACTTCATTAAAATGTGAAAATCACTGAGTCAGGTGCTGGTTTTAGATACTTATATGTGCTAGGTAATCTTAGTTTACACCTATTGAAGAACCCTTCTTTTTGTAAGAGAGAAGACCAAAGACACAGTTATGATTTCTTGTTCCCTAGAAAATCATGAATTTGTAGAAGAGCTTGGGTCATTTGTAAATTAAATACTCATAGCTATAATGGTTTAAGATATCCTTGTAATCTTTCAAATATTTATGTATTTCTACTGGTCACGTGTAGGTCATGTAGTCTCTCCTGTTTCCATTTACTTTTCCTATAGCAAATGCCATTACTGTCCATGGAAAACCTTTCATTTGTCTACAGTGTTTGTTGTTGTGTTTTTTGTTTTTTGGTTTTTTTTAATTTAACTGCAATGACTTTCTTGCCTTGCATTTGATTAAACGGATGTATTATCAGGTGAGAAATTTCTCAATCTACATAATGTGTCCTTATTTTAAGCATTACACTGTTAGAGTTGTCAGGGAGTGAACTTCCCCTTCCATACTCATCAACCTTCTGGAAAGATTTTTTTTTTTTTTTTTTTTTTAAAAATAATATTAATTTTTTTTTTTATATTTTTTTTTTTTTTTTTTTTTTTTTTTTTTTTTTTTTTTTTTTTTTTTTTAAAAAGTAATTAATTAGTAGTTTTAAAGTATTTAAGATGTTGACAGTCCTTGGTCTTTGCTTTATTTGTTATCCATTAAAAAGAGTACATGGTAAAACTACAAACAAATGTTTATTTGGCTTTAAGGTACCTCACAAAAAAAAAAAAGTTGTATGAGGTATGATGCTTTAAAATTGTACTGTGAGCACCCTGAGGCTTCATCTGTTACCTACAGTCCTGATTTACCACTGAAAATAGTTGAGATGTGTTTAAGTGATCTGATCCCTGCCTCTCCTAAGTGGTAGTCACACTCCCTGTTCTYTGTGAGTCAGGCATGCAGCGGAGGCAGCAGAGGAATCACACAGGCAGGAGTGACAGAGGAGAGGGAGGATTGCTGTTAGCCTGGCTCAGGCTGTCTTCTGGTGCCAGATTAAGGCTGCCGTTATTTGAATTATTGATGACAGGTCCAGCACGCGCGATTTCTGCCCTCAGGTTTGTCGTTGGTCATTGCCCCTGCTTCAGTTCTGCTGAAGAATTTGTGTCTAACCATGCTGTAACCCAAAACCATAGAATGATCAGGTGTGAAAGCAAAGCAAAACCAGATTTGGTTAATAACAGTTAATATTGCAGAGGTGAAGAGCTGGTAATTTTTGTACATTGACAGAGTGGGTCAAATCATGTGCAGAAATCACTTCCAATGCATCTGCCATTGAGAGAATCATTACTGTAACAGGGCCCTAATGCACCTTCATTAAATACAGTTACATACTTGCTCAATCCCCCTGTAGATTGAATGAAACCTATTAAAAACCCCCATAAGAATGCCTTATACTTTTTCCAGAGAGAAATTCTTACCGCATCCATAAATACAATGTGCTAACTTCCCCGTATGTCAGTACAACATGTTTAATTATGTTGCAGCATATTAGTTATTAACTTCAGGATTTAATTCCTGTTATGGCAGTAAGCTAAGGATATAAAAACTGGTTTGGGTTAAATGGAAATTGTCTTGCATCTCTTACTATTCTTAACGTCCCTTTCTCTTGGAGCAGTTCATCTCGGGGGCGCTCGCAAGCCACGTGCGGGACAACCAGGGGATCAGGCCCAGCCAGCATGGGTTCATGAAGGGCAGGTCCTGCTTGACCAACCTGATCTCCTTCTATGACCAGGTGACCCGTCCAGTGGATGAGGGAAAGGCTGTGGATGTGGTCTACCTGGACTTCAGTAAAGCCTTTGACACTGTCTCCCACAGCATTCTCCTGGAGAAGCTGGCGGCTCATGGCTTAGACAGGTGTACTCTTTGCTGGGTAAAAAACTGGCTGGGCGGCCGGGCCCAGAGAGTTGTGGTGAATGGAGCAAAGTCCACTTCGTGGCCGGTCACGAGCGGTGTCCCCCAGGGCTCCGTTTTGGGGCCGGTCTTGTTCAATATCTTTATCGATGATCTGGACGAGGGGATTGGCTGCTCCCTCAGTAAGTTTGCAGACAACACCAAGTTGGGCGGGAGTGTTGATCTGCTCGAGGGCAGGAAGGCTCTGCAGAGGGACCTGGACAGGCTGGATCGATGGGCTGAGGCCAACTGCATGAGGTTCAACAAGGCCAAG
>JAYKAV010001000.1:3549720-3645212 GCA_035582835.1 Phoebastria nigripes | reverse complement strand
GAATACTGTGTTCAGTTTTGGGCCCCTCACTACAAGAAGGACATTGAGGTGCTGGAGCGTGTCCAGAGGAGGGCAACGAAGCTGGTGAAGGGTCTGGAGAGCAAGTCTTATGAGGAGYGGCTGAGGGAACTGGGACTGTTTAGCCTGGAGAAGAGGAGGCTCAGGGGAGACCTTATCGCGCTCTACAACTACCTGAAAGGAGGTTGCAGCGAGGTGGGTGTTGGTCTCTTCTGCCAAGCAACTAGCGATAGGACGAGAGGAAATGGCCTCAAGTTGTGCCAGGGGAGGTTTAGATTGGCCATTAGGAAAAATTTCTTTACTGAAAGAGTGGTTAAGCATTGGAACAGGCTGCCCAGGGAAGTGGTGGAGTCACCATCCCTGGAAGTATTTAAAAGATGTGTAGATGAGGCGCTTAGGGACATGGTTTAGTGGGCATGGTGGTGGTGGGTTGACAGTTGGACTCGATGATCTTAGAGGTCTTTTCCAACCTTAATGATTCTATGGTTCTATGATTCTTTTGCAGCTTTCCAAGCCTTTACATCTTTCTTTTACCCTTTTTATAAATGAGTGGTAGATGTTGATGATCAGTGCATTTACTGGTGGAATATGGTGTGCTTTCTCCATCCGTTTAACTATGGTCTCTCAATAGTGCACAGTTGTCACATTTTGGAAACAGCCTGGTTTCATTATGGGGGAAGATTTGGGACAAGAACAAGGCATGTGTCTAATTCGTGGTGTTTTTTTAAATAATTCATCTATTCGAACAAAATACATATTGAATCTTTGTGAATTGTATTCAGCTGCTTCATTTAGACACATATGTGTAAACGTGCCTAGAGATAGAATGTATATCTCTAATTGGGTGAATGCTCTTTTTTCTTGTAAAATATACAAAATGTAATTTCATTTTAAAATGTCTATGCTTAGAAGACTTGTAGCTTTTTTCAGATTTTCATCTTTACTGTCTGTTTCCATTGTTGTCATGCGTTCAAGCAGATATGCAAGTCAAAGAATGAATGCCACTAGCAATAAAAGCAAAGCAGGGTTTTTTTTATATTCAGTCATCCCATAGTGCAACAGATCAATATTTTACTGCAACTTGTGTACAGTGAAAATGGAATATAAAAGTTCACAATACATACTCAATTTTATTTAGTTAATGAGAACCATAAAAAAGCAGTCTTAAAAATGCTGTAGTACAATACGTTTCCTCTGGAAGTATATAAATAGAAATTCATATAAATTTGGAGTGAATGAATTGTAATGACTACATCAGATAAATGCAACATTGAATTTCAGGTATGTAATATTCTGATACAGAAGTATTTGTAAGCTGCGTTTGATGGGCAAACTTAGGGCAGGCATGCTTGGATTAAGGAATGACTACAGAGTAGGAAATGCTATTACATTGCGTTTTCCTGTAACGTCACTGAGACTGACAGGAAAACTACCCATCCTTCGGCAATCCCTGAAACAATGAGCATTATGATCCAGAACACGGGTATCATGCAGGACTCAGGGATGCAAATCCTTATCTCGGGTGTTTTCATCAGACCTGTTTCGGGGAGGGGGGCTGGTCATTGCTTAAGCTGTACATTGCAGGGAAAAGAACAGCAGAATGCCGGCAAAAAAGAGACAGCAGCCCTGAGAGACTCCTGCTGTCTTTAAGCAAGATCTTAAGAAAGAGGAAAAATACTCTGAAAGCATAAAGATATTTGGAACTGCAGATAAAGAAACTACTTTCTCAATGGAAACCACCAGCAACATACTGAGAACAAAAGACAACTGCATAGTTCTGTATATTTCTGCATCTTTTCTAATTTTTTTCAATTTTTCATTTCAGACATTAATATCTGGAGCAGTTGTTGAACAACTTGACTTCCTAAGAATCACTGAAACAGAAGAGTAAGGCTATGTGTAAATAATAATGATGAAGTATTTGATAATTAAAATATTTTCTGAACTATGAAGAAATGAAATACTATTTTTCAGGGCTCCTGTATTTAAGAGTTTGGAGGAGTTGGATCTTCCAAAACACTCAAAAGTCAAGAGACAGTCTAGTACTCCAAATGCTTCTGAACTTGAGCAGCAACCAGACGTAAATATTAATGACTGGAAAAACAAGTCAACATATGAGATCCTGCAGAAACTTAATGTAAGAAAGCTTGATAAAAATACAGCATAACTTCATTCTCATGAAATGAGAAATTATGTGCTGGTATTCTTTTTAACAGCAGCCTACTTAGATCAACGTGATTAGCATCATGGTTCAATGTTAATAATATAGCTAGAGACATAAAATGTCTGGTGTTCCTCTTCATACTTGGGGAATCTTCCTCTTGACAGTCCTTTATCTTAACATCACAGAACTTTCTGGCCCTTCATGCTGTAACTGTTTGCTTCCATTTCTCCCAGCTACCCAAATCTTCTTCTGGTAATAAATGACCATCTAAAAGGGGATCCATTTGTCATGTGTCTTATGAATAGATATTTTATTGCTAGACTAAAATTCAAAAGACTTCAGCAGTTGGTATTCACTCTGATCGACTGGTAACTTCTTAATGATAGCAAGGGAAAGTTCCAATCTGGCATTTTTTCCTGTATCTAGAAGAAAACTACCAGTGACTGTTTCTAGATCCAGCGTTCAACAGGAACACACAAAGTATCCTGCTTGGTTCCCTATGTCATTACAAGTGTTTCTGCTGTAAATGACAGGACCCAAGAACAGAAAATCAGGAAACATTTCTGAGGCCAAATTATTACAACTTAATTTGAACCATGGAGAAGCCTCTGCAAGCAGCAGTGACAAGGATATAGCATACATAGGGTATGAAATAGTTGTGAAGTCCCCTTAAAAACGAAATTTGTACACTTTTTTTTTTTTTTTTAATTAAAAAAAAAGGCCCTTTGGTTTCACTTGAAATTTTTAATAGCTTTTCTGGTTTTGCTTCACTGAAAATCTGAAGGCTATTTGTGGTTATGTTGTTGCTGTTTTTTTTAAGGACTGCAACTGCCTAGCAAGTCAAGCATTACTCTTGAGTATATTGCTTAAAAGGGAAGGACCGAATTTTATCACCAAGGAAGGTAAAAGCTTCTTTCATTTGACTATTCTGAGTATTTCAGGAAGCAGCTGTATGTTTAGTTGTAATGAACATGAATAATGGCCATGCATGCAAGCAGTTGTGTAGCTATTTTCTTTGCCATTTAAAGCAATTTCTACATTAAATGGGACATGCAAATTCATAGCGTGGTGGGGAATGAGCTGCTAAATATATGAACTCTTTTAGATTGTTTGTAGGCAGGTGCTGTATCTGGTTGTAATTTTGAACACTTAGATATAAAAAATAGCGGATTTGACCTTGTATAGAAAACTAAAACTAAAGTCAAGTTTGTGTGTCTGTAACATTTAGTCTGAAATGTGTGAAGCTTTATACTGAATTTTTATATTACTTTTATGTAATCAGACTAATTCAATATATCTGTGAATCTTAGTCTACTCTAATTTTGTATTATGGCTTTGTATTAGAGCACAGGATTTAAATTCATGTAAAATAATTCAGAAGAGGCTACTAAGGCTTGTGGCTTTTGTGCTGCAAGGTTTGGTGTGKTTTTTTTTTTTTTCCCCAAAGACTGCTTATTCACTGCCTTTGTATATATGAATACTCCTCAGCAAAAGAGGAATGTTAAGATCAAATAATATTCTYGTAGTTATTCATCAAGCAGTGTAACTTACCACCTCATGTTACAGAGCCCTGCTTCATAATTTTGATATAGGACAGCTGGTTCTTGTGATGAAGAGTTGTCATTTTGACATAAATATACATTATATCTGTATTGCTATATTAAAAATGTCATGGGAAACAATGTAAAGTGGAATAAAATTCATTGGCTGATACACAGTGCATTGTTGAAATACAATGTGAATCCAAAGTCATGGTCAGAATCTGAGCGTTAGGCACACGTCGCCTCTGAAGCAGGCTTTTTCGCCACTTTACCTGTTCTGTTGTCAGGCTTTGAGAGCCTCAGTAGCTTTCTTTAGTCCTTTGTAGGTTGTGTCYTTCTTTGCTCTGGAAGCAACTTGAGGCAGACTTCCTAACCTCTGTGAGCAACCAGCATAGCCACTTTTGACCATTAGATCATGATGATGAACTTAAAAACACTCTTGAAACCATTTAGGACAAAGAAGTACTGCTGTGCCTCTGACTGGTCAGAGCTAACTTATATAGACCTTTTTGTGCCATCCCATTTGAAATAGTAGATGATGATAACCTTTTTAATATGCACCTTGCATTAAACAGTCTGAGTCACTGACTAAAAGTTCCTGTCCTCCTACGACTGGAGATTACTGAGACTGACATTAAATAATCACACAATCAATAAAACATAAATCTAAAAATAAAAGCTGAAGAACCTTGGGTGTTCCAGCTGACAGGCACAGGCTATGATTTTGTGAGTCAACTTCCGCTACTGTCGTTGTTATAGATGAACTTACTGTTCACCAGTAAGTGCCTGGAATGAAAAACACTGCCATTCCATCTGAGAATTTAAAATCTAGAAGCTAAATGAAGTCTAAATAATGGAATGTTTGTCACCATTTTTACCTTTAACATAATGGTCCCCACTTGACCCCTGCACAGCTGAAGAGATGTCAGTATAGCAAGTTGATGCACTGTGATCAACTATGGGCTGACAAAAGAATGGTATCTATTATTCTGATTAACGTAATTAATGTACTTCGTTCCTTCTCTGAATCCTGGACTACCTACTTTGACTTAGAAGTAGTGCTCTTCCCATTTCCTGCCCTCTCTTTTTTAGGTCATGTCTGTACAGCATGATGCTAGTTTAATACATAACACTTCACAAAACGTTCTCTTTGGTTTTGGCACACAGAAAATCGGCTTGGAGAGGGCGAGTAGTAAATCAGTAATATATCTTATATATATCTGTCCAATATCCCCTGTTGTACTTTGCAACAGTGATAATTGCCTTCACTAGAGTAGTGCTGTAATGCACCTGATTACCAAAGCTAGCTCACACAGTCACTTAGGTATCTTTGTGGGCACCTTATTGTGGTTATTCAGGGCAGAGCTGCAAAGCAGTGAAAGATCTCTCTTTCACACTCTCCCAACTTCCTGTAAAATGAGTCTCATGTCCCACGTGATTAACCAGGTGATCTATTGTTCTTATACAACTTGTGTCTTGGATATCAGCTATTACAAACTTTGTCCAAACCTAACATCACTTCGATGAACTACGCTGTCAAGTACAAGACTTCCCTGTTGCTTCCTGTAGGTTTTAGCTCAACAAAGAGGCGAGACAGGGGGGAGAGTATCTACATCCCGTATCCAAAACATAATCTGCAGTTTGAGGATGTACCTTATGATGGGGATGTACCTTTATAGGCCAAATCTGTACATAGATTGATTTTCCCCAATATATTGCAACAATAGGTGATATCATAAGTCTCTTTATAGCATGCGCAGCAAATTTAGCTGAAATCTGGTTTGGCTTCTTGCATAACAACATACAACTGGATGATAGGGGACTGGATTGCATCTAAATTTTAGATGTTGAGCACAATAGGTAAGTGCTTTACTAAAGCTGATTCAGAATTAACTGATCTCATCAAATTTACCTTATTACTATTAAATGAAAACCTGTGCGTATTTTTTGTTTGTGTTTTGTTTGTGTGTTTTGTTTTGTTTTTTTTAAATGCATTTAGGTACTGTTGCTGAGCATATTGAAAGAATCTATAGACGAGCTGGCAGCAAAAAGCTCTGGTTTGTATACATATATCATGTTCCTTTTGTTTTACACCAATTTTTTTTTTCCTAATGTGTTTATAGAGAGTAAAGCCGGATCCTTACACACTTAAAGGGGAAAAGAAAAAGGACAGCTTTACTGACAAAATTGTATTGGTTCATTGCAGCTGAAGATCTGGTCTATAATGCTTTAAAAAAAAATTAAGAAGTATTTTCTTACTGTTATCTTTTAAAATATAAAAGAGTAATAAGCAGGTTTTGCTATGAGTGCTATTGCTGATGTACAGTTCTCGTTAAATTCAAATAATGAGAAAAGAATACTAATATTCTTATTTCTTACAGGGCATGATAAAGTATTATCAATAGCTTTCTGTAGCAAGGCTGGTGATCAAATATAAATCAGTTAAGTTGATAGACTTACACAGTTTATTTATTGCCCCAAAATAATTTGCTTTGAGCCTGACTTTGTCACAATATCTTTAAAAGGTTTCAGCAAGTAGTTGGTATTTACATGTTGTTTATTAATTTTTTTGCCCTGAAGCTTAGTAGAAATTTCATTTCTTTTTATCGAAGAAATGAGTTGAGCCTGTCCTGAATTCTGTTCTCTCACTCTGTAACTATTCCTAGCAGATGGGTCTGTAAATATAAAAACTGTTTTTTATTTTTCATTTCAGTCTGTTCATACAGTTAAATGGGCCTTTGCCAATAGCAAGGTAGAACCAAAATACCTTGGTGGTATTTTTTGTAAAGAATAAAAATCAAAAGTATTTTTAGAAACAAAATATGTAAACTGTTTTTCATTTCTCTTCCATGATTGCCATGTGACATACATATAGGTTGGTGTTGCGCTACAGTGCTGCATTTGCACAGAAATTTTCTTCTTCTATAGCCCCACATATTACTACTTTACTGGTACATGGGAAACAGGTAAAGTGCCCAGAAGTCTGAAATGGAGCTCCGTGAGATTTTTTTTTTTTTTTTTTTTTTTTGCTTATTTGCATTTTGATAGTATCGGCTAATGCATTTTTGAAATGCTTTGCTCTTGATCTTAAGAAGTGCATAGCAGTTATCACAGGAATCAACATCAACTGTTTGAATTTTTTACTAACACTATAGAATATTACAACTTGTTCATTATCTCTGTGGATAAATGATTCTTAGTAGCCTAAAAGCCTGTGCTAGAAAAGCTCAAATATGGGTCTATTAGGTTTGTATTTTCTCAGGAAATTATTATTAAAAGTATTTATATCTTTAACCATCAACTGGATATATGAAAAAATGTTTTTCTTAGAAGTTACAGCTAGTTTTTAACCTAGCAGTTTACACAAGTCTCTTCTTTTCATGCTACACGTGAAATATTACCTCAGCATGGAAAACAAAACAAAGCCTTGGTGTTACATGTTGTACTTTCTCTTGCAAAATCTTTCTAACTCTTCCTTAAATAGACTAAAAAATTACCAAGCTTATCTTGCAAAATGATGAAAATGTCACAAAAGAGAAGCTGGCATCTCTTGCCTGTCTGTTTTCAAGATGATGCTGAGAAAAGAATGACAAGCTTTTTATGGAGCTGGTAGTTTAATGAGTTCTAACTAAATTTATTTTTGATCCATTAACCTGTATCTAGACTAAAAAATGAAAATCCATAGAAGATTACATAAAATCTGATCCGAATTTCACTTTATAAATAGTGTATGTATTCACTGAGTTAATTTTGAGATCTCTGCTGTGGCAGACTTCAAACTTGTATATGAATTCATTAAACTAGCTTTTGATATGTAGTGGGATTGCTCTGTTTTCTGCCCTCAGGTCTGTTGTGCGCTTCGCAGCAAGTCTTTTAGGTAAACTAGTGGACAGCCTTGCACCATCTATTACTAATGTTTTAGTTCAGGGCAAGCAGGTAAGTCTTTACTCCTCAGAAATGTATTAAGGAATGATAACAGAGAAACTAAATAAATGGGCTTTTTAATTTTGAAGGCCTCTGATGCTTCTCTTAAAAGTACCCAATGGCCTAAAAAGTCCTTACTGAAGAAGAAAAATCCAGAGAAAAAAAGATATATTGAATACTTGCATATACTATGGGCTAATAAATTTACTTTTATTTAATGACAGAACAATACTGAAAAGACAGGTCAGTGTCTAGATAAGAAGGGAAGTGGCATGATTTACATAACTCCTTAGATTTTATATATATGCCCTCTTATTTCACAAAAGTAGATGGAGTCGAGTAATAAAGCTTCTTTTTAAGATTTACTTAATGAAGATGTAGCCACTCTCTCTGTAATTGAGCCTAAGACAACAGATGGGTGGCAGTTGAGCAAAAAGTCTTTCAGGATTTTAGTTTTCTGTTCCAAACAAAGTTTAATCATCAGTGTTTCTTCCTTTCCTAAGGAGGACTTTCTTTTTTTCCTCCCAGCACAGTAATTTTAATTAAGTTCATGAAGAACTGTTTCCAAATAATAGTAATTGAATATTATGTATTTTTGTATTAAAATACGTATATGTGTACACTTACCTRTATGTAATGCTATGATGACAGATTTGTCTTTGTCTTACTCCGGACTAAGGTCTTGGGTATGTGCTTCTGGCACTACGTAGCTATAGAGGAAACTGCATCTGCATGCAGCATGATTTGTAGCTGTTTTTTCTCAACTTTTTAACCTAACTTGCCTTCATTGATCCTTTTATAATAATGATCTTTATTATAGGAGAAAAATTAGTGTTGCTGTGTTTTTCTGACAGTAGATTAAAAGCAAATCAGAATTTTAACAAAAATTCAGTACCAGCAATATATTTTCTTAAAATGAAGGCTATAACTTTTAGGATGCTATTAGAAATAAGAAAACAAAACTATGAATTTAATTCTGAATTTTAAGTGAGCTCCACAGCTGAAATGTCAGAAATGAAAGACTATCTAAACCTAGTGTACAGTCATAATTATACAGCCAGTTTTGAAATCAAAGCAGTGGTCTTGTACTTTTATTTTCATTTGGAAAAATATATTCCATATTTACTGTGGTCTTTAGTGAATTTTGTTATTTTAATAGCATCCAACTAACAGTATTAGCAATCATCAGTCATTGACATAAAATAATTTTTGTATTGTGAAATTTTAACAAGACAAGCAGAGTTCATGAAGCTTCATTTCTGAATTGCTTCTGTGGTGCTTTTATTCCTGTCCATATCTTCTGAATTGTTTTCAATATACCATAGGTGACACTTGGAGCTTTTGGCCAAGAGGAAGAAGTTATTTCTAATCCCTTATCCCCAGGAGTGATTAAGAACATCATCTATGAAAAATGTCATTTACAAGATGAAAGAGAAGCTGTAGTTCAGCAGGAACTTGTCATACATATTGGCTGGATCATCTCAAATTCACCTGAACTTTTCAGTGGAATGCTGAAGATACGGATTGGGTCAGTAAAGTATCAATTGTTGTTCTTACTACTAGTATTCCAGAGGAACATAAGTACTTGAACAGAGATTGTTGCTACATTGCCAAAGTGGTTTATATTAAGATGATGCAGCAAAACTTGTGTACTTCAATTTTACATTTCTAGGAAGCCTGCTTTAAATTAGTCTGCCAAAAACGGGTACACAACTAATCTCAAATTTGCCAGTCAACAGCATAAAGTGGAGGAGGGGCAGTCCTTATAATAGCCCATTTGAAGCTTTCCTACAGCTAATACAGTGAACTACAGGATTTTTCAAAGCTTGATCCCTATCATGTTAGGGCTTTAAAACCAAAAACAGTGTAGTGGGGTTAGATGCATTCTGTACAGCAAATGAGCAGTGGCAAGTGTGCTGCCCCGAGGGCACCCTGTCCTGCCGGCAGACAACAGGCAGAATGTTCTGTCTGGCTCACCTAGTGGCCAAGGAGGCAGTGACCAGCTGGCTAACCAGACTGTGTGTAGCTCTGGCACAGACACAGTGAGTCTCCGTTAGCAACGCAGTGAGTTGGAGGGGTTCTGGTTTAGATTGCACCTGGCCTCATATCCATACCTGAAATAATAAAGTATGCACTCAAGTGTATTAGTGGTGCTCCTGAGACAGTTTCTTACCTGGCAACAGACATACAGCACACTGGGTGCCATCCAGAGTTTCCYAGTTGCAGAGTGGATACGAAGTCTGCTCACAGTTTGCTCTCTGTGCATGGGCAGCAAGGCAATCTCTACAGAAATCTTTTTATCATGTACTAGGTACAGGTGTGCTGCGCATGCTTAAGGCTGGTAACTAGCATGAATTTCATTACTGGTAAACATGGGATGTGGACATAGAGTCCTAGAAGCATAATGGATCACACCAAACCAAATGCTGGTTCTTCCTTTACAGTGCCCTATAGGTAATGTAGATGCACACAGGGTGTGCTGCTGCCTGCCCACCTATCAGGCAGGTTAGAGGGACATGACCGGAGGCTAAGGATGTACTGTACTGGCAGGGAGGGAGGAATCAACAGGTAGAGAGGACAGTAAGAGCTTTTACTGTCAGAGACTTTCAGGACTTGAGGAAGAAGGAGGGAAAAATGCAGTCTAGGATTAAGGCTCCTGGATGAGGCCTTTAAAAGCTCTTTGCTCACTTGAGCAGTCACCTATGTCCTGTAGGTTTGGGGCAAATGGGTAAAGGGTAGAGACTGCATAGATGCAATAATCTAGGAAGGATGCAGCATGAATTTGATTCCCTTCTGAAACCACACAATTCTCCTCCAAGTCAACATATGCTTCTTGTTGCGTTCTCTGGTTTCTAGTAAGTGCTGAGCTCATAATATAGCCTTGTCTATATCAGTCTTAAAAGTCTGGCAACCATGAGCAACAAATCCCTTGGAAACAGTGTTTCAAGGTACTTAAATTATCTCTTTTCAGAGTTTCAGCACAATAATCTGCCTAAAAAGATAGCTTGTTCTTTTAGAGTGTTGTCTGTAATGGGGACTTAGGTAATAAAAGCCTTCTGCAGTTCAAATATATTTACCATTACAGCTTTTCCTAAAATATTTTGAGGCACCAAGGTATACTTTTGATACTCAGTGAATCTGAATATCTGATATCTGGCATAACGAAGACATTGTTCAAGAACAGATCTCTACACAAAAATATTTAACTGCCATGGTAAAGAAAAACCTGATTTGTCCTATAAGGTTGCTAAAAATGTCTTTTTGTTCTTCAAAAAGCCCCAAAACAACCTCCCACTGAATAGTATCCCTATTAGTCTCACAATCGCTAGCCCTTGTTCTCGTGGGGGACTTCAACTTACTGGATGTCTGCTGGAAATAAAACACAGCAGAGAGGAAACAGTCTAGGAGGTTCCTGGAGTATGTGGAAGACAACTTCCTGACACAGCTGGTGAGTAAGCCAACTAGGGGAGGTGCCTCGCTTGACCTGCTGTTTACAAACAGAGAAGGACTGGTAGGGAGATGTGGTGGTCGGAGGCCGTCTTGAGCTTAGCGACCATGAAATGATAGAATTTTTGGTTCTTGGTGAAGTAAGGAGGGGAGCCAGCAAAACCACTACCGTGGACTTCCGGAGGGCAGACTTTGGCCTGTTCAGGACACTGGGAGAGTCCCTTGGGAGGCGGTCCTGAAGGGCAAAGGGGTCCAGGAAGGCTGGATGTTCTTCAAGAAGGAAGTCTTGAAGGTACAGGAGCAGGCTGTCCCCATGTGCGGAAAGAAGAACTGGTGGGGAAGATGACCGGCCTGGCTGAACATGGAGCTCTTGCTGGGACTCAGGAAAAAAAGGAGAGTATACCGCTCTTGCAAGAAGGGGCAGGCAACTCAAGAAGAGTACAGGGATCTCATTAGGTCATGCAGAGAGACAATCAGAAAGGCAAAAGCCCAGCTAGAACTCAGTCTGGCCGCTGTTGTTAAAGACAACAAAAAATGTTTTTACAAATATATTAACAACAAAAAGAGGGCCAAGGAGAATCTCCATCCTTTATTGGATGCAGGGGGGGAACATTGCCACCAAGGATGAGGAAAAGGCTGAGGTACTTAATGCCTTCTTTGCCTCAGTCTTCAATAGTCAGACCAGTCACCCTCAGGGTATTCAGCCCCCTGGGCTGGAAGACAGGGACGGAGAGCAGGATAAACCCCCCATAATCCAAGAGGAAGCAGTGAATGACCTGCTACGCCACCTGGACGCTCACAAGTCTATGGGGCCAGATGGGATCCACCCGAGAGTGCTGAGGGAGCTGGCGGAGGAGCTTGCCAAGCCACTCTCCATCATTTATCAGCGGTCCTGGTTAACGGSGGAGGTCCYGGACGACTGGAGGCTTGCCAATGTGATGCCCATCTATGAGAAGGGCTGGAAGGAGGATCCGGGGAACTACAGGCCTGTCAGCCTGACCTCAGTGCTGGGGAAGATTATGGAGCGGTTCATCTTGGAGGCGCTCACAAGGCATGTGCGGGACAACCAGGGGATCAGGCCCAGCCAGCATGGGTTCATGAAGGGCAGGTCCTGCTTGACCAACCTGATCTCCTTCTATGACCAGGTGACCCGTCCAGTGGATGAGGGAAAGGCTGTGGATGTGGTCTACCTGGACTTCAGTAAAGCCTTTGACACTGTCTCCCACAGCATTCTCCTGGAGAAGCTGGCGGCTCATGGCTTAGACAGGTGTACTCTTTGCTGGGTAAAAAAACTGGCTGGGCGGCCGGGCCCAGAGAGTTGTGGTGAATGGAGTGAAGTCCACTTCGTGGCCGGTCACGAGCGGTGTCCCCCAGGGCTCCGTTTTGGGGCCGGTCTTGTTCAATATCTTTATCGATGATCTGGACGAGGGGATTGGCTGCTCCCTCAGTAAGTTTGCAGACAACACCAARTTGGGCGGGAGTGTTGATCTGCTCGAGGGCAGGAAGGCTCTGCAGAGGGACCTGGACAGGCTGGATCGATGGGCTGAGGCCAACTGCATGAGGTTCAACAAGGCCAAGGGCCGGGTCCTGCACTTGGGTCACAACAACCCCATGCAATGCTACAGGCTTGGGGAAGAGTGGCTGGAAAGTGGCCTGGTGGAAGAGGACATAGGGGTGTTGGTTGACAGCCGGCTGAACATGAGCCAGCAGTGTGCCCAGGTGGCCAAGAAGGCCAATGGCATCCTGGCCTGTATCAGGAATAGTGTGGCCAGCAGGASTAGGGARGTGATCGTGCCCCTRTACTYGGCACTGGTGAGGCTGCACCTCGAATACTGTGTTCAGTTTTGGGCCCCTCACTACAAGAAGGACATTGAGGTGCTAGAGCGTGTCCAGAGGAGAGCAACAAAGCTGGTGAAGGGTCTGGAGAGCAAGTCTTATGAGGAGTGGCTGAGGGAACTGGGACTGTTTAGTCTGGAGAAGAGGAGGCTCAGGGGAGACCTTATCGCACTCTACAACTACCTGAAAAGAGGTTGCAGCGAGGTGGGTGTTGGTCTCTTCTCCCAAGTAACAAGCGATAGGACGAGAGGAAATGGCCTCAAGTTGTGCCAGGGGAGGTTTAGATTGGACATTAGGAAACCTTTCTTTACTGAAAGAGTGGTTAAACATTGGAACAGGCTGCCCAGGGAAGTGGTGGAGTCACCATCCCTGGGGGTATTTAAAAGATGTGTAGATGAGGCGCTTAGGGACATGGTTTAGTGGGCATGGTGGTGTTGGGTTGATGGTTGGGCTCCATCTTAAAGGTCTTTTCCAACCTTTATAATTCTATGATTACAGACACACACAACACTTCTTGACTGTTCATCAGCTACATAGTTGTCCAATTCTACACTAAATAGGTTAGGCTAAGCTATACATAGCTTAGGAACCACAAACCTGGACCAAGTTTAAAACATCATTTACCTACTGGATTGTTCTATTTAGTTCTTTGATGAGGTGACCTACAAATAGTCTGTGCTGGAGTGTTATCATATCCCATGGTATCTGCATTTACTTTGCTATCTACAGAAATTATTTTTTCACATTTAGGAAGAGACAGATGCATTTGAATAAGCACTTCTTTGAAGAGGCCAGGTGCTACTGACTGAGATTTACAGAATTCGTGAGCGTGCTTTAAAATTAGAACTTAAGCGTTCCATCTTCCATATTTTTTCATAGAGGAAATATAGTATTTCAGGTCTGGAGGTTGCAGTCTTTTTTCTAGCACACAAGATTCATGCTTCCACTTTAGCAGTACATTCCAGTCATCACAAAACCAAAAACTTTTCACATCACCTGTATTACATTTAACTGCAAGTACATCTATCCTTTTGCACTTAAATACCTTTTCTGTACCCTCTACAGATCCATGATACTCCTCTTTCCTCCCCTTCCTCATTCTCTGTAGCTAATCCTTTTTGCAATTTTTTTTTCTTTCTTCCAAGGTTAATGCTAGAGATTCAATTTCCTTTATTTCGTTGTTATCACCCACTCCGGTGAGCAAAATTAACCTTCTTGCAGAAACACCTTTCCAGTTTGATAATGATTTGATTTAGTGTCTTGTTATTGATTTGTTTTCGGGGTTTCATGTTGAAATAGATCAAGTTCCTGACAGCCCTATTACTGTAAAAACCTCCAACCAACTGACTTCTACCCACCTCTTATCAGTGAAGAGTTCGGTAGGAGGTCCACTCTTGACTTTGCTATGTTTTGTAGGCCACTGCAAAGAAAAAATACCAGTGAATGACTTCCGCACAGATACATTCGAGTCATCAGTGAAAAAAGAACCGATTCCGAAGCCAGTTGTGTTTGTTAATCTTAGTAACCAGAGAAGGACACTATTCACCCACTAAAATAAATAGAAGTAGTGTGTTCTGGATAATGTAATGTGTCCTTGTTGACTAATATTCTCTTGTATCTTGCACCTTCAATGAATGGTCCTAGAAACCTCAAATTTAAAGCAACATTGAATCAGTTGGCCTGACATCTCAGAATTCTGTGTAGTTACTAAGAATCCTTCAGAAAAGATTGTGACTTGACTTATATAAACAAAAACATTCTGTACCTTGTAGGCTAAATAATTAAATGCCTGTGGAATGTGGCTATAGTGATGACAAGGTAACTCTGTTAGGAAAACTCTGCATTTTCTGATCAACAGAGTAAGGCTTTTTGATGTAACCCAGACTTGATCAGGTGTTATATGATGGACTGTTTGAAGAAAAACTAGTTAAGTTTCTTTTCCTGTATGTTAAAGTATGGAATACCTACTTGAACTGAAGCAATGTAGATGGTAAGAGACTGAAGTTCATGCTCAGTTATCTTACTTCAGCTGTATCTATACATTATTTCATCTTTGATATTATATTAGAGGCTGTAGCACTGTTTTTATATAATGTGCAGAATAAAATTCAGCATTTTCCTTCAATAATTTGCAAAGTTTTGCCTCTCTGATACCTAAGGCTGAAAAAATCTTCACTGTTGCCATATTTTTATTTAATCAAATCTTTTCAAAAGGGAGTAGCAAAAGAAAGTGTGATAGACTGCAAAAAGGAATTTCAAAGGCTAAAATTATAAATAAGCCCTGAAGCCTTCTTAAATGTTAAAATAATTTAATTTTTATGGTTTTTTTTTGTTTTTTTTTTAAACTCATCAGCAAAAGGCATATACTGTCAGAGCATAATTTTGAGTAGGAATTTTAACATCAAAAGGCAGGTAAATGTCTTAAGGAACATGGGACATAGGGGAATATGTGGTCAAATATATCTTCCCTATGAAAAGCATGCTTCACAACCCATTTATTAAAATCTATGAATTATCCCTTTCACTTTGTATCATATTGCAAACAAACACAAAATCTGAGTAAATTCCACAATACAGTAAGAGTAGTAGAGTATTTGTTTGATATTTTATGCATGCCCTGACAGCCAAATAGCAGGATCATGTGGAATTCTTATGAGCTATTTTATTAGACTAATTTTTCATCTTCGGAAACTTTGTATTTAATTAATAAATGTATTCCTCCCTTTACTTCAGATGGATTATCCATGCTATGAAGTATGAATTGAAAATCCGTGCTGGTGATATGCCAGCCAAGGACTTATACCAGATGTCCCCTAGTGAAGTGAAGCAGCTTCTGCTGGATATTCTTCAACCACAGCAGCAGGGGAGGTAATGAGATGTGTGGATTTGTGGCACCTGTCTTCATTCATAATAGGCTGTTCAAGTAATTTTCATTTCTGAACTACTTTGTATACATCTGAAATCACCAGGCATCTGCAATCAGTAATATACTTATTTAAGGAAAGGTAGCAAAAATGCATCTTTTCATTCTTTCACCTGTGTTCAGGTTCGACAATTGTTTCTTTTATATTGCATCTTCCCTTTTCAGCTTTATCTTTGTGGAAGTCTTGCTTTATAGTAGTAATCTCTGTGCTTTGGCAGTAACGTGAAGCATTACATTCTCGGATGTGGGGAAAGGAGCCAAAAATTACTCAATACCATCTACTTAAGTAACTTGTAAGAACAGTTTGTCTGCTGTTCAGTGCCCTCTTTCTTCTAGCTTATTATATGAATTAAGAACAGAGGTTCTCTAGGATTCTCAGGAAATAGCAGTGCTGCCTGAAACTTGCAATCTTTTCTCCAAGCTGTAACTAGCTGCCAAAAGAGCATTCATTGTGATACAAAGTATGCAAGACAGAAGTTAAAATTACAGTATTTCCACTTAACTATATTGATAAGAGTAAAGTCAAAAGTCCTCCTGTAGGTTTTACTTCTAGTTAAGTTAGATTAAACTTTGGTACATAATACTGCTGATAATTTCCGTAGTCCTTGACTGAATGGATGATGGCCTTTTCTCTCAACAAAGAGGAAATATACCACGTCATACTACTTATGTTCCTGCTCAATTCAAAACACATTCTGTTTTTTTCCCCAATCTATAATGCCTGAGAAACAAGCTCCTTAAATTGGTGTCTGCTCTGTCTTGTCTAATTCGTCTGATGTAGAATTTCTCAGTCCAACTGACTATGTACTCTGTATCTCCCACATGCTTTTCAGTGTCTTGGTTGTGGTTATTAATGCTTGCTGTTTAGTTGCTGTCTCTACTCTTGTTGATGTTGACATTATTTCTCTAAAACCTTAGCAGAACAACCCTAGGTTTCTCTTTGCAGCATTTTCCATTAAATATTATGCTATTTAGGAAACAATTTGGTCAATCACAGTAAGCAATTCAAGCACCATCCTTCATTAGAGATGTTACCTGACTTGTCACAGTGCCTTCTGCTTTTGATTCCTTTAACGTACAATAGCTGGGTCAGCAAAGAGCACTCTGGTTGATTTTCTGATGATGAAGATTCTTTTTTGGGGGTTATCTGAGTACAAAAGCTAGCCAGCATATCCTTCAAAACTTCCTATCTTTAACTTCTTCCTGTACAGTATTACTAGCTTGTTTTTCCTTACCGATTAGTGACTTGTTTTTAAAAGTTCTCTTCCTGACAGGAAATACAGAACACTGTCTCCTTGCATTTTTCTTTCTGTGAAAGTTTTTCCTACTGTCATGATTTTTAGAAAAAATCTCTGCTGCTGTGATACCATATATCACTGCCAATTAATTTGTCATACATGAAGGGCTAGTGGTATATATACCTCCCTAACAGTCTCTCCAAGTTTTCATGGAGGGTAAAATTTTTGCAATTTTCCTATCTCTTACACTGGGCTCTAGGATATGGTACCATATAGATAAATATATATTTTTTTATATATTGCTAACAGAGTGCAGACTTCAGCAGGTATTCTTTTTGACCAATTTACGTAGGTCACAAGATTGCAAGTAGCCTTTTTTAAATGGAGCATTGTTCTTTTAATGGTCCAAACAGTTATAAAACTCATTTTGCTCATACAGTTTACAGGACTCTCTTCCTTACCATAGTAATTTAGATAGGTTGGAGTATTTTTGACATCTTCAAATGCTTCTTTCTTTGTATTAAGAAAACAACCTTTTATTTCTATCACAACTTGTCTTTTTGTTTCTATGAATGTTTTCTTGTCCTAGTCCAAGGAGAGCTGTGCAGAGAATGAGATGGAACTGTCATAACAGGCACAAGTTTTTGGTAGTTAAGTGTTGTGATTTATGAGACATTTTTTCTTAATTTGTCATGTTAATCCAATACAGTTATATAGGGAAAAAACGCTGCATATTGTCTTGATCCTGGCAGTGGTAAAGTCATTAGAAGTCAATAGTAAGTCAGTGACAGCTATTGTATCAAAAGTGCTTTAAAGCTTTAAATATCTCCTTTGTTCTCATAAAGCATATCCCAGTTACCTAGAGCTAAAACCTGTTCAGAAGATGCACCACTTAGTGATACTTTTTTTTTTCTTTAAAAAAAAAAACAAAAAACAAAAACCAAACCAAAAAAACAAACCAAAACAAAAACCAAAAAAACCCAACCAAAAACCCAACACACTSTTTGCTTGGTCTTCTAGTGTAGTTGGGAGCTACACTAAGAAACTTAAGAAAAGTGCAAGAACACACATGGAGTTGTCTGAATTAGAGTTCTCTTTTCTGGTCAGATCTCAGAAGGAATTSTCACCATTTCTCCAGTATTTAAGATTAAGGTTTTTCAATGTAAGATCTTTTTTGTTATTTCATCAGGCACACTGGCGTCTACCAAGTAATTTTACTGACAAGTAATTTTATTCTGAACATATCAAGTTAATCTAGCAATACAAACAGAGGAAAAACTAAAAAACCAAAAATATTAGTGCTGAATTTCATTTGAGCTAGGCTACAAAAGTTCTGCAGAACAATAACGTTAACAAAGTTGACCAGGGCATTTCCCATCTTTTTTTTTTTTTTTCCCTTTTTCTTTTTTTCTTTCTTTTTCCTTTTTTTTTCTTTTTTCTTCTCAAACAGCCTACCAGAACCAAGTCTTTGAAATACAGAAAGCCATGTTGCCAAGCAGTTATTTGAATGTAGTTTTAAAAAACAAAAAACAAAAAACAACAAAAAGCAAACCAAACAAAAAAAAAAAACCAAAAAACAAAACACAACAACAAAAAAACCCACAAACAAACAAAAAAAACCCCAACAAACCCAAACAAATCCAAAATGGTAAATAATGTGTAATAGTGTGTTGATTCCTGTGTTGCAAATATCCAAATATTTAGGTGTAGAAACTTGCCGCCTTTCCTGAATGAGGTGCTTCCTGAAGTACTTGTTCCCTCTTATTAAGGTTACAAAAGAGCTGTTTGTGACCTGAGAAGACATGGAACTTCTTTAAAAAAAACTCTTTTGCAGGAATATTAAACTAAGACACAAAAGTATTAGTTGCTTTTCATCAGAGCTTTGCTTCCTACGGGAGCTCTCACTACTCTCTTATCATATAAAAATAGATTTTCTACTTAAAATTTAAAAACCAACTCAGGACAGTAACTTTTAGGAAAACTTTTCTGTCAGATATACGCAGTACTGCTACACAAGACTTAATTCTGTACTGTGAATCCACCAATTAAAATCACGCCCATGGCTGCCACTTCTTAAAGTTCAGTTGCTGGTGTCTCAAACATTTTGGCTAAAGCCACATTGCTATAGTAATACTCAGAAGGAAAAATACGAAAATTAAATTCCAGACTTCATGGTTGTAGGTAAAAAAAAAAAAAAAAAAGGTGGGGACAGTATGCTTCTGAAGGCAAACAAAATTTGTAGTTTATGGAGAATGTAACTCAGTTTGTTCAAAACTTTAGTTTAACAAAACCATTCTGTCCAATTTTCTAAATTTACAGGCCACTTGTTTTTCTACACACCATCATAAAAAACCTACCTTCAGCAATCCTGCTGAAATGCATTTTTCTAACCTGGTATTTAAATTAGGATGATAGGTGTTTCTAATCCATTATCTATTACATTTTGTATTTTATACATGCAGAATTTCATTGAGCTGTATATATATAATGAATTGTTTTGCCTACTGTAGTATGATGAAACAAATTTTAATATTACAGTGAATATTGGTTTTTTTCAGTGTGTATAAATTTGGCTGTCATAGGTACCACACAGTGACTTCTGTTTTATGTATGTTTTAGTTTATGGTGACTTAAATTGATTAGATATGATGAATTCAGCCTACTACTGTTACTGTACTGCACTGGATAGATTGCACAGTTAATTCTTTTACTTCAGTTACATAAAGCACAAACACACACATAAGAATAACACTCTAACCTCTATATGCTGAGCATCCTGATTTTGTTTGCTTTGGAGCGTAACTTACCAGAGAGCACAACACATACTGCATATGCCTCATTAATATGTATTTGATGTCACTGCTTACCTTACTGGCTTACACCACAGAACATGGCTTGGTTCTGCATCTGTAACAGTTTTTTACTTCAAGTTCTCAATTTTCTTTGTCCACAGAGGCTGGCTAAACAGAAGACAGATAGACGGTTCTCTCAATCGAACTCCTGCTGGATTCTATGATCGGGTGTGGCAGATCTTGGAGAGAACCCCTAATGGTTTAATAGTGGCAGGGAAATTTTTACCACAGGTAAAACTGGCAGAGATGCTCAGTTATTTCTGCTCTACCTGACTATTAAGGGTGAATTATTTTATCGTTAATATCTATTTTATGCCATAATGTATTACTTAGGGTAATTTGTTCCTGTTATGATTTAAAAAAAAAAAAAAAAAAGTATTTTCAAGTTTTCTTTTTGGTTCTGAGTAAAATACAATTAGAATAGAATGTAAGTCAGTTATTTCTGTTAACACACATTTATAAAAGCATAAGTCTAAGTCATGAACTCTGAAATCTGCTCCCTTTTTGATCCTACAGTGGTCATACTTAGTTGAATATTATTTATTCAACAAGGAAATAGGCTCTACTTGGGGGTGGTTTTGATGTAATGCAAATGGTCTTTGAGTAAAAGTATTATTTGTTTTTCAGCAACCAACCTTATCGGATATGACGATGTATGAAATGAATTTTTCCCTTCTAGTTGAAGATATGCTGCAAAATATTGACCAGCCGGAATATAGGCAAATTATTGTAGAGGTCTGTGGCCTACAATGAATGAAATTTTATAATGTACATAAGTATGTTACAGCTTAAAAAAAAAAAGTAACCAAGGCTCAAATATTTGAAGAATAGCATATTAAAGCATATTAAATATAAACACTTGCTTCAGTGGTTTCTCCATAGATTTTGTATGATTAAACAGGTTCCTGTTAACATGTTCAGAATATACTAAGTTCTTGATGTTCTTCCCCTTTAGCAAACAGATAAATATTAATGACAGTGCCAATACAATTAGGTCACAGGAGGTGAAAACTAAGAAGAAGAATAACTCCAAAGTAGCTTTCCTTCAAGTCCCTAGCCCATGCCTTTTCCTAACAATTTTCTAGGTCTAAAATATCAGTTTGCCCTGCCATAGATTCTTCTTTCCCATTTTGCTGAGGCTGTCTAGTAAGTTGCTTTATGCTACTGAATCAACTATCTTCCAGTTTCCTTACGTTCCATACCTAACAGTAAAGCAGGAGGCTGTTTAAACTCCTTCCCCACCACTGCACATAATGTATACTTTTTGAACAGATCAAGAGCATCTGTACCCTTGGTAACTGACATCTCTGCTGTCAGCAGCGTTCATTGTTAGTTCCCAAGTATATGCCTCTGGTGCATGTGAGAATTCCTCCACAGTAAAATCAAATCCATCTCAATTCTGGATAACAACTAATGGTCATGCTGCTTGCTAGAACATCCTCAATTTTTGCTAAAAGATAACACAATTATCAAAACCCAAGATGACCAATATAGACTCTACTGCCCGCTTGTACTTATTACGACAGGTCACTCGTCATGTTCACCTTCCTATTTTAAACCTCTTTCAGATATAAGGAATGTAAATGCTCTTGAACTGAGACTTTTTATTGGTGTCTATTGACTTTTTTTTTTTAATAAACTTTGTCATAGTACAATTATACCATATGTGATTATGCCTCAAAACATCAAATGCTGAGGTTCAGTGTTTGCTGCTTTTTACCCTCTCCATTGGCTGAGCACCAACATTTGTGCAGCCACACAGTGAACTGAATAAACTGGAAAATAACTTCCCTGGCTCCCAGCAAAGTTAGATGTTAACATCAATCATTTACACAGTGCCCTTAACTAGGCAGTCACCAGAAATTGTAACCTTTTATAAAAGCCTGCTTTTTCAGTGATTCTTTTATCAAAGTCAGAATTTTATTATCTGTGCACTATTACTTGTGCCATTATTAAATGGCTTCCTGACTGAAAAAGGCATATGCAATTACTAACAGTGCTTTTATGTAACCTGAATTTTAACAAATCAAATTTAAAGTCTTACAGTCTTTTTCTGCCTTCTAGTTGTTGATGGTTATATCTGTTATTTTGGAGAGAAATCCTGAGCTAGAGTTCCAGGACAAAGTGGACTTGGACAAAGTGGTGCAAGAAGCATTTCATGACTTTCAGAAAGATCACAGCAGTCCAAAGGCAGCTGAAAAAGTAGTGAGTAAAATATTACCATCTTACCGAATTTACCATTCTTATTGAAGTTAGTTATAAATGTTAATTCTGTGCGGTTCAGAATAAAAAGCAAGTGATAGGAGTTCAGAATGGAACATAAATAATAAATGAATATACCCAAGCACTGCATAACTCTGCAAAGAGCCTATAAGCAGAGATAAAAGATGCACACTTACTTTATTGCTGAACTGTGAATTTAAATTGGTATGGTAAGGAGAACACTCATAACGTTACATAGCTCTGAAATGAGAGTCTGGGTAAAGCTGAAATAGTTATAATACTCATTAAAGGTGAAAGAATTAATTAGGAGGGACACTAGAACAGAGAAGAGTTAAGAATAACAAAAAAAGAAAGAAAAAACTAAAGCTCAGCAAGGAAGTGTGAACTTAGAATCTTATGTACACAGATACTAAGAAAAATTTAGTAACCAAAGAACTCATATTGACAATACTAATGTAAGAACTTGAAATGCAAAACTGTTCTTAGCTACTGATTTTTGTGCTAGAGTTGCATTCGTGACCTAGCAAGCTTTTAATCTCTGAGGCTTAAAATCCGAATAAATGAATCTTAATCATTAAGTAGCTTTTAAGATTTACTTCACTGGGATTTTAGGTTTTATGCTTTAAAGACCTCTAAATATTCTCGCTACAAGTTTTGGTGTCTCAAAGCTCTGAAATTCTATAATAAAATCAGGTTCATTCAACTGGTTGAAGGAGAAAATATGAGTAAAGCAATGGGACAAGTCCCTGTGCTACTGAGGATGATCTTCCTCGCTCTGTCTGGCATTTTATTGTGCACAATATATTTGGAGATATCTGTGCTAGCTCTGAATAATCTATTGATTCATAACATATTTATATGCAACAGCACTTCCTTGTTGCTGAATTTAGCTCCTTTAAAAGATGAGGAAGGATGTGTTCCTTAGAATTCTTTCAGAAGTTTCAAGATTCACTTTTTTGCCACTACTTTTTTGTAATAAGATTTGAAAGCAAGGCAGCTATCCAGCCTTAGCAACATATTACCTTGCACAATACCTTTGTTTTTAAAAGGACACAATTTTCTTGAAATTACGATTCTTTTRGCCTGCCCATGACTCTGTGGTTGCAGCCATAGCAAAATCAGACTTATCATCCACACAAATGGCTATTAAGTGCCAGCTCCGCACAGTATATTGAATATACTACTGACTTCTGTGACAAGCTGGAAATCCCCAATGGCTATAAACAGAAAGAAAAATCTCATGCAAAACCCAATTTTTACTGGTGCTGCCCTAGCTTCCATTAAAGTGATGGATTTTTTTTCCGAGCCCAGATCTACTTAGAATGATGCCTTTTCATCTCTTAGAAAGAAATCCCAATTTATAGTTGTGAATAGTATCTTTAAGAGTGTTGTTGGAAATTCCAACTCCTTACATTAAAATTTTCTGGAACCTCTCTCTCCCATATTCCCAGGTACATGCCTGCTGGCAGGTAACTGTAGCCTATTTAGGATTGTTCTGATGATATTCTGTCTCAGGTTTTCCTGACAAACACTGCTAAAAGAAATCCTCATTTGTCTGAACTATGCTCTTCTTAAACTGACTTTCAAATATTTTGAACTTTGTTAATTCCCTGTTAACATGTAATAAATGTCAAAAGTAGTATTTACTCAAGTAATTTCAAACATACCCTAAAACTACAGAACTCTAATACTTTCATCACACAATCTCTGTCCTTGATTTAATAAAAGTAACCAATTTCCTGAATTAAAAAGTTGAACCTTTATTATAGCAGCCAATATATAATTTGAGAATAAGCAGATGTTTTAACATCATTAACTGTGCAAAACAGGTATTCAGTGAAGGAAACCTATGTTGTTGATCTGATTAATGAATTAGTTCATGTGCTACCTGTGGTTTGGTTCTTGGAATTAAAAAAATTTGGAAACATCTTTTCCCTCTCCTGCAGGATGACATGACTGCATTCTACAACACTCATCCAATTGGAAAAAAGGGAACATGCAGCTACTTGAGTAAAGCTGTGATCACTTTATTGCTGGAAGGGGAAATGAAACCGAGCAATGATGATCCTTGTACCGTTAGCTAAAGCTTGAAATGCAACATAGGAATTGTTGCTTTATTTAGTGTTCTATGTATTTTTCATGCATATATTAAAATACTGTTTTGAAGAGTAACCCTGGCTAGTAATACAAATGCATACTATCCTTTGCTGAAAGAAGTGCCATTAAAGATACTAAGTGCCACCTAATTTTTTTCTTTTCTCAACTATGCAGCATGAAACTCTGAGCACATGAAGTCAGTCCTATGATATTTGATTGAGTGGGATTGTATTTATGATCTTAAATTATGCATTTAACATAGTTGGCAACTTCAAGAGAAATGCAGTATGAGATTTTGTCTTTATACCTCTATTTATTTATAATTAAAAATAGGTTTATTGTAAATTCTAAATGAAATTCAGAAAATACCATAATTAACATGCATACCAATCAGTGTGGAAATATGAAAATTGGATTTTTTTTTTAATTATTATTCTACACCCAAATTGAAGGTGAAGGTTAAATAGTTGTTATTTTTTTAAAGTTTTTCTGTATCAGTTCAATTGACAACGGACATCTAGGGTGTTTTTTTTTTTAATTTACCAGTTGATAACTTGATATACAGGTTTCATCCTAATAGAGCAACTTTTTATCTCTAGCAATAAATATCACTGCAGTTTCCCAATTGTTGTTTAAACATCTATAAGTTAACAAGGGAAATGTATGGTAACAAGATAAAAGTTTGTTTAAAAAAAAAAGGGCAAACAAGCTGTATTTAAAATTAACATCAATGAAGAAAAAACTTTGTATTACATAAGCTATCAATGCATTAAAGAATTCAAGATACACTTATCTCCTAAATGTGTGAAAACACTGTATGCTATATGATTTATTTTGGTGAAAGTAATAAAAAGCAAATGCTTGTAAAAAAACCTGTCAATAAAAATACTTTAAGTTACATGCAAAGACTCCTGTTGACTTTAGTGGCAACCTTTAATGTGCTACTGGAACCACCTTGAATGGATCATTAAAGTGCCTCTTTTAGCAGCACAAAATATACTAAAGCTTTACAACTGGTCCTCAGACATTTTGATAATTAAATTAATAGTGACCAGCTACAACTCAACTGTCAATAAATTGTTGCCATATTGATAGTAAAGGCAGGTAGTTTAACTTAAAGATAGAGGGCAAAACGAGTGGCAAAAGTGATAGAGTGAATCTGGGCACAAGAGGAGTATTTATTTGAACACACGTAGGCATTGGTTAGTACTTCCCTGATTTGCAGAACTTCCCCAGAAATCATAGAATCAATCCTCCTCAAACCAAAATGGTAGAAGAATTAATTGTTGAAGGAGGACACTAAACCATTAACAAATCTCTTGTCAAATGATACGGAGAATGAGTAAGATTGGAAAAGCTCATTTTGGGCTAATAGAGTAGTGGTCTTACTGCTCTTCCTTGCTGTAATACATTTATCATTCAAAGAATAGGGGAGAGGCAGCAGGGGGGACAGGGAAGGAAAATCCAGAAGAAACACACACTAGTTACTAACTGTTGGGTACATTTAATAGTAGAATGTTGTCTGAGGGGCTGCAGCATTGCTCTAACTCCAGCAAGAAGGCTACAATTAAACAGCAGACTCAGTTGGCAGCAGTTCTAAATACTGAATGAGCCACTAGTTTAAACAACAATCCAACATATCCTCAAATTTTTTAGTTCATTACTGCCTTAGGAGTTATCAACTGCAATAAATTCCACTTGCCTTTTTTTTTTTTTTTAAAGTATTGCTTGCAGATCTATGGATCATGGATCAATGATTACATAGGTAGCAAGCATGTCTATTTCTAGTGTTTTTAAAAATACTCTTTAAAATTGATGTATCTCTTGCCATACAAACACAGAACATAACTCTTGTCTACAAACTATAAATCCTATTGAAAGGAAACAATCCTTTAAATAAATACAAAATCTACAGATTACTTCAGGAGCACTGGCATGTTGCTAGACAGTAGCACTGCTGTTTGGTTTTGCAATTGCTTGTGATTTAAAATGTAACTGCATATTAATTCTTCCGATAGCAGGATAGCAGTTTTGGATTTTTTTACATCACTTACCACTTCCTACTGCTTCTCTTCTGCTCTTACTCCTTTAGTACCTCCAGTTACTAGTAAGCCTCAGGTTTGCTGATCTTGGTCTGAACTGTGTAACTGCAAATGAGTGAAAACCCCAGTCACCGCTTCTCCTTATACAAACTTGGAATGAAAATCCATGCAAACTGTTTCTGTTTTCCTTTCTAGCCTTGAACACATGGTTTGTGAAATTGTGATTGTGACAATTTTTCAACTTCTACAAAATAAGGCTAAGTACCTAGATTAGAAGAGGAAGATACCAAAATCCAGCAGAGTCTGCATTCTCTGAAGAAGGTTCTCATGTCTGGAAGGACAATACCGTTGATTTTTCTCTTCTCTTCCTGAAGCAGGGACAAGAAAGGAGCTTGATACAAATGGCTCTCACATAGCATGCTTGCTAAATTATAGTTTTAAAAGACAACACAAGACAATTGGGGAAAAAACCAAAAATGTCTATTAAAGTAAACATTTTTCCTATATTATAAATTGTTTGAAATCACAGAGGAAAGAGAAACCTTGGTGAGAATAAAGAAGGTAGCAGAAAATAAATGATAAACCAGATTGTTTTTAAACAGCCATAGCTTAAGTAATATGTGGTTAATATTTAACAAACCTGGTCCTGATTTCTTCGAAAACTCTCTGCCTCAAGAGAACAAGGAGAGAGATGCATTTGGGGTTGCAGATTAATAACCGGAGGTGCAACAATCAATACAGTTCCCTGTGTACTTACTTACAGGAGCTACTGGCAATAGAGTTGTTGCAGCCATTAAAGAAATAAGTCCGTAAGGGTTCAATATTGGTTCACACCATTCAGTTACCCTATTATACACCTTCACAGTGCTCCAAAACTTGAAAAACCATTCCGCTTACCAGGGGAAGTAGGATCCAGTCAAACAATGGGAAAACAATAGTTRAAACAGTTTAAAGTAAAGCTATTGAGTAAAAGCAGGTTGTTTTTAAACACCATTTTTTTCCACATTCCTTTATCAGATAGTCTTGAGAGTAAGATCAAATTAATTCAGCTAAGCAAACCACTTAAATTTCCATTTTCCTCTGCTATTAGAAAGAGGGGAAATACCAACTTGCAGTGGCAACTCCTGATGTAAATACACATAATCCACCCCCCTCTCCAACCCCAAACTCAAACTCAATCACCTTCGATTTTGCCAAAACCATTGTCTTCACACTGTGGATTGCTGTGACAGTTAATAGGTGTCATGTTCACAGTACATCAGACATTTCAAACTGCTCAATTCCTTGAGAGAATTAAGAAGGTAAAAAGTTGATGCAATTCAAAGCTGACTTTCTTGGCATTTTTGCTGTTAGCTTTGTTGCTTTCCTTCATATGAATTTTCAGTCTTATTTTGCCTACATATCAGTTTGTGCAACTGATACGGAACTGATACGGAAAAGAAATAGACAACCAGATTAATAATACATCAATCTCCGAGAAATCCTCTTCATTACTTGCTAATCCACCACAGCAGAAAATGTAGTAAGAGATCCTGATTTGCAAGGGCTTTTGTTGGGTCAGTCCTGGAGCATGTAATGTGATGCTATCAAAACACTGATGGTTGGGGCATTTTTCTGAATAACATTTTGTCATCAAGGTCTGTCAGCGTGCAGTGTATTTGATACCAGCAAGCTTAGGATTAGTATGATAATACCATTAGATAGCTACCATTCTGCTTTTGTAATTTAGGTCTCACATTTTTTGTTTTCACTGCTATTTAAAATGCTTTCTTAAACCTTATACATGGAGTTCATGCCATGAAAATTCCTGAAGAAATCATCAGCGTTCATGATCAGTGTCATTTTATATTTATGTACCTCCTACAGTTTTCAAGAACGTCTACCTGCTTGACCAGCAGCATTTCTGAGACTTAAAATTACCCTTCTGTAAAAATGCTTTTCAGCTACATGGGTATTACAGTACTAATATTACTAGAAGACATATACTTAATGGAAAAAAAAAATCAATACAGTCAGAGCATACACCTAGAAGAGTCTTTGTATGCTAGTTTGTAAAAGGAAAAAATAAATGTACCAGAAGTGGGAGTGGTTGGGCAGTTAGATGCCCAAAATATAAATTAAGAAAATACAGAGGTGCAGTTAACTCCACTGAAGCCTGTATATCTCATCCCAAAATCAATCAAGAAAATGGCTTCATTGGATTTTTAGATAATTATGATCCACAAAACCCCTGCCAAACATATTCTCTTCTCCAGAAGTGTGACAGTCTTTTAAACTACCCCTAATGAACTAAGCCTTGCATGGGAAGAGAAAATTAAATGAGCAAGGACAGTCTATGCTCTGCCATAAACACAAAATGCAACAGTGTTGTGAAACACTGCTGAGAGCTCAAAGGAAATGTGCTGGACTACATACACTGTTCATACCTACTGCTCCTTTCACACTCAAATAGGAGAGAAGTCATGGGTTGTGTGTGTGAATATGGGGAGGAGGTAAGAGGGAAACACAGCTGGGGTCTTAACTAGAGAGAACGTAAAGGGTTCCACCTTAGTGTTGTGGTCTTGTGGGTGTTTGTTTTGTGGGAGTGGAATAAGGAAGTTGTATTCTTTTCATTTACCTATGTAGCACTCCGACCTTAGGAACTAATAATGATAGGGGTTTTTTTTCCACCTGAGCATGCTTTTCCTTTTGCACATTAGCAAGAGCTGGAACAAAAATGAATGTAGAAACACCAGATATATGGAATGTAAAAATCTACTTGTGGTGGGTCTTTCCTGAATCAGAAAGACTCTCCTAAAAGGTTTCCAAGAGCTCCTTACGTAAGTATTCTGTAAAAGTGCATGCTTCTCACAAGGGAAGGGGAAGAGGGACAAAACAACTTCCCTTGTCTTCACGCAAATACATACAGCATAATTTTTGACCTGATCTTAAAAAAAGTGCAATTAAGTCTCTTATTTCATAAAATAACAACTCTCTAAGCCAAAAGAGATGCTATTTGGAATAATGTTTCCTGCTAGTGCCTGACAGTAACAATTGAGCTCATCTAAGCCTAATCCCTATGGGCAAATGGCATGAAGCCCTTCTGAATGCGACTAGCTAGTGTTTTTAGTGATGGAGTTGAGGCCAAACAGAGGGAAAAAAGGGTGACATCACGCATAGGAAAAAAGAATAAAATTTGTAGGAACCATTTGTTATTCAACTTCTACATTAGTGAAACAATCAAAACAAAGAGGTCTGGAGGCTCTATGTCTAGGCACATCAAGAAATCCACTCGGATTGCAAGAAATTCACTCAGGTGCAAGTACGTACAGGAAGAGAGGACATAATATTGTTTTACATCTGTACAAGACCACAGACCTAAAACTTGCATATCACTCCATCCAGGTAGGAAACACATAACTTACTAAAAAGCAACTCCCAAGAAAATTATTGATAAACACACCCCCAAAACCCACTTTCTACCACATCACTGAAGAGAGATGAATAATGCAAATGTGTCCACGCGGGGTTATGTTCCAGAAATGAAAACATATAATCTAATTCGACTTTGAACTGGAATGGGACTATATATTGAACTGTATCTTTTTTTACTTTGTTGCCTAAGGTGGATGCAAGCATCTCAAGCTCCTGGTTTGCTTATGGAAGGCTACTATATCACTAAGTGGTCTCTGCAACAGGGTTGTCAGTTAGCCGTGCCAGCAGAACCTGAAATTACTGGTATTGCTCGTGTATGAGTCACCTGGCTGCACTTCAGACTGTCACAGGACATGACTAATCTGACTCATAGGCAAGCAAACCCAACAATTTTCTGTGTTCCAGTGATAGACAGTATGTTTTTAGTTAGGTATGCTACACAGTTGAACTTGCATTTCCTGAAGATAAATCATGCTGCAAAATTTATAAAGGAAACATTAACAATGTGCTTCAAGAAGATTTTCGCACATTCTCTTAACCTACAGTGTTTACATGCATCTGTTCTATAATCTATGATAAGTAATAAAAACAAACTAGAAGGAAAACGTTAACAGAGATTTTCATATATTTGGAAGGTATCGAAGATTGCTGGCTAGGACATAAAAGCATGCAAGTAAGAAGAAACAAAACTGTCTTTCAACAACGCACAAAAAGGGATCTTTAAGGTCTTCATGCAATGCCTCCCGACTGACGTAGCTAACTAAATCCAAAATGCTTTTCTTTGTGAACAAATGTCTTTCCCCATTATCTTGTTTTCTTCTCAGTACTAGGGACCTCAGGGGTTTAAATACAAGTGAAACGATTGAAGTACTTGCTGTGTTTTAGTCTTACTTCTGGTGATTTTTACCCTGTATTTTATTTTGCCTGAACACCAGATCATTAACATAGGGAAATTCAACAAGCTCTTAACTGTGTAATTCCATCTGCCTGTGTTCTTCAAGAGTATTTATTTTATTCTTTAAATCTGGGAATTTTTATGAAAAAGTACAATTATCACACTGCTATTCACTCTTCATTATTTTTGTTACCATGTATCTTTAGAGGCCTTTAAAAAGGACTCATTCCCATTGTGTCTGGCACTATACAAAATGCATTCCCCCTTCTCAAAGGGGGGATCTCAAGGGCGTATAAGATCTGAGTGTAAAACAAGAGAAAAGAGATGGATAGAGCGAGCCAGACAAAGGAACACAAGAAAGGTATGTTGTCATGTGGCTGAGCGTGACTGCCGTAATCCCTGCAAGCACCAGGCACAGGAAAATCAATTTAAAAACTGCTTCCTGGCCTCCTTACTATCTCAGAGCACATCTAGAAGATACGATGGTAAAAATATCAATGCACAGTCTCACCTCATCATCATTTGTGCTCCCACCACTGTTATCAGCCAGCAGAACTGCACTGGAGGTCTTTGGCTGACAAAGTCCTAAATGGGTAGCAGCAACATCTCAAACATAACATAAAAATCTTCTAATGTTGGAGCCTGGAAGATAGTATAGACCTGTCTTTTGATCTTAATACTATTATGACAAATGACTAGTGTGCTTCTGGGAACAAATGGCCTTTTATCTCCACAGTCTTCTGTCCTTTTTTTTTTTTTTTTTAAGCTTACTAAATTTAAGCTTTTTATTTTATAAAAAGACTTCAGCTTTATGCCTGTTCCTTTTGCTATCAGTACTATAGCTTCTGCTGAAATCAATTATAGCACGGTACAAATTCTGTGGGATTTATTCAGATTCCCAGAGCCACATCCAAGAACAACATTAAACTTAACCAATCTAATGAGAGCTATACAAAACAGCAGTAATGAGGATTCACACTGGGCAGACAGAATGAAGGTTTCCTGGCAAAAAGTCAGTGAATCACTAACAGAATGATTGGCTCTGTATTCCAGAGACAGACAAAATAGGGGATTTACTAAAACTAGTGATTTTCATCTCAAAGGTCTCATCACAAAACCACAGCTGTTACAAAACTATTCTAGAAATCAACACGTTTCAAGAGGATGAGACAAATCTTCAATTCTACCTGTGAATGCTCTACAATAAATGTTTGAGTTCCTAAATTCTTAATCTCAGCATCACAGTGGTCATTCAAGAAGATGAATTATGCATTATTTGTTTATGAAGTGTTAAAAAACACATAACAAATAGCTGTTAAAGCTTCTCTTAGCTCAAGTCTCCTTGCAAAACCTCAAACACTTGGTGGAAAGATTAGAGAGATGGTTGGCGTGGATATGGCTGACATGTTAAAGTACTGAATTACCTAGACTTTCCCCAGGGTAAGTACTCATCTTTTCTGCGACTTAATTGCTTCCATAGTGTTTTCTTATCTGTAGGTCACATTGTATTAATATACAAGTAGAGATACATTATTGCATTTCACTGTATAAGTAGTCTAAACTATGTATGTTAAGGACTCAAATTTTATTTTTACAAATTTATTTTTAATTTGATGATGTTCACTGGTCTGCTCGATGTTCTACTCCAAATTTGCTTTGGCTTATAGTACATATTCCCCAGCACTGGCAAGGTCAACACAACTGATGTTTTTGCTTGTCCCTATACTCCACGATCCCTTTAAAATACATACACTAGACATTTCTGTATCAATGATAAATGAAGCAAATGCTCAGAAATGGGAAGAACAAAAATTAAAATTAGTAGTGAATGTGTTATTTTTGCTTTCTTGGTGACTCTCTTGGAAGGGAAGGCAAGTATTAAATGATCAAAATAATCTACTTAGCACTGGAGTTACTATTACTGAAACCCATCTTAAATTCCATGTGCCTCCTGCACATGAAAAATTAGGGTATTTCTAGGAATAATTCTAATGTCACTTTCCAGGGGTACTATACRTGTTTCACATGAGCTCAATGCCATTCATGCTTTTATATGAGGCACTGAAGTAAGAGTCAGAGAAACTGACACTATATTCAAGGAACCAACTTTGGTATTTCTCCATATTCTCCTGTATCTAAGTTTGTTTTGCACCAAAATTTCAGCTGAGTAGTTTCAGAGTTTACAGGTATTTTACATTAATTCATTCATTTTTTCATTTTACAGGCAGACAAGAGGCAGAGCCATCATAATTATGGACAAGATTGACTACTAGAAGAAAGTGCCCTATAGCAATTGAATAGCACACTACTCTCTAAATCAAATGAGCAGCTATTAACATCAGTTGTATGCAGTTTATAATGTGGTGTTACTGCTGCCTTGCCAAATTCCCTAGGAGCTAGATAAGAATTTCGACTTACCTTGTTAACTAATTTTAAAAAGGCAAATGTTCTTAAAATACGAAGCCTTCAGTCACAATGCAGAGAGAAAAAAAAAGGAAAGATAAATTTAGGGGAGAACAAGATATAAGTGACAGCCTTTTTATCATGCAAAATAAACGTCAATATGTAAAACCAAAAATGATCATTCAAAATACTTTATTTTAAAACTATACTTAGGTGGAAGTTTGGCTATGAAAAACTAAAGATAAAATGAAAATGCAAAATATGTCTTTAGCTAGATTTATTGTAGTCATTCCTAGGTAAGTACATTTTTGCTTACACAGAAGTTTTCTGACTTCACTTGGCATTTAAGTGAGGAATGAGTAAACACAAAAAAAGAACATGAGTATCTTGGCACAAACGAGTAAGTATAAACTTACAAGCATCTATGACATGTACAATAATCAATGACTACTAATGCTGTTACCTGAATAATTTTCTGTTATCATTCAGAAGCAGATGTATTAAAAAAACCCAAAACATTTCACTTTTAGATGTTCATTCCAAACAGAATCAGCTCAGTACAACACACAGAATTCCAGCTTCACATACTCAGAGGTCTAATGAAGTGATGTCATTGCATTACAAGGTAGATAAAAATCATGTATTTAGAGGGCTGTAATCTGCATTACCTCTCAGATGATTATACTGAATTTCTAGAACCCTCAACCTGTTAGATCACATCTAGCATACAATACATAACAGTATTTTTTTTTCCTTTTTTTCTTTTGAAGCAGAGGGATAGTAGTGGCAAATTCTATTCCTTGACACCATTTGACATCTATGTGAAAGTAGTGAATTGTACAGACTTCACACTCGAAGGAAGACAAAGCAATAGCCAAAACATGATAAACTGGATAAAGTTATTAGTTTAGTATCTATAGAGTAGTATCATTCTGCAATAAGCTAAAATCCTTGTCTTTACATGTCCTCCTTTCTGGCCTCAATATTCCTCATTTCCCTGTGCCATGTTTTCTGATGCTTTTTTCCTGTGGTTCCACGATCCAGGATACTAGGTCTGTAAACCGCTGGATTAATCACCAACAAGTTTAATACTCACCAAGGTTACCACCTGGAAGTATTTAAAAGACGTGTAGATGAGGCGCTTAGGGACATGGTTTAGTGGGCATGGTGGTTTGGGTTGACGGTTGGACTCGATGATCTTAGAAGTCTTTTCCAACCTTAATGATTCTATGATTCTATTAAGTTTAATTAGGGTCGAGCGTATGTATACAACCACATTTCTATTTTATGGGCCAGCATACACACTACAGAGCTTATATTTACCTTACATTTGCTGTGGGACAAGATTTAACATGTAATCTGACATAAAGTGGCATAGATAGTACTTCACATAACGTGAAGGCCACAAGAACAAAGCGAACATACTAAAATACACAAACCACAAAAAATTTGAACTAGTAGGACAAGTTTTACACGTTAATTCTTTTTGTGATGTTGGTATGACACTTCCGACATTGTGTAAGATGCTCTCAGATCACTAAACATGGCCTCGTTTCCATCACATCTAATGCAAACTTCTTGCTTCCAATAGTTTCTATAGTTTACAGAATTAAGTAGCTTTTTTTTTTAATCTCATAGCTCCTTTGCTTTACTGATGATACCAGCCTTGATCACCAGATTCTCCTCTACTCTGTCAAGTGCTTTCTCATTTCCTACCATACTGCTTTTTAAAAGTGCGAAGCTCCTACTCAAAGCAGAAAGCCACTTGGAAAAAGCAAGATCCCCTTTAACAAATAGCATATCTTGCAACAAGGATTGCATTTGGTACCTAAAAACTACATTCACACTAATTTCCCCCCCTTACTTTCACATTCTATTTTGCAGTAGTCTCCTACTCCTGGCATTCTCTTTGAGAAATCATTAGGTATTAAGGATAATTACTAATTTTCTGCATATTTATAAAAAGCTTTTTTTTTTTAATGCTATATATGATATTCTGTTTGGCCTCTTAACACTAATGCAAGATGAACATCAACAGTTACGAAACAGAGAAACAGGGATAT
Source organism: Phoebastria nigripes (assembly GCA_035582835.1). Lineage (NCBI taxonomy): Eukaryota > Metazoa > Chordata > Aves > Procellariiformes > Diomedeidae > Phoebastria > Phoebastria nigripes. The sequence goes on along the minus strand of JAYKAV010001000.1, from coordinate 3,610,132 downwards.
TACCTAGGACTACTTTTATGTTATTTTACTCACAGTGATATTACTCTTCAGTCCCGCCATTTCATATAGTCTCAGAGCCCAAACACTCTTATACAGCACTTCTAATAGGTAGTGAGACTGATACTCTCAGTGCTGTTTTCAGAATTACTTTTCCTCCAATGTGCCTGAAGACTGGATGAAAAAATCATTTGGAGCTGATCTAAAAAAACAAAACCAAAAACAAAACAAAAMAAAAACCAAAAAAAACCTGAAGACTGCTAAAGTAGTCAAGTACATATCCCGTTCTACTTTCAAGCTATGGCATAACTTCTTCAAAAATTATCAACCCTCCAGGTCAGTTCAGAAGAAAATACATCTTGCTATGACAGCCGTTAGCAACAGAGCACGGATTACACTCAGCAGACAGCTATAGAGCTTTGGCAACAAACTTCATGGCCACTACTGACCCTAGCTAAACCTCTGATGGTAGATGACTATTTCCTCAAATTCTCACAAAAGTGTTTGTTCAGAAGAACAGTATCAGATAAAAAATACTGAAGACTAGCATGCTCGTTCTGTAGTAAGCAATTTATCTGCAGCTAAAAAAGAAAACAGAAGGATAGACCTTGTTTGTGTCAGCTACTAAATCCAAATCTTACATAGCATGATATAACACACACTTGAGAAAAAGTTTGGATTTTTTCCATATGGTTAGCACTCAAGGTTAAAACAAGCAAAAATACCCTACACCATCATCAGAAAAACAACCCCAATAATTCTTCCAAACAGAAAATTCTCACCAGTATGTGAGAAACTAGAGTATATGTAGCCGATTTTATTCTCATATGCTTCAAATCATGTTCTTCAAACACTTCCATCACTACTAAATCACTAGTTAATCTCAAAATTGAACACTTATACATATATAAAAGAAATGCTAAGTTAGTGTGGAGAAAAACTTGATTTTTGTTTCAATTCATTTTTCAGATGCAACCTTCCCTCCCTCAGCTGTAACCTGTACTACAGCAACCATGCTTAATGCTTACTGTGGGTCACCATTCTATGATTTACAAATAGTGGTTGCGAGAACTACAGGAATCTGCAACTGCATAGATGCTGAATGGTACTCATCTACTGACGGTCTGTGCCATGCTGTCTCTCTGCCCCCAAGAGGGATTTAACATCAGTGATGCGTCCCATTGATGCTTCCCGTTGGTTTGTAGGCCAAAAGATTTATGGCAGAATCAGGATACTTTGTAAGCTTTTATTGTATATGCAGTCTGCAGAGGCTACCACTAAATAGTCTTATTATGGCCTTGTTCCCATGTCTGATTTTTACTCCAGCCAAGGCAGTAACATCAAAAACATCCCCAAAAGACTGTACACAAATCACTGATACGATGCTGGAAAGGCTAAGTTATTGTATTCACAAGAATCCTTCAAAATGATAGTAAAATGGCAAGTCTCATTTGGCAGTTTGATTTTTTGATCTCTGCAGGAGAGAACCAGATGCATGGCTAGGATTTTTTTCTTCTCCCCACAAGAAGCAACTGACAAGTAACTACACCCAGAGCATCTAGTAAAAGAAGTTGTATTTCTAGCTGTAATAAATAATCTCTCTTCAAAGCGCAGATGTTTTACAGAAAAGATGCAAGAGAGTTTTGCACCACAACCCTGGTAGGTTACTGTGACTCTCATTAATGAGTAGGAAGACATCTGTTTAACTAGCATGCTAGGGAGGCTAGAATCCCTCCTAATGTATATTTTCTATTTAAATTTTCCATGCCATGTATCAACAAACATCAGTGAAATAATTTTATATTTTTTTTTTTCCAAAAATGCAAATACATTGTGAGACCTTAGCCTTGAAAGTTATTTTTTCCAGAAAACTGTACTTATATTAAAAAATACTGATAATGAGATATCAGAACATGAAAACATGTAATAGTATTTGGATCTCATTTCTCTTTCAAATTGTTTCTGAAACCCTCTTATTATGCAGACTTTGTCATGTTGACCTTCCTGTCTTCTGATGGTATTGACCAAGACAAAGAGAGAAAGCTSGCTAACTCTTATAAAATTAAGCTTTCTTCACAATGCAGGTTTTCAGATTCAGCCCTGTCAGCCTCTGTATCAATTCCATGATTCACATGAGCTTTGGGTCAAGCTCAAGTGACAGAATGAATTTACTGCTTCTGGATACCTTTTTTTTTTTTCCCCCTTATCACTATCTGCCCCCCAGTACTGGAGTATTCATTACCTTAGATCAGGTTAATAGCGTGCTTGTGAGAACTCATTTTGTATCTTGAAGCCTTTATATTAAACATCCCATTGCCTAAATTGGCTAAAAAATTATTTACCTGATTACAATTCCAAGTCCTGTATTGGAGCTGACTCTCTAATTTGCTTTAAATAATTTTATTTCAGAAGGCTTTACTTGTCACACAAAAATACATTGGACATTACTGAACATAAATAATAGAGGTTAAGAGACAGCTGGAGTAAGTGTTATGTGGTAAGTTGACACATCCCCTCTCATACAAAGTGCAGTGTCACTGCCCTAACTACAGTGAAATTTGCATATAGAAATGGATAAACCTTAAAAGACAGCAGCAGTTTATTAATTTTAATGTAACCTACCCAAAAATGCATAAAGCATAGGTAAATATTTATATATGGGATGTCAGCTGTCTCTTTTAGTCTATCATGATACATTATTATTTACTTTGTATCTAAATGACCTGTCAGACTGGAATACAGTTCTGAACCAAGCTTCAATAATAGAAATTACAACTTTAAAAAATATTTTGCAATTCCTTGCAATGCAAGGGTGCAAGATGCTAATATGTTACATAAGACGTAAGATGGAGGACAAGGACAAATAAAGAATTAGTTACCTAACTTCACTATTGTACAGACAACAGTGGTTCTTCCTTTCAAATCATTTTAAGGTTTTTGTTGCTGTCATTGCGTTGAAATAAAATCAGCTATGCCTTAACTGACAACTAAACAATCACTAAGTGATTGAAAGCAATGTCAAGACTGAAAAGCAGCCTCAAAAGACTTAATATAATTCACTCAAAAAAAATCAGAAAACACCTGATCTGCATTCCTGCCTGCCCTTAAGCTGATTGTTAAGTATTTCAGTTTTATACATACATCAGTTTTCGAGCTCGCAAATTCCATACGTATCATTTTTACATGAAAATACTTAAGTCCGATATCAAAACATTTGGCTTCCTACAGGGACAGGCACAGACACAACCTAAACGCCTGCGTCTCATATTAGTGGCAACCCTGTTACATGACCAAAGTAATTCTCGCCTGAGCTGGCACGAGCTTTTGTCTAGCCCACCCTCAAAGCTGTATCTTTGTTAAACTGTGTTATTTCACCAAATCATCACAACATGACGTTACAGACATATAAAATCCCATGTAGTCAGCATTAGACTTGCTCACTGATCCCATTTTTACACTTACTGACCACTGCACCTTCATCTTATGCATTTGCATTGCAGTACAATTTTGCAGGATAGGCTGGAGGATGCAAGGTGTAGCTAGCCTGAACAAGGCATCATTCTTATGATTTGTCTAGGGATCACATGCTGATCTCATCTACTGGATGAAAAGAAAGTCTAAGGCTGGCAAAAGTTATAGCAGTGGCTAGCTTTTACTAAGCATAGGTCATGTTAACTCGCGCCTTCATCTTGCAAAGGCTTCTCCACCAAACCCTGGTGTTAAAAAGAGACCTACTGTTTTTGTGTCACACACTCCCATGTAACATGCTATCTGACATCTGAGCAGGGCCTATGCAAGTACAGAGAAAGGCTATGCAGGGCTTATTGCAAAATCAGACTATTCCTGAAGAGGCTGTTATCTTAAGGCATACGGTATGCCATTAGTTTTAGAAGGTGTCTCAACATAAAGCCTTTAAATTCAGTTGAACAATGCAAAAGGAAAAAACCTCACAAAGCAGGACATACATCCCCCATTTGACTATTTAAAAAATAAAATACAAATGCAAAAAACTACACCATAATCATGGCTATACTAATGGTCACAATAACATTATCATCAGATGAGTTGGAGAGATTTTAGAGAACTTCCTCTAGTGCCAAGGTGTGTCAATTTTTATTTCAAAGCTCACACAAGCCATATGAACGATAATTTAACCTTTTAATATTCATTCAGAAGATATTTTTAGTCTATGTGGAGAACGCTATGTTCACTGCATGTCTATTTTTATTTCTGAGCCACTAGTTTCAACACTAGTGCTTTACAATAATTGATGATGCTCTCACAGAAGATGGAATGCCATCTCCATGAAGAAAAATACCACTGTGGCATAATGACCTTGTTCTATCTGGCATAATATAAGAAATCTTTCCCTTTCCATTGCATCCATAAGCAAGTTATACTGTAGATAAACCACAAGTAAGACTTAGAGAGTGTATGCTGCAAACGCTACTGCAGGCTTCAACCAAAGGCCAGAACTCCATCCCCAGCCTTCTCCCGAAAAGAGCTTTTGCAGGGGATATCACCAGGGCTCCACTGAAGACAGGCTCAATGGAAGACAGAAGCAAAAAAACCCACAAAGATGTCATTGCAGGACTTGAGTCCTCTTTCATTTGTTGTTCAAAACTGCCGCACTTATTGTATAGGAAATTATTTGTATCCTATGTATATAGGACTTTTATAATTCCAGAATCAGTGCTTCAAATTCTACTGCAATTTTAGAAAAACAATTCCTGTGTTCATTTCACTGACAAGATGTGGTACATTTCATTTGCATCTCAGTCAGGGATCTATTAAGATAGTAAGATTCTTTTATTCAGAGTTTCTTACCACAAGAGTTTTAATCAATTCTAGATTGCTGAAAAACAGCCTTGTAGATAAAGAAGCCTCTTCATACTGTCTCACTGACAAATCACTTTCAATGTAAAATTTCAAGACACAACACACTTAAATATTCAAAACTTCCACTGAACTCAACAGTAGTTTTGATCAATCAAAGAGTTAAATAAAAACCGATACAAACATGACAACGTTTGGCCCTCAGAACCTACATACTTCTGGGATAGAAAAAGGTTGTTGTTAATGCAGTAGAGATAGCTCTATTTTAGATCCTTCCTTTACAGGAGCCCTCATGCACGTAGTTAATGTAAGACTGGTAACACAGACTTAATAAGGGCTACTCATGAATAAAGTCCTGCCTGTATTAAAGTACTAGCAGGATCCAGACCTCCCTAGAAGAACTGCCCTTTAATGCAGAAGCCCACTACAGACTGTTCATGATAGTATTTTAAAATGTCATGTTTTACATATTTGTGTTGAAAAACTGGCATGAAGTTACAATCAATACATGAGCTTTACTACAGTGCTACTAAACTACTTTTGTTAAAAATGCACACTGCCACCATGCCAGCAAGTGACAATATTTTTGTACAGGATTTTCAAATATATTCAGTTGAACTGCTTGATGCTGCTCTCTGTTATATCAATGGTAAAGTTTTTATCAGCTTTTGTGTGAATAACAGGGAACAATTCCCTGAGTGTTACCTAATTTCTTTTCCTGGGGCTGCCACTGATTTCTCCTGTGATGCAAGTCACTTCTCTCTGTACCTTGTTCTATCCAGCTGTTAAAAGGGTTATAGAATTATTTGTTTGAAGCTGTTGGCTCAAATGTGTAGTGTGTTAAATAACAGTCTACAGGGAGATATAAAACACAAAATTACTTTAGAAGATTTACCATGTCTTTTACATAATCTTACAGAAAATCTCAAATACCCAAGCCTGCGGACTGGGAAAGGGCCTGTGAAGTTTTGTACTGACAAACCTAGATAAAATTTTAGAAGAGAAAATTGTAACAACTCTGCAGCTGTCTGGCATTACCCCTCCAGTTTCCATGGATACAACATTAGATCAGCTGAAACAAAGCAGCTGAAATTTTGAAATTAGTGTTATTTTAAATCACCCTCTCTCACAAAAATCCTGGTGACAATAGACATGTTAGAAATACTGAAATTCTTTGGTTGAAAGCCCACCCACAGCTGCAACATTGCTAAAACAAAGGTTGTAAAAGAGAAGAAAATAAATCCAACATTTTACCTTTTAGTTTTAGGTAAGAAAGACTACAAGCAGGAGGAAAGATTAGTAATATTTACAGGAAAAAATGTTTTCCAGTTACCTAGTTTGTTTTGCAACACCAACAAAATTTAGAAAGAAGTAGCCTTCTTTGTGGGGAGAAAAAAACAAACCAAAACCAACAAAACCAAAACCACAAAAACAACAGAGAAGGTATATTTGCTTTTAGGAGAACTACAAAAGGTGCTTTGCAAATATATCCAACTTTGCTTGTTGTGGTGATCCCAAAATATGATACTCCCAGACACAAATTCTGAATCAAGCTAGAACATTCTATTAAACAAAGAATGTTGGCAAAAAAAAAAAGGGGGGGGGGGGAGTTGGCAGGGGAGACATTACGCATTGCCTTTAGCAGAAGCATAGGGGGCAAACTTTATAATTCATATGACAACATGACTCATTGGAAATACTTAATACACTGAATCAAGTAATAGAAATAAGCAAGAATGACTGCAAGCAGGTAACTTTTAAAGACAGAAGGCTGAATGAAAATCTCAAGAGAGAGGAGTACTCTTGGGTAATCAAGATAGACTTTATTACAAGCTTTGTTAGCTTTTATTTGTTTCGATGTGTACTAGGAAGTCTCATTTTAAACATCTCATTATGCTTTCTGTATCATTGTGTAAGCAAATCTAATGCCTTCTATTTCTGATGAGGAAACAAGCTATATAGTTCAACCTTCTCAAAACGTGACTAAATGCAYGGAAGAAAAGTTTGGATTCCCTTCTCATCAGACACTATTTTCACAGAGATTAATAAATGCTGCAAGGTTTGCCAGGAGAGATTTCTGTGCTAATTTCTTCTATAATTTATTTTGAACTACAAACAACTTTCTGTTACGGATTTGATATTAATTATTAACTTATCTGAGAAGAGCTGATATGCTAAGATCCTTTATAAGGGTGTTACTAATTCTTTCATGATTTAAAAAAGTTTGTAACTCAGAAATTCAAAGCCTATATTCAGTAACCAGCCAAAAACAAGGTTCTAATGAACTCTTTAAATGAAAGTTGTAATATATTGTGAATCTTAATTAAATTTACTTCTTACTACATTATATGAGTAATTTTTTTATACTAGTGGTTTCAGATTTCTCTGACTTTTCTCAACTGAATGGTTAGGAACACTTAAACTAATCACCCTTCCTGCATGTTCTACCCTCAGACACTTTGTGAGAATTCCACAAAACACCCTCTTGATGCTTAGATGGGCAAACAGGCAACATATACCACACTAGAGAGTACACAGTAGACTGACTGGCAGAACTGAGTTTTAGGTGATTAACACAGCATGCATATTTAAAGACTGAATGCCTCATACTAAATTAAGAGACAAATTAAATTTATAAGTTATGCTAGACTCAGGTGTCATAGAAAGGTAACTGAATATTGATGCAAAACAAGCTTTTCTAATTGTTAGTCTGAATCACCAAATGGACCAGCAACAGGACCGGTACAGTTCACCTCCTGTCCCCCAACCTCCATCCCCCTGCACATACACATCTCCAGAGCACACAACCCACCATGGAAAGAGTAGGAAGAGTGAGTAACTAAAAAGATCCTGCATTTAGTTTACTTCTCCTCTGGGGTCTTAGCACTAGCAAGGTAGCTAGACATGGCTGCTACAGTTCAAAAGATTTTTTGCCTCCTTTTCTCAAAACTCAGGGTGTAATTAGTTTCTCTTGGTATTTACTATCGTAAAGCTGGTCCTTGGGCATACTTCTGGGCACGCTAGCCTGTTCCATAAAGGCTTCCATGCAAAATCTGTGCTGTCCAACTGCACGAAACCTTTCTACTAGGAATGACCAGCAGCCTATCCAAAATCAGAACAACTTCCATGAAACAAAAACAATCCTCCTGCTCCACACTTTAAAGGAAGCCACAAAAATAGAGTTAGAAGAGCTGATACATACAATATAATAATTAGGAAGGAAGTAGGGAAATATGAAATCCTAATTCTGTAATGACCAAATGGTTCAACCATAATTTGTTTTTAGAGAATAAGGGCTGTTCAGGTTCCCCTCCAAAATGGCTTTCTCTATATTCATGGTTAATGTGAGTCAGCAAGTACCAGCAAAAGGAGAAAAGGCATAGAGGACTATGGGAAACTGAAAAGGAAAAACCCAAGGGAAAATGACATGGCTTCATTAGCACAGCTATATTTTCTTTTCCTGTCCATGCAGTTTAACCAGGAGAGTACACATCTCCCCTTTTCTTTTTATAAAGGAGGAGAGAGCTAGGCCATAGAAGGTGGACAAATTTATATGATGTGCTACAAAAATTAAGTCTAATAACACAACTACTTAATTTTCAAGGCTTTCCTTACAGCTTACTGCTAGTTTTCCAGTTTCTACATAGCCAAAGGGAGAGGGATATATATACATATTCATTACAAGTCTGCATGGCAAGGTTTAAAAAAAACAAGACAGACATTAATGTGGAGAGTGTCAACAATTCAAGACAGCAACAATTTTAGTTAAATGATTTAAAGACTGAAATAGCATCAAGCTATTCTGTGGAAGCAGAATTTATTTCTGTAACCCTTTCTATACCTTTTGCTGTATAATCCTGCCACACACTATGTTACTAGCTTGCTGTCACTATAAAGCTTACTATTATAGTTTGCTGGGGATACCTAGAAGCACATAAGGATAATTTATCTATCATGGCATGCTATATCAGTAAATATCCAGGCTACATTAGATAAATGGGGAATTCAAAGCTTAAGTCATGAAAAATTTGCTTGTTTACTACTTCTTCCAATGAGGTTTTTTCATATTGCATAACATAAAAAGTTATAGGAAAAAAAGGAAAGCTAGGCAGCAATCGCATTTCTTTACAAAACACGTTGCATGTGAACACAGACATGGTGCTTCACCAAGGCAACATAACCCAGAAGTGAAAAGGGTTTCCACTACTTCCAAAAATTAGCTTGATAACATGCATTGCATCTGTTCTTTTTTCAGTGCCTAAACAGACAAGAATTGTTTTAATACCTTATGTGAGTTGTATTAGCTGTTTTATTGTTTCCATACAAAGTACAAACTGTTTTAAGATTAAAAATTGTCATATGCGAAAAGAGGCCAAGTTTAACTTCCATTATGAAATCACGTGTGTTATACGAAAAAAGACCCAACAGGAATTTCAGATTCACTGCTGATCAATGGCATCCCATTCTCATATAATTATTTGTAAGACATAGCAAAAGAAAAGCCTTTCAAATTAAACAACCAAGTTTAATTAATCTACATCTTGACCTGGACATTTCATAGTCTTCTCCAATTCCCAGTTGTCATTTAAACATGAGAGCCAAGTCAGTGTACGATTTCTAGAAACCATCTCACAGAACCTGCAGAAACAGGAAAATGCTAACAGCCAAAGACATTAGTATTCTAATGCATAAATTGCAAAAGCACAACTCCACCTCAGGTGTCAGTTAATCACCCTGTGTTGTGATCCATACACGTGTGTATATATCTACATCTATACCTATATATACCTGTACATATGCATGTGTGCGCACAGAGTTAAATAGGCCTCTACCTTTTACCATGTACACATAACAGCCTCTAATGAAATATTTGTGCATGTTTTTCGGTCTGCAGAACCAGTCTTCAGGCAAATTACACAATATGAATTTCGGATGTTTAGGTACTATACCCACCTTTCCAAATAATTCTGTAAAGCTTTGCTCAATCCACTTGCCTTCTCTGTGCCTCTGTTTAGGCATCTGGAAAATTCAGAAAACAGCTTATGCTTCCCTAGTGTATTATAAGGTGGAATGCTCAGAAAGTGCTTCAAGGTAAGCAAGCAAGATTCCAGCAAAACAAACCAGAAAGCCACAGTAATTTCTTCTTCACTCATACAGTGAGTAACTAATGATCAGCAGAAGTCAGACCTCTTTCCCAAACACAACTGGCCTCTCCAGGACCTAAGTATTTACCCTTTTATTTCCTAAACCGACGCAATCACAGTACTTCCTGTTTTAGTAAAACATACTCTGCAGAACAACAAATGTGTCCTCAGCCTCAAATTTGACACATTCTATATCTAAAAATACTCTGGCTACCCTTGGAGGTTTCTATTTTCTTTTACACAGAATAATTCTTTCATGGATTTGGTCATTCCCTGATAATGGGAACAATTTTAGGGTAATTRAAAAAAGAATCTTAATCCCTTACTATTTCATTGCTTTCTTTCCAATATCAGAGGCAAACCCTTATACCAATGCTGCTCTATGACTTTGGTGACTAACGTTTTATGAAGATCACATTAAATGCTCACATGCACGAGAGAAGATGAGGTGCAATTATCCTGAAAAGATTTTTCTGATCCAAGATACTTAAGGAATTTGAGTCCATTTAGTACTGAAGCCTGCCTTCAGCAAGCTCTTCCCCTTATATCTCATGCAAGAATGTTGCTCTTAGATATGTGTTAAAACAGAATCATTTTCAAAGATACACACCACTTCTGAAAGCTTTATCGTAGCCTGTTCCCAAAGCACAAACTTTGGGAAATTGCTGGCAAACTGTCAAGACTTCAGAACAGAAAATATGACATTGATAGAAAAATCATATGACAAACTTAATGGTCTTCTACCCTTCAAGAACAACAGCAAAACCCCAAATCCACTATGCCCCGCAACACAAAAAATCATTAAAGCTGGAATTAATTTCTCAGGCCAACACAATTGAATATAATGTTCTATGAAAGTACACTAATCTGGGGTCATGTCCGTCTTATTTATATTTTTTCCATTATGTTACAGCAATTTCTCTTGAATTGGGATGCTAAGGCCATTAATGCGTACAGGTTCTTTGAGCAAGCACTACATCTGTGCTCTATGGAGTTTTGTGAGATAACATTTACATTTTGTTTATTTTATTTTATTTTCCTGTTTCTTCTTCTCAAATTTGCTTTGTGACATTTCTACAATACAGTTATTTTAATGTAAAAAAAAAAAAAGTAGTTAATTTCATGCATATTCTCAGTGAATTCCACTGATATTGTGGTGTTACTATGAAAATGTCACCAGTTATATTTGTTGCTTTCAGTGGAAGCACAGTCAGGTATCCAGTAAAAGTGTTTAGAAAAATCTACTAGGAATATCTAGGCCAACATATTTCATAAGTAAATTGAAAAGCATTTTTGTGAAAAAAAGAAAAAAAGGGCACTTTTAAAAGTTTTTGTGTATGAAAGGTATCTGGTGACAAAGAGATAAAGGGTATAAATGAATTAAACTTCTTTCTGTTTTCACCATTGACAAAGACCTCGTACAGAGCCAAAAGAGGCTACCTGTTTTACCAATACCAGTTAACAATGGAAATACTAAGTATAGCTTGAATAAGCTGCTTGGTTACCTATTGATTTATCCATTCTTCTGTGTGGGCCAATGAATTAATGAAAATTAAGAGATCTGGAACATAGAGATTGGAAACACATCAGGTTTTGCATCATTACAGAGTAAGTAATAATGCAGAATGAAATAGGTATTATCACAAAATATGGAGGCATAGAAGTATTTTTCACTAGTAACTGGGCATAACAATGAGTGAAAAGGTGCATATCGTGAGGAAATACATAAGGAAAAAACCTGCCACACTGAACCAAACAAACTTAAGAGACAAACCCCCATAAACAAGGACTATCATTCACTCAGTGAAGTTATTTTTAGCCTTAAGAAAAAAACCATCAGAAACCTCCTTCCATTATTAAACTTCTATTTTCTCTGTATTATTTGTTGATAAAATCAAGTGAAGACTGGAGACCAGAGTAACAGGTTAATTCTCCAAAGTGGGAAAAAAGGGGGGAGAAGGGGGAGACATCATGCAACAGCAAAGAACGAATGATAATTGGGTAAAAAAATGGCACAAGTGATGCACTGCATGCAGACAGCACACTCTATCTTCATTACATAGTCAACTTTCTATTCTCATTTAAACAGACATCTTTAATAGCTTGGTAGGGTGACAGAAAGTTCCTGGAGACTGACAGAGACAATATCAATGTTAAAAACTACCACAAAAAGACAGTAATAATTCAAATCTATAAATATGTGGGTTTGATCTCTCAAAGACCAAACAATTTCAAAAACTTCTTAAGCATGTAGTGGAAGAACAGCTGGAAACTGCACTTCGATTTAAGTATAGCAACGTGGGTTAAAGCAAAAGACAACACACTTAATTAACATGCACACTTAATTAACACGTCTCAACCTCCAAATCTGCCCACGCGTGATAGCAGAGATTGAAAATGGCCCAAACTGTAGCACCTGTTATGCTGCATATTAAATCACAACTGTCAAGTTATGATTTTTAAATGTAGAAAGAGCACATTTTCAGAAGCAACCCATTTCTGTGATCTGCAATTTGCAGCATCCACTGCTACCAAGTCAATTTATTACACACTGCAAACAGACTTACTTGGCTTACACTGAGATAAGGTCTTTAAAAAAAGGCATTATATTATTGTGACACAATATGCAACGAAAGTCCCAAGCGCCCAAAGTGTTTAACACTGGAGGAAAGGGACAATGTAGGAAAAGGGAGCTGCCATGACTGCCCCCCAAGGCATATACACATGTTCCTGCTTACTCTAAAAATTAATACAAGTGCCACATTTGCAATACAGCCAAAGACTTCCAATTAATGCAGAGCTTTAAGCACAATGTAGACTGGGACCACTTTTCCTTGCAGTTGCACTTCTGCCTGCCTTCTGAGACTAATTACGACATTACCAGAGCTGCATTCATGCCCCAAACTGGTCTGTCTGTCTGTCTGTCTAAGTCCAGAATTATCCTTGAAAGGAGACTGGCGTTACCTCCAGGAAAGAATTCCACATAAAGGAGAATCAGAGGGATCAATTAAGTGTTCAAAGAAGAGACAGAGGCAAGAAAAAGCAGGTGCCTTGGAATTACAGGCTCATACCCTCCCTCCAAAGGCAAACTCCTGAAAATGTCATCCAGCAGCACAGGAAAGTTGTACAATGCTCCTTGTAGGATATACCAAGTCAGGCAATCCATATGAAAGGACCCAGCATTGATTAAAAAACCAGCTGCACCAAATGAGAATTTCTCAGGCTGACAAGGAATTGTTTTAGTACACTATATACCAGCTTTAGGACAACCTCAGTTCATAAGTAAGTGCAATGAAAAGGCATAACCTACATTAGACCTTAATATTGTGTTTTTCTAGGATATGTGCAATACCTACAGGAGTGATTCTGTAAAAACAAAAACAACAAAAAAAAGAAATTTAAGTGTCTCAGTAGATTTAGAATTGAGAATACAAACACAGAACAACACAATAAGATTAAAAAGGTTTGGGTTACATTAAAACATTAATGTTTCAAAAATCTTTATTGAACAAAAACTAGGAAATGTGGTATTTGACATGCCATAGACTCTGAACAGCTAATGGGACATATGCAGAAACAGAAAAGAACCAAGATATTAAAGGCAAAGAGTAAAATGAGCAACTAAGTTGTTTCTATGGCTGCATTTGTTAGTGCAAAAACGCCTTGGAATGGAAATGAAATTGTAGCATAAGAAAATAAAAGCAAGTCAGGAGAATTATCTAAGCGCTAAGTAAAGATACTTGGATTTTTTTTTTTAATTCTAAACTAATAAGAGTTAAAAGGTCAGATAATAGTAAGAAGGGAAAAGATAATTATGAGAGCAAATTTTTAGAAGTGACTTGCTGGTAGACATGCTATATCCAGCATCATCCTCAAGTATACCATCTGAAAAAGCTTATTCCACTTGGGAGGATATATTATTGTGTAATTAAAAAAAAAAAAGTGTAATTTATAGAAGTAGCAGTTTACTACAGTGTTTCAAAGTTATGAGACAACAAGAAAGAATACCTGGGGAATATAATCTAAAAATTGTTAAACAAAAACCTCTGGCTAGCTAGTCCATTCAAAAGGCGATAACAGAATAAGCTTATGAAATAAGTTTGTAAGAGAGATGATTTACAAGAACAGATGACAAGATTTCCTCTTCAGAGGTGAAAAATAACAACCTAGATTTAAGTAGAATAACCCCCAAATGCCCTAGCGTTTCAGACACCTTTCTCTAACATATTTTATAAATGTTACATTAAAGTGGCAATATCTCAGAGGGAAGCTGGATGAAGAGGTACTTTGTAGATTTACAGCCATACACTGAAAACTTTTACTGCTCTAACTACATGAGTACGGTTGAACCAAAAAGTCTTCTTGGTCCCTCTATATTCTCTGAAACAGGTGCAGTAAGATTGGTGTAAAAACTCTCATAGCAGCGTATCTTATTCTTGTACAAGAGTATCTGGTCTCTTAGCAGAATAGATTTCTTTACACAGTTCCAGGTGACCAAGTTACCGTTCTGAATAAGTTACCCCAAACCATGGTAACCAAACACAATGGTTTACTTTAGCCCATCTGAATTAGTAAGTGGAATCTATTATGAGCATGTATGTCACTGTGACTCAGCTAATGGGCAGTAACTTACTAGGCCAATATTTCTTGATCACCTTGGATTATATTATCATGCTCTCTACATGATGAATGAGGTGTCCCTCAAATCAACAGAACCATAGTAGTTTGTTTTGTTTTTAAATCTATTCCTAATCAAAATATGTTTATTGAAAAGACTGCCTTAAAGACTTAAATAAGAGGCAAAAAGAAACTATCTCATTAGCACCACTGGAACAGAATTATTTGCATTGAGTAGTACTTGATGTACAGAGCAGAAAACCAGTTCCAAGGACATCAGCAGAGCCACTTCTGTTTAAGAGTCTTCTCTGCATCAAGAAGAGTATCAAAATGCTTCATGAGAATTTGCATTCATTCTATTCAAGGTTTGAGGAAACTTCAGATTTTATTTCCCATTTGTAGCGTACTGTCAGTTTGTATCACTCATGCCCTGTTATGTAACAGAATGGGACTGACAAAATCCAACCTGACTTGACAGAACCTGAGCTGTCATCTGTGAAATATGAAAAAGCACTTTTCTAATGCAGCGGTGACATGAAACATTTTTTTTAACATCATCTTATTTTTTAATACTTAAGGCAAAAAATCCTATCAAATAAAATACTTCATTGACACCTGAATTCTCTAAACAGTGCAACTGCTTTACCATCATAGTCATTCTCATGCATAGGGGTACATAAATCTTGTACCAGTTTAGCTAACATTTTTGTTCCATGTGTTAGTTCATGCATAATCCAGGGCTGAGTATCCATGAATACACATCACCAGCAGCATCAATCACAGGTGTAAAGGTTAGTTAAGAACTCATTTCTCCTTAGACATCATCAATGTCACACTGAACAGAATAAACAAGCTTATTAAAGTAAAACAAACCAATATTTACTCCCAAGACTTGTATATCTGCATTTGTAGCTAATGTGATTACAGTCACGGAACTCATACATACGAAACTAAAACCTTACTCAAGACACAAAGCTTGCATACAACATTTTGACACACATTTTGGTCTCTACATGTTGCCAGAGTGCCCTTAATCTGTCATCTACTACTCTTGGTGATGGTGAAGCTGGTCTTGTCAGTAAACTGACACGAACCAGTGATGGTACTGAAGACAAAGTACCATATGACTTCATTATAAAAATAAGAAGATTGAACAAGATATTTCTTCAGAGATTCATTACATTTTTTTAAGATTCTGGTGGGCAAATTTAATGAGCTAAATTAGCTCCTGATGACAAATGCTAAAGCCAATCCAAGTAGGAGGTGGTACTACTCTTCCTGGTAGCAAACCACTGTATCAGTGTAGACAATTTTTGACACCTCACCCAAAAGCATGAGGTTCCAGAAGATTCAGTAAGCAGCATAACAGCTTGTAAGCTCTGGAATGTGTAAGTTCTACTCTGCTGTGCTGTACCATTCATCATTTTTGTCTTGTGTTAGGTCACAGCACTCTCAACTCCCCACGTATCAATTTAATGCAACAGTCCAGCAAAAAAATCTGTAACTATTGACTCTGGGAAGGCTCCAACATTGTCCACCAGGTGAGACCAAGTATGCAGTATGCAACATGCAACTGCATGGTCGCAATGAAGAGGAGCACATACACCCCTCCCCTTCTTGTAGCAAAGACCCAACCCAGTCTGGGTGGGTCAGCCATCTGTGAAACTGCCACCTTAGCTGTAACCTCGACCTGTTGCCGATTTAATTGATTGCCTTGCTCTACATGGATTTACGCCAGCACAACTGATAAAATGTAGCAGCCAAGGGAAGGGAAGAGAAAGATGTGCCTGGATGGCAATGCTGGCTTACACTGTCTGGTAAACCGCTGCCTTATAGGTAGACTGGTATGAAATTCAATCACTCAGGATAATCTTCTTAAAGAATAAGAATAATTAAGAGAAAAGCACCAAAGAGAGGAAAACAGGGTTAAACAGAAAACAAGTGGTAGAAAATAAATGAAGTAACGACAACTAACATTCACAAAATAAAAAAAAGGGGAAACTGGAGCGGAAAGTAACATTTCAAAAACGAAGTTATTTGCAGATATACTATTAAAAAAAAATTGCAAGTGAACATCTTTCTCTGCAATTCTCAGATACATTGACCCAAATCCGTATTATTTAAAAATATGTTTGACATTCTGAATGTGTCAGTGTAAGCGCATTTTGTAGGACTCTCAGAGGGAAACAACGTGAGAAACAATACTTCTTTTAACTTCATACACATGATAAAATTTTAATGGCCCTGCTATGCATCTATCCTTTTGGCTCACTGATATGTCTCAGTATGTTTCATTTAAAATTGCACTCAGAACACAGAGATCAGCTTTTCATGTTTAGTTCCTGTCATGCTTTTCTTATTCTTGACATGAACCATAAACCCCCGTCTAACTTCTAGTCTCACTGCATCAAAAAGTAATCTTTGATCTTATTCCTATGGGCCCCTATTGCTATTGAAATATTTGATGCTAACACATTTTCTGCATGGCAATATTCTCAAAAAATCCCCTTAAACACCTAAAAAGCATGAACCAAATTGATTGTTTTGGTAGAATATATTAGAAGAAGACTTGAACAAACTGTCAAACAAACTCAGATCTGCTGAACATGGATGTTACAATACTCAGTTTGCAAAGATATTTTGATATCAATCCCTAAAATCCTGTAAACTGGGAGTCTATTGCCAGATCACTGCTTACATAAACAGGAAACTGCTTCTGGCATCCTCGCCTGGTGATTTAGCTGGTTTTGGCATACTGCTTCCATGTGTGGTTGTAAGTCATTTGTTACCTATGACCTGAAAGCACAAACCTTTCTGAGTTTTACCTTGCTCTAAATCTTACTTTAGTTTTCATGACAAAGCTTCAGTAAATTGCATAGACTAAAGCAACCAAACAAAACTATTTATGTGGCAACAGCAATAGAAAGGGGAAAAACCCCAAGCCAACAAGCCCAATCCCCAGATGCAAATTGGCCTTCAGTTTAAAAACAGCAAAGAATAGCTAGGATGACAGAATACTATTTTCAAAACTTTGAAAATTAAGTAGGCAGAGATCCTTGAGGAAAAAAATCCAATAGGAATTATGCGTAGAAGTACCATTTCCAACAGTGATGCTGAGTTCTAGTAGCCAGATCCTTACAGATACATAGTCTCCCACACTAAGTGATTTTGAAAATTTTATGCATTACCATAAGCGTCTGTGAAAGCAGTAAAGAGTGTTTCTCTTATATTCACCTTATATTTTTGGCAGCATCCAAAATGACTTTGTAGGAGAAGTATGTAGTAGCAGAGTGACCAGTAAGTGGGTAAAAACTCACCCAGATATATTCTGCTTCCACTGAAACTATGCTATTGATAGAGGGTGGAAATACGTTGCAAGAAAGGACTAGTTAGTGAAGGCTAGCATTAGCCTCTCTCTAACCTATGCAATAGGGACCTTTCCTGAAGTTATTTTTCTCCCTAGTGATAGGTGCAACCCACACCATACAGCAGTCATGCTTTGTAAGAATGGGAAATTTTATACAGTCCAAATAGGCTCTTAAAAATGTTCTCTAATCCAAGACACACAAGATAAACAAAATTGACACCAATATATTCAGCTGGTAAAATACTAATCTACAGTCATTTTATCAGATTTTATTAATCCCAATAGATATCTTACCCCACCACATCATCACACAATTCTAGTACCAGCTGGGAAGATACAAGCTTATCAAGTAGTAACATACTAAAAATGCTACCACATTCAGAGTCCTTTCCTGTCACCAATGTGCTGATTCTTAGTACAATGAGTACTCCTTTGTGCTCATTCTATTTCTTGGTAGGTGGAACTTTTAAGTGCCACTTTACTGATGTACTATGTTATAGAATACTGCATATATATTACAGATCAATTCAGGTGCAAAAGAAAAAATGTGTAATACTGCTCTAGATCCACAAGTCATGTCTTCAAACATAAAATAGATTTCTGTTTACTATTCCTTTTCAGACACCTCTGCATTCTGGTATTTATCAAATTACCATATTTACAGACTAAAATAAAGGGGAGCTGTCAAACAACTTAAATGTGTATTTCTCCATAACAACCAGAGTTTGGCAGGCTCAAGAGCTCCAACAACATCAACTATTGACCAGAATTTTTAGGTAAACTCTTAAACTGTACTCATTGTAGCAATTTTATGTGATGTATACATTCTTATATAAAGTCATTTAACTACTTTTCTTGGGCATCGGGAAAAGGGTTAAAAAAAAAAGGAGAAGCTTTTAAGTCTGCAGATTATTGTCACTTTGAGAAACAGCACAACGTAACTACTGAATATTATGTTTTTAGGAGGAACACTCAAAACAATTACCACTCCCCAACATAGTGCCTACCCTCTCCCTTCATCTTATTGTCTCAGCTTAACACATAGTCCTCATTTGATAAATAAAACTCATAGAGGTGCTAAGGGACAGAATACCATCATGATACTATTATGGATAGAATTTAAGTGCATGACACAGATCAGAAAAGCTAAAGCCAAAGGTCAAAAACACAATACAGATTATAGTGTAGGAATGCTTAAATGACACAAGGTTACTTCCCAGAACATGATCATTTTCTCAGACATTTGTGTCACAATTTTATTGTTGTATTCCTAATATTATTACTTCAAAGTAAAGAAATCAAATCCTCAGCTTGTGTGGCMAATAAGCAAACCTGCAATAACAGTATTGGATTTTATTATACAGTTAAAAATGGGCATTTTCTGCTCACAATACAGAAGCTATGGATTTTATTTTAAATCCTCTAAAGAGAACTCATTGCACAGAGGCTCCCAGAGCTAGCATGGCAATCTCAAAACCCATCTGAAGGGAAAGGTACCATCTTTAATATCAATATGTTTCCAGACAGCAAAACAGATTTTTTTTTTTTTTTAAATACAGGTTTATTCCCTTGTAAAAAGCTTAAATTATTCAAATAAAACATGATGAAAGTAAATTTGTTCATACTTCCAGGTTTTTTGTTCGGTTGGTTTTGGAAGGACAATACATAATGTCAACTGCTTAACAGCTTATTGATCGCCAATAGTTCATATATTAACAATTCTACCATACCAATTTACAGAAAATTTAATGCTTCATGGATTCTGCACATGAAGAAGAGTTCAAAAGCACACTAGGTAGATTTTGAAAGCTTTAGTTAGAATACAAAGGGGTCAAACGCCTTTGACAAAATGACCGGGAAGTGGTATCACTGAGACTTGCGCATAGTTTTCATTAAAAAAAGGCAGCTCATTATTAGCCATTGTTCCTTAAGTTCTCGTAATTCTGATATTACATAACCAGAGGAGACACAAGTTTAGAAATTGCTTCTTATGCAGTACTCTGGCTAGCAATTGTTCCAAATGTGACAGGACAGAAGCATTATTCGTATTTCTGGAGTAGACAAAATATAGGTTACATCAATATCAGAAGGGCAACTCCAGCCTGAAGGCGTAACTGAAGGTAAGAGGATATAGAGTTTGAACAACCGTGTATCACTTGAATCACTGGTATTTTAACTTGATACAAACAAAACAGTGAGTGACAGCATGCAAGAGAAACAGGGCTTAGAAATGCAGAACTCAACTAGGATCACTAAAGTAATTTCAGACAGCTGCATTTTGCTATATATTTAGACCTGGCAAACTGAAAGGGAAGTAGTTGTTATCCTGTTAGAAATTCCTTCAACTATTTCACTTCCCAACAGCAAAGACGCTGTAAAAATGTGTACTGACATTTACAGCTCACACAAGATTAATTAAAGCATCAGGAAATAAAACTCAAAAATTAGTCCTGGAACAGCCGCAGGTGCCAAACTGCTATTTACAGACTGAGGGGATGTAATATTTTAAAATTAAAGATTGTCATGCGTCATCTGCAAGGAGATAAGAGGAGAAATATACAGCTAACTCAAAGAAAACAATACTCAAGCATCAGCAAAAAGGTAACTACAACCTAGATTATGATAGTTTTGTTAACCTTTTCATGGCATTTCAACAGAGATAACATACCACTAACAGAAGCCACCAAACCTAGGGAGCTAAAAGCTTTTCTGAAGTTATTATGTTCTCTCTCCCGTTTTTATTCCTTAATTTTGTCTACAACATTACTTCTAGCCATTTCTTAAAAATTTGTGCAGTATTTTAGAACGTTATCTCCACCTCTACCGGTCAAAGGGATAGAAGAAATGTCAGCCAAAGAAACACCTGTAGTGTGCTTGTGTCGTGGTTTAACCCCAGCTGGCAACTAAGCATCACGCAGCCACTCGCTCACCCCCCCACCCCCACCCTTAGTGGGATGGGGGAGAGAATCAGAAGGGCAGAAGTAAGAAAACTCATGGGTTGAGATAAGAACAGTTTTATACTTAAAATAATAATAATAATAATAAATTGTAATGAAGAGGGAAACAACGAGAGAGAAACAAAAACCGGGGGGGGGGGCACGGAGAGAAGTGATGCAACCACTCACTGCTCGCCGACCGATGCCCAGCCAGTCCCTTAGCAGCAATCGCGCCCCCCGGCCAACTCCCCCCAGTTTATATACTGAGCATGACATCGTATGGTATGGAATATCCCTTTGGTCAGTTTGGATCAGCTGTCTTGGCTGTGCCCCCTCGCAACTTCTTGTGCGCCTGGCAGAGCACAGGAAGCTGAAAAGTCCTTGACTAGTATAAACACTACTTAGCAACAACTAAAACATCAGTGTGTTATCAACATTATTCTCATACTAAATCCAAAACACAGCACTATACCAGCTACTACGAAGAAAATTAACTCTATCCCAGCCGAAGTCAGGACAGCTTGTTTTGTTTCTTTCCTCCCTCTGCACTCACCTGGAAAGCTATGGACTGCACTCTAAGCAGCAACCTTCATGAAAACTTACAGCTATTATTTAGGAAGTGACAGCAATGGACATCCTATGAAATACAGATGACAGTCACTCAACAGCAGCTTTCAATATAAGAACATAATTTGGTTTAATGAGATCACCCCAAGCCTTCCATGCAAAACTCCAAAATAGATGCAAACTTGATGCAATCTTACATAAGCCCAACATTCTCTTAAGATTTAGATATTTGGTGTTTAGGTGGCTTTTGGGGTTTTGTGGGTTTTTTTGTTTGTTTGTTTTTTACACTAGGATTTCCTCAGAGCAATCTGAATCATCAAACATAAAAATGAAATTTAAAAATTCATCTGATAGTGGAGGTCTGATTTTTTTTGCCCTCTACACAAATGCTGGGATTTAATATAAGATGCCTCTGCTATCTTTGAATAAGAATGCTTCTAGGTTTTGTGCACAAACTACTCCTGCTGGCATGATGTCAGTGTGCTTTACAACACTTACTGATCATGTATGTTAGATTTAGGTAGAGAAACAGCTAGTTTAAGGATATTTATCAAGCTTAGGAGTGAGATAAGCAGCAAATAGTCCTTAATGCCAAAAGCAGCTCTACATATGCACAGAAGCAGAGCTTTGAGTTGCACATCAAACTTCATACCTACTCTTAAACTTCGGTGCTTTCATTCCGTCTAAAGCTCATTTTCTACCTGCATCTCTTCTTTACGTCTTTAAGTCAAGCACTTACTGCTTATGGTTGTAAAAACTAATGCTCATCACAGAAAAATAGATAAGAACAACAACGGAATTAAGAGAAATGGAATAAGCATTCTGTCTTGGAGAAAGAACAAAATATTCCCCAAAAAATGGAACAAGCGCTGTGAATGGATTTGAAAGAAAATTACTGTAATTTTAAAAATTGTATTAACTTGCTATGTTCTACTTAATGGTTCTACAGGCATTACAACCTTGTTTAGAACTCCATTTTCTTATTTTTTATCTGTGTTACTCATTACTTATGCTATTTATACAATCTATATTGTCAACT
The DNA here is from genome assembly GCA_035582835.1 of Phoebastria nigripes. Taxonomy (NCBI): domain Eukaryota; kingdom Metazoa; phylum Chordata; class Aves; order Procellariiformes; family Diomedeidae; genus Phoebastria; species Phoebastria nigripes. Next base: position 3,587,629 of record JAYKAV010001000.1, on the reverse strand, counting down.
GCTCTATTTAATATATATAAAAATCTTGACTAACAACATGGCAAAGGAGGGTAGGGGAACTTATTATCGCTATCAACTAAAATTCTTTAGGGTATCAGCAAGTGCTGTCATTCATTTATTTAGACGAAGTCCACATTCTGGACAAAATGTTACTACTTTCTTTTCAGGTCATACTGAATTTCCATGCCTAATTCCTACAGCCAGTTACTCTATTAAGACTGCTCAAGTGGAAAAATATACTGTTTACAAGTAAATAAAAGAAACTCTTACTTCAGTTAGCTCCCAGGCGGGTTTCCATAGAATCACTTTGCACAAGTACTATTCATTAGAACACTTACCTCATTCCTTGTTTGTATGTTCTAGAGAATGCTTATATTTTTCTTTAAAGATTTCAGTTACAGCAACTGCTGTATTACTCATTTGTATATCATCTGACTACCAAACATGAAATCTCTCCAACGGTTAAAAAAGCCTAAACATTTCAGTCAGTCGCTTCAAAATACCATTTCAGAATTTTATACAAATGAGTTCTTCCTGGGCTATTTGGTGAGCACTGTCAAATAATACTAAATTATTTTTGCTTTAACTATTCACAAATACTTGATGTGAGAATTGTATGAACTATATAGCCTGAAATAACTTTCACAACTTTGAATGGCTAATTATTTAAATGGAATTTGTCTGGAACAGGTTGGTTTCATTATCTTAAGTTGAGACATGCATCACAGGCTGTGAGTGGTAGGTTTTGAATTTAAAACCTCTTTCTAAATTGAAGAGTTCCTCCACTGTAATCTAAAGCACAGCAGGCATACTTTTTATCCAAATGACTTGAATCACCATGGGAAAATGTAATGAGGGTTTCCTCACATGAATTAGAGATTTGAAGTTTAGCAAATTCAGAACAAGCACTCTTTGATTTTCTAGCCTCGAGAGCCAGTAGCATTCTCCACTACTACAACTGCTCACCTAAGCAAAAACCAGATTCACAACTCACTCCGGAACTCATTCAATTCCTCTCTGTACAAAACCATTCATCCAAGAATTGTCAGAAAAAGCTTTATGCCTTTTTAAAAGACAAGATTTCACAAAGAAGGACAGTGCAGAAGATAAGGGGTCCAGAACAGCAACTTGGTAAGAATAAATCAAATTGCAAGGAAAAGGTAAGGACCTGCAAATGGAAAAGAGAGAAGATAGTTTTCTTCCCTGAAAGTATGCTGGACAAAGAAATAAATTACTAATACTGGAGAAAGAAAAGCTATTTACTTTGAAGAATRTTCTTTTCCAAGGTTTGCATCTTATGAGCAATTAATCAAGATATCTGCTTACTTATAGCATTGTCATAGCGCACATTTATTTCTACTGAATTAAAGAGACTAGCTGAAGCAAAGCAGTATTCATAAGCGAGGGGATTAGACTTTCTCCCTGTACTTAGGGGAGAGTCAATAGATTCAATAGTTCCAGATTCTGGACTTCCACTTACAGTTTACCTCATGTTCTTAGTAGTAACTGGGATGTCCAAACACTACTATTAGAAGGATTTAAGAATAAAAGCTAGAATATTTTGTGTATTTTTCCTTACTGTACAAATAAAAATTATATAAAATATAATTTGAGGAAAGCATAGTTTTCCATAATAGCTATTCTATACTGGGTTTGCTAAAGCTTACTTAACTTCTTCTAATGGGAAACAAACAAAGAAAAAACCTCCAAAAGATATCACTCACTCCAAAAAGCAATCAGCTTCTAATATGGAGGGCTCCCACACACAAACTCATTTGAAAAGAACTTAGATATTGCACTACCTGGGTTATCTGAATTGTTTAAAAACAACAACCACTGATGTTTCCATGACTTTAGCTCCTTTCCATCTCACGACTACTAGTCACAGCATTTTTCAGTTAAGGTTCAGCCCTCTTGCAAAACCTGTTGGTTTGGGAGGAAATGGGTTGCAGACTCTGTGCCTTTTTCCTTCTGCTCTCCCAAGATAGCTGTACTTCTCACCCTTCTCTTTTTGTGGGCAGTATACGCACACTCTGACCACAAGCTGTTACTGCATAAAGCTTTTCAAATTATTACAGGCAATATCTGACCCAGAATGAAAAGGCCACCTTCCCCATCTACAACATGAAGAGTCAAGGGTGTAAGAACAGTATTTTTCAGAAGCCATCAAGCTGAGCAGGTGTCTCTTACATGAGCCAGTGCTGCTAGTGTAGTCAATATAGTTGTGTTTGCATAATTGCAGACAATTATGTCATTATGAGATGTGTGCCACACTACTTAACAGTTGCTAGTGAATCAGTATGCTGACAATGCCAAGAACAGATAGCACTGATCTCCCATAATGTTTTTTTCCAACCAGTCTCTCGGAAGGAATAATTTGAGAAGTGAAAGAATATTCAAAATTAAGTCACTTTGCTATAGCCTCTAGGGGACCTAGGTTAGTTTTTTCCCCTATTTAGTGACTCTATAGGACCGTGAAGTGCATATGAATGCATTGTTTCTGTCTTTTTCCGATTGAAGGAAAGCACATTCACAAGGTTTTTATCTGAACCAATATACAAATAAAAAGTAAATTTAAATATTTGTATTATGTTACATTTTGTTTACATTTATGATTTTGTCAGCACAGAACTTTTGCTCGACTTATAAAAAGGGGGAAAAGCCAAGATTTTTAACTATTCAGGAGATTATGTTGTTGCCAGAAGCACTGACTGAACTAAATGAGGTAGTAGTTATTGCAATGCAAAAAAAACCCCAAATAACCATCTTCCCTTCTACTAGCTGGAATAATTTTCATTTTATTGCAACTAAAACATTGCCACCAACATCTACAGCTTTCTATACAACACCTTATGCAAACCATCTACAGAAATTTACATATTTATACATCTAAAAAAAAAAATCAGCTTATCATCAGGACAGTAAAATACCATGTGTGTATACAGTAATGAGAATACAAGAACTGTACCTAGGGAATCTCAGCAACTCAAGCAGAAGCCAGGTTCTTCCTGGGCTTAGGAAAAATGAAGGTGCTTGGAGGTGCAGGATATTGGCTTAGACAACTCATGAGCCAGTCTGAATGCAGGACTGCCCACATAGGCAGGTAGCAGGAGGCTGACAGGGCTGGAGCAACTACTGGAAGGGCCTGAACGACTGAGAAACTGGACAGTAACTTGTTGCACATGGTCCTGGTGCAGCAAACTGCAGGGGAACAGGAGGGAGACCAGTGACAAAGCTGTGGCCTCACCTCCTTACAGGAGGTCATCACAGGCATGGTGTGGGCCCAACAGCTGCCACATCAGGGAAGGCAGGGGCTCAGGTGGGTGAAAAGCCCAACTGTGACTTCTGCCCCATGCTCAGCAGCAGGCTACAGCACAGGCAGGCTGCAGGTAAGCAGCCTTTAGCAGCCCTGCTAAAACTGGTTCAGATTTACTCAGGAGGCTCAAATCCATTTTTCTGCTACATCAGTTTTCAGCTTTTGACTTTTCCATCCCTAACCGTCCCAATGTGCAATCAAATACTCCATTTGCACATACACCCTATTCAATTAAAACACAAACAGCCCCCTACATACTTAATTGGTCATTTCTGTGTTCAGCTATCTGACTGACATCAGGCGCACAACAGGACAGTGCTCACACACATGCAGATCCTGTAAGATATTTCTTTAAGGCTGCTCTTTCCAAAGTCATTGCAATTGCTTCAGCTAGGCAAGCAGAAACACCAGCCACCATGCCATAGAGGAAAGCAAGTTCCAAACATGCCCTAACTCCTGTTCACCTTGTCAAACAACAGACGACCAGAACACACCCGGGGAGAAGAAAAGCCCCACCAGGCCTATTGCTGTGTTTACTTTTAAAGAAACGAAATGGTAAGATAGGATCCTTATAAGAAAGGACCAACTAACGGCAGCTGGTGTGTCCCTCCCTCACCAATCACCAGGGCTCCGCTCAAGATGGGCGGGAAAGCGTGAGCAGCGGCTAGGTCTCGCGCTATCCATCCTCCATTTTGGGAAGCGTGGCTTTGGCGAGTCCGATGGAAGTACCTGTAAAGGGCGAAGTTACTCCGGTTGGCGCTGGGCTGTGCCGATGCTCCTAGCAGCTGTCTCGGAAAGCTACTTTGTTGGTCGCGGTGAGAGGGAAAGGTCACCACCCCTGCCACACCCGCCTGAAGTGAAGAGCCCTCCTCACGGCTGCTCTCGCCTGAGGGGAGGGAGGGGGCCGCCCTTCCGGTCGCTCACGCCTGAGGACCGGGAGAGGGGCCGCCCTCGCGCCCGCTCTGTGCGCGACCATCTGGGGAGAGGAGGCAAACGGCCCCTGCGGCTGTCCTGAGGAAGTGGTATGAAAAGCACCTGCTTTCTTGTCGGTGTCGCTTTGTGTTGGCTGCCACGCATTCACTCTTTTCTTCGGGGCTGCGGTCCCTTTTTAGGCGCTGCTTTAGGAAGAGTTTGAGAGGAGAACATATTTTATCTCAGTAACTATGAGGCGAGGGAGCAGGAACGACCCTGYGGTTTTGGGGTGGCTTTACTTCAGCCTCCTTTTTTAGGAACTCCTGGTCTAGAAGAGGACGAGGAATCACTGAAGGTCTTCTGAGGAGGAATTCCTGTTTCTCTCCACTCAGCTGAGGAAGCACCCTGAGAAGAGGGAAGGCAAAGGATGGAGGTGGGTGCTGAGCAGGTGAAGAAGGGGGCAGTTAGAAGCAGTGCCGGTGCACAGGCTGAGGGGCTGCCCGTGTTCAGGGAAGGGGAGGAAGAAAGCATCGCAGGGTTGCAAGGCCCCGCATGACCTTTCTTGGGAGTGTAGGGATTGGGGACCTGTGATACGCATACGGTGGGGAAAGTAGAAATTTTAAAAGATAAAATATACGTATATGGTCTATATGGAGAGAAATAAGTAGAACAAATGAAGAAAATGTAGGAATGCTGATGGCTTACAATAGATAATCTAAGATGCTCTAATTCAACAAAAAAAGAGTTAATGTTTGTGTTTGCCACTTTGTAGACTTCAGGAAAGCACTTATCGTGTTTCATTTAAAGGATATAAACATCTAACTAAAAGTATTTGAGTTATTTAACTTAAATATCAGTTTCATTGATGTTCTTCATCAGCGTAACTTTTTTCAAAATCAGTTATTACACCTTCAGACCGTGTTACCAGACTGTGATTGCCAAAGCTTTTTGTGAATGCCTACAGCAGATTTTACTAAACCAAAAATGTCTATATAGTTCTTTAATATCAGCTGCCATGTATATAACATTCATTATTGCAACAGATAGAATAATGTGGAGATCACAAAACTGCAAAGCAGTAAAAGAGAGCAAACTGGAAACAATTACATCAGATTATTTGGGACTGTATCCAAACCATAGTAAGGGTGACTCTAATATGTTGTAATTTTGGATCAAGAATGGGCTAGCTTGATATCTTTAATAGTTTTAATGATCTGTAAAAGTCTATAATTTAAACCATTTAAATTTACTTGAGCATGTTATCATTCAAAAGCAGAGAAATTATGCTGATAGGATTATTGTTATATTAAAAATGGTGCTAATTTGAGGCTTCTAAGAATACAGATGCACAGCTCAAATGTTGCATTCTCATTAGTCATGCAGTAGAACATGACATAAAGTAGGTATTTTGTCATTGTTAGAAACAAAGCGGCTTGAGTGAACAATAGATTGCACATCTTTTCATTAGAGGAGGGGACATACTTGTCAGCAAAACAAAGTGGCTCATAGGAAAACATTAGTGAATAAAAGCAATAAGGGAAAGCTGTTGCCCATGGAAGGAAAAGGGGGTGGAAAAAGTGACTCTCAGCTGTATTGTTACTTGCTGGAAACAAAAACCATAATGCTACTTCCTATATAGAAAAGCCTGGTTTTAATGGATTACTACCAGTAGTGCAGAAATAATGCAAGTAAACTCTTTGTCATCTCAAAGATGAATTGATTGACTTCCAACTCCAAAAAATAACATGGTTGTGTTTGAAGGAATAAGAAAGAAACTGCAGCTACTAGRTCTATAGTGAAAAAGGTCCTGGAGATCTGCTGCAGAAACCAGTAACTTGAAATGGCATGACCACATTTGTTTACTGATACCTGGAAAATAGTTTATTCTTTCAGGGATCATTTAAAAAAAGTATTTTGCTTTGTGCRGAATATTTTAGTATCAAGAAATGAGCCACAAAATAATGTTCATTTTGTGTTCATCAGTATTCTAGCAGAACCCTTCATAAATCTGTTTTGATTTATAAAGCAATAGAACAGTTTGAGAAATGTGTATGCGCTAAATATTTTCACAAAATTGTAACCAAGCTAAGCAGATTTCGCATTAGTTCTGTTCCAGGCTACTGATACTCAGTGTTTATCCTTGAATAAGCAACCTGTTTTAATGAACTCTCACCGCACCAACATTAGCATTGTTTTTCAAGAATGAGTTGAAGGGTGTGCTTCTGTAGCCACTACATCCTGTCCTCATCTGTCCTATTGCTGGGCAAGCATGCCTGAGAATTAGGGTGTCCACAGAGTTGACTTGGAATGTCAGTTTTTTACACTTTAGTGTTACTTTTAACACGGAATAGCTGGGTTATCTTTGACAAAATAAGTAAAGGAAGAGAAGATACAAGTATCCTTTATTCGTGGATGAGTTGTCTGTTTAATTTTCATTAATTTCTTGGTACTCTTTCCTCAATAAAACTTTTTTCCTCATGATGAAATTTCGTATGCACAAATGCCATTTGGAATACTTGATAACTGGAAAAAGGATACTATGATTAATATTTTGTATTCTAATTTAGCCACGGATAAGTTTTTAATTGTTCTACAATAAGATGCATTGAGAAAATATGTAATATAATTAAAAAGTAAAACTGCTTTTGAACTTCTGAAAAAGTGGAAGCATGCTTTTATTTTGTATTTAAGACTGATTTTCTATAAGTGCACAGTGAAAGCCTGGATAAATGTGACGTGTGTCATTTTGAAAGCAAATAAGTAATGCAGTACACTTTGAAAACACTTGATGCATCTGCTGTGCTAAATGATAGATTTTTACTGTGTGGGTACAGCTGTGTTAACTTGCATTTCTTGATGACTCTTCGTTTTGGTAGGATGCTGCTGGCTATTAATCCTTGAGCTGCAGGTTTTGTTTTCTATTGTTTTTCCCTCAGGCAGAATTAGTATTCTGGTGGACATTTGAGGATATCACTTTTTGTAGAAATTCAGATCTGAATTTCCTTGATCGAGAAGACTGTTGAGATAAAATTGTTAGTATCCTATGTGAACTAGTGATCTTCCAAAAACCTCTATTAGCTGTCAGCTTCCCTGGATGGAAAACAGTTTTGATGGGGAAGCTCTTGCTCATCGTACTGCACTGTTGTTTTCCTTGTTACTCTTGATTCTAAGAATAAAAGCTGTGTCTCTGTTACTATGAGATGTCAGGTTTAAATAAGAAAAATGAGGACAAACAGAAAACAAGAGATGAAATACACTTTTCCGGCTTTTTCATACCAGATCTCTTTAAATTGGTATTTCAAGACTGTTCTCTTTTCCTTTGGCTGCCATTTTAGATGAATTATCTAGCAGTTGTTGCACAGACATAAATCAGTTCGTCATGATAATCTCAGCTCTTTCGTGTATTTTAGCAAGCTAGTTGCTGTTCCTGGATAGTCTTGAAAGGAACAGAATATGCTTTTCAGGTTATTCTAGGAAGGATATTTTTATCATTTAATTCAGTACAGTCATTCTTTCATATTTGTTATCTGTACATCTTGAACTTGACATTTTCTCCAAACTTTGTCAGTAGTATACTTAATGACCTTTTAAGCTTTGTTGAAGGGTTAGTCTAAACAGATGTCAGCTGTTAGCCTCCATTTAGAATCATTCAGGTGCTGGAATTGATTATTTCACTTGTGAATATTGATGGCTTTCTCCTTGACAGTTGGGATGGATAAGATCTCCTTCACTTAAATAGTTCAAAAAAAATTCTTTGGCTATCTCACTGGTAAATATGAGAGAACTATGCCTTACTCTATAAATTCTTCATATTTTCTACACAATAAATTAAAATACACAACCCTTCACCTCCAAATTACTGAAACATCATTGTTAATTTGAACCAATTTTTATAATATTACTGCAGTTAAGCTATACATTAACTGAAAACTGTTGCACTTACAGATAGCGTATGCTCCAGTTTATGGGATTGTTGTTATCCTTGAGGTTATGGGGCCAGCTTGCACCTAGGAGCACRTTTTAGATTAATTTACCAAAGATGTTTTGTTGTCTCCTTGCTATGTGGCTTACATAGATTGTGAGTTTTCATTGAGGATCTCTTTGTTTTGGTGTATGTTTCTAAAACTGAATAAATATTTGTATTATTTTAACTATTCTAGAAGTAGTGTTGCTGCTGGGATGAAATAAAACAGTGCTTGGCATACCTTTTTATTATTGTTACTCTGTTCCGAAATGATTTTTCGAGTGGGTGCAGTTTTTGGTTTAATGCAAGTCCTGCTGTGTCCTCCTGTTTAGTCTAGGAAATCTCTGAGAAGTGAGAAAGAATAAAGATCTTTGCCAAGACATTTGTACTGGGATCTGTACTGGTAGCAGCACCCTTGTCTTGTGATCCAGCTAATCTATGTCAGCCTATTGCTCAAGAGTGACCCAGTGCTGTTGATCTTGCTATTGAATTCAGCCTATTTCAAAACCTTCAGAGACAGTTTCCTTTCTGAAAAACATCCTGTTTTACCACTTATGTTTAGTGTTCAAAGAAGAAAAATTAATGAAAACTTAGTAACTTTGCATGTTATGTTGTATAGCTAAGACTTAGAAATATCATCTGCAGGAGAAGGCTTATTTTGCTCATCTCTTGGTAAAGATGAGCATTACTATTCTCTGTATATGAGGCACTGTGACAGCTCATTAAAATAATGCAATACATTCAGTATCAAGTTRATTTCTGGTCCAAGTTCATTAATGTATAGGCCATTTAAAGTATATAGTGTTTAGGATATGTGGTGATATCTATTAAAAAAAAAATATTTCAGACATAGCTATGTTTTAGCTAATTTATTTTCCAGAGGACCTTTTTTTATATGGGTAACTGTTTTGTGTGTGCTTGCATGTATGTGTAGCTAAATAATACAGTGCAACAGTTTTGTTTGCATAACTATACAGTCTTACCCTGTTATATTTTAATCTCATGTGATGCATGATATCCTCAAATCTGAAATTTTTATCTCTAATAGTCACTGTACAGATACACTGCATCACTATTAATGTATTATACCAATTATTGGGGAAAATTATTTTTATGGAAGGCAGAAAATGTTTCTAACACTTGTACTAATCCTTTTGTTTAGAATGACCTTTAACTTGTATGGTCGGTTTACATCTATTACACAGTTCTTGATTCCTGCAGGATGATGAGTAGTCCCACTTGATCTCAATTGTATACTGAGAATGGCTAACATCTGCTAGGCATGAACATGGTGCAAAGATCCCAAGTGACAGTAAAACTGCAATTACTTCTTATGAATTTATCAGAAATAGTTTTAAATTGTAGTATGTGCTAATACAATAAAGATGAATTCTTGTGACTTTGGAGTTCTGTTGGAGAAGTTATTTTCCTCTGTGGCTTAGCAACAATATTGGGAAATTCTGTTTGGCCTTCACTAAAGAAAAAGGTTTTAGACTCTGTAATCCCAAATTACTTTAAGGTGTGAACCTTTTGGCTCCAGGAAAGCTTGCTTTATAGCAAGTTTGTCAAAGGAGATTTTTATTTTGCAAAAYAAAAATCAGATCTGGGCATCCTGTTTTGCCGTGGGATCTGGGAATAGTTATTCAAACAATTACCCCATTGATAAACAATTTTCTGTCTGATGGCTGAGCTGTCTTTAGGTAATGGGGACTGTGGGATTCCATTCTTTCAGACTCCCCATTGCAGTTCAGCGAAATCCAAAGATGCTGTCTTCTGTGGTTTTTGCGTAGAAATTTCATTAAGTAGTGAATTAATGCCCTGACTCTTTACCTGTTTGAAGTAGTAATCTTGCTTTTGAAATTTATTATAGCTTATGCCAATCTCATATTTAACAATTTAATCAATAAACTCATGCAGCACTTCCATGTAAACAAGATGACCTCATTATTCAATAGCTGCTTTTCCCCACATTTTGACAAATGAAAGGCATTTTTATATTGCTTTCCTATTTACATACGCATATTCTTACCTTTTTTTGCAGTTTCAGGCATTCAAAAACTAAAACGGACATTTAGAACTGTAAAACCAAAGCCTGGGCCTGCAGTTTCTAGCCTCACCTGGTTTCTGCCTGCTTTATTCTTCTCACTTTGATGCAAGCGATCCTGTCAAATAACTTCAATACTGATCTAAGTTTTAATTTTTAACTCACTTAAATCAATATGGTGGAACAATGCAAACAAATCAGGGAAACCATGAGGGTAGGTTCAGTCTTCTTTTTAAAATGTCAAATGCTTTTTCTGCCTAAACATTTAATGGGTATTACATAGACCTGAGGATCTTCTAATTTTTTTTCTCAAGTTTTTAATTTGTCCTCCAAATAAGTGTCTAACTAATATTTCACAAATAGGTACATACAGTGGAATACTGCATCTTGGCCAAAACTTATTGCTTGCTTCAGTCTTCAGTGGCTTTAAATATATTTGGAAAAATCTGGGTGTAATCAAGCTGCATGTAAAATGTCAGTTCTCCATAGAAAAAAAAGAAAATATGATTGTAATCAGATTTCTTAAAATTGCTTTAACTCTGACTAACAATGTTTACCTTGCAGAATTCTAAGGACACTGGTCAGTCCTCAACAGTGAGTGGGGTACCCAGTATTGCCTGTACCAGATAAAAAGGTGGAATAAGTGCATGAGATGCACAGTGGGCATGGAGTCATAGCTAACATCTGCATGAAATCAGAATTTAAAACTGTTATTTGTACAGAAGGCTATTTTGGATACTGTGAATGGAAAAACAAATCACTGAAAAGTAAATCCTAGTGTCACATGAGCGACTACTGATTGATATCATTTCAAGTACAGTTCAGAGAGTAAGGACTCCAAACTGAGATTGTTCTCAGTCTCTRTTGAATCCTGTGATGCAGCTTGAGTCTTCAGACAGTGGGTAATTTGACAAGCTCTGAAAACTGTAATATCTAGGGTGGATAGAATGAATTGAAAGCGTCAACCTTAATTATGAATTTTCTTGCCTTTGTGAATATAATTTTTGTAGTTTAATATGATCACTGCTACTCTTACATCTGTAACGATAACTGTATAGATTAGATGGAGACATAAGTACTGAGGAAAAGGGCATTTAGCTCAATTTATAATAGTCTTATTCAAGTTCTTTTTTTGAAGGCATTCTGTCAGAACAGCTAGAAAGCTGAACAAAGAATGCATCTGAGCTGAATTGATGTAGCGTGCATGTTGATTACAATTAGAAAACTTTGTGGGTAGCATATATTAATTGGAACTTCTGCTGAAAATGATTTAATGTGAACTGTTTTTGTCAATAACAGTATACTTGAATTCTGTTGAGCTGTGTCCTTGGTGTACGAAGACTGGCATCCTTATTGTTTTAGCCATATGGAGCACATTATCCTGAGAGGATAAAGTGCTTTTAATATGTTTGGTTTGTATTGGTTTTGTGTGTGTTGTTTTTGTTGGGTGCTTTTTGGTGGAAGTAGACCTGCTAATCACTTCATTGCAACTACTTTTTCATTTGCAGCCTTTATTGTTGGAGAATTTGCACAGGGAGTTAATGGAATAGCATATTTAATGCCTGGCAGTAAAGCTGAAGTCTGAATTGTCAAAGATGAAGCTTTTAATGTCAGGGTGACTGCCAAAACAGGATTACTGAGAAGCTGGATGGTCTGGCTTGGTGTCCAAAACAAGCTTCTACAAACACAGCTATGGCATCTGAGGTATAATTTGTGCCTAACATAACTGTGCTGACAAAAGCTGCTTGCTCTACACTTGTACTACCAAAAATAGGGTTGTGATGATGTGGCTAATTACAGCTCTCTCATATCTATGATAAATGATCGTCATACAGATCAAGATGAGATATTACAATGTGAGCAGGGCCCAAGAATTTGAAAACCAGAAACYGTATTATTAACTATCTTATGTTAATAGCTTTGAAATATGTTCTTGGTTTTTTTGATACCGAGGTATATGTGGTTTAGGTATTCCTACTATTCCATGTGTAGTAATACTACTGCAATAATAAAAAGGGGAGAAGAAAATTGTAGATGGGACAGATTGCCTCTATTTTGGCTTGATATTGATCACTGATAGTGATGCAAGTTCTGTATAACTCTTGTGATGCTCTGTGTAAAGCCAGATTAAAATGATGTTATGGTTACCAGTCTATCTTCARCTTTCATTAGAATTAATTTTTAAAGATAATTTAAAGTAATTTCTACATTATTAGAGGGAACTTGTGAATCCAAGAAAATGTTACTATTCTAACCCAGCAAATAGTCAAATTATAATCTTGGCTATGTAAATTGCAGATGTAGTAGTATTCTACCTCCTTATACTTGAAGAGTTAGAGAAGATAAGATCCTGGTCCTTGCCTTAACTGTTATGCCCGAGCCTTAGGGTTTCCGTGTTGTGGAGGAGACATGTATAACTTATTATTGTTTATAATCTACATCCTCTCACCTCCATGACAGTGATATAGTGAGGATGATCAGGTAATTTGAGAAAGAGGTCTAGTTTTCTAGAACAGAGTTCTTGCCTCCTAGAATGACTCTTTGCTGCTATGGTCAGCAAGCATACTGCAAATAGGTCTAAGGCAGTTTCAGATTATACCTCCAAAGTGATCTTGTGACAGATTAATTTTCCTATGGTGTCTCTTCTAAACTCTACTCGGGTCATCCCTGATCATGAAAATTATTCAGAACCTTGGAGCTTGTCAGCACAGATAATTTTGAGTGCACTAAACTAGAATATGAAATGCAACGTCCTAGTTACTCTGCTGCCTGTCTTTGCCACACACTTTCAGTCTGCAGCAAGGAATCTTGCAGGTAGGCATTCTTGGGTGTGCTAGGAGAATGTATGTGGGCTTGGTACAAAAYGGCTTGTGTGCTGTCAAGGCATGCAATAGTTCATGGCACTGACTGTTCCATGTCAGACAAATCCTTAGTAAATTACAAGGGCATTGTCAATAAAAAGTCTTGGCTCACTGAGTTAGCATATTTCACAATTGATATTAACCTCACTAAAATGTTATATTTTACAGAAAAATACACTGTTCCTTAAAAAGAAAAAAAGAAGGGGGGGGGGGGGGGGAAGAAACATAGGCCTTTTTGTGGTTTTAATAGTCATAATGTTTTTGTTTTCCATCCCATTAGATATTCTAATGTGGCTAGAAATGCAGTTGGAAAAAAATTGCCCCAAATGGTATTAAACCCTGGAAATCAGAATCTGTATTTTAAACACAAATTGCATACAAAGCAGGATAAGAGAAGAAAGCAAGCCCTACTTACAGCACATGCTCAATTAAAAATGTCAAAACATACACAGTCTTTTAAGAGTTGTTATAAAATAATTTGCTTCTAATATGTATAATTATTAAAAAACAGTACATAAGCCTTAAGTCTTTGAAAAATATTTTTTCCAAGCGTGATTACAGGAAAAATTCTAATATGAAGATGGTACTTAATAGAACTATCAATTTCAATGATAAATGATCATTTAAAACACAACTCCTTGTGCATTTAATATGCAGAAAAACACTTATTCTTTTTGATTAAAAGATCAGATCTAAACAAGAAGTTTCTAGTATAGTTATCTCTTTCCTTTAAACAAATTTCTATATACATATAAATTCTCCAGAACTTGTATACAGCTGCACTGCAGATAAAAGGCTTTTTCGGGGAAAAAATATGTTTGCTTTTTAAAATTGCTCTTTCTACAAAATTAAATTAAGCTTGACTATGATTGCTTTAGATTAACGAACGTGTTTAGTTTATATTCATTGTAGTACAAAACCAATAAAGGTTAATCCAGTGGTTGAGCATGCTATATGGGTTTGAGTCAGTTTCCGAGTTCAGTCTTTTCATGGCTCTCTTAATTTGTCTTGTTCCAGGTGTGATTTTTGGTCTGTTAGATATTGTAACTGCATTTGCTTGTGTAACATATACCTTCAGCCTACAACTTCTCATAATTACAGCATCATAACCTTGTAAAGAAGGTAAAAAGGCCAATAGTGTCATGTTTTTGAAGAAGATGCTTGAAAGCTGCCTCTCAAACTTATATGGTGGCACTGCTTTTGCACGGCCAGATATAGCATAGGACAAGAGAACTAAAAAATGTGTTTCTTTTCTGAAATATAGAAATGTTAGAAGCTGAACTGCCAGACTCTGCCTCACTGTCTTCTGCATTACCTATTTCACTGCAACATCCACTACCAAGACGAACTCCTGTCTGTAAGTGCCCGATCTTGTTTCTACTAAGATTGGGAGGTGAATCTACCACTGACCTGAGGTGACAATTCACTGTTTTTTAACGTACTATTCACAAGTAGATTAAAATGATGAGGATTTAAGAACCTGATGAGCATTCTGAACAGTGAAGACTAACGGTAGGCTAAACATATCTTTAGAAATAATATGTAAGTTTTTGAGAAAAGAACACTGTCAAAATATCTTGAGTCATTCCAGGCTCTGTCAACATATCCTTTTAATCTGCGTTGGAGTAGAATCAAGTCACAGATTGCATCGACAACCTGGAAACTTAGAGAACAATTTGGATTGATGTGTCCAATGTGTGCATGGCACACAAAAAATTTTAAGAAAAAGGTCTTGATCTTGAGGATATGAAAGACTGGCAGTAGTGAGGAGATAAGGTTTGTATAGAATAACTAGACAATAGTTTGACACCTAATATAAGAGTATAAAATTGAAGAATGACTGGAAAGCAATTTTTCAGAATGAGGTAATTTGACAGAACAATTGGGAAAAGTGGATCTGTTAGATGTTAATATATAAACTCCGAGTAGTAGGCCACCCTCAGTGCAAAACACTCCATACTTCTCAAACAGGTTTGTTGAAGGTGAATAAGCCTGAAGATTAAGTGCTGTTAAATTGCTGTGTCGCTTTACTGATACATTTTTAATTTTAGCCCAAGTTAAACAGTGCTTCTGTTTGTATCATCAGGTTTTTACTGAGCTGTCTTTTAAAATCTTATTACTTTCTTATAATCATGCTTAAAGTAGCTGAACTGTAGCATATTGTGATGGAAACAAACTTAATGTTGGTTCTTTTTGTCATTAAGACTTTACTAGGTTTGCTAGTAAAGAGACTATGTTGTTCAGCTCATGAAGCATCCTCAGGTTAGTAGAGCTCATATAAGAATTAACCTGCAGACTCCCCTGAGCTGTGCAAAAGGACAGATTGACAATATAAGGAAGGATCAGGGAGATAATACTGAAGCCGAAATAAACCTTGTGTAGAAAGGATGTATCACAAATTTTGCAGCTGTTCTTGTCTGGAGAAAGGTAAGGGGTTTCATTCCTGGTTTTGGGTGAATTTGTATTTCCCATGTCTGTATAGGACCAAACATCTGACTGCAGGTATTGACCCTTTTTTCTTAGCAAAATTCATATAAATAACACTGAGATTTAAAGTTTGCAATAATATTTGTTTAAAATAATACATCTTATAAATATTTGTGTTGATTTTTAGACTGGTTTTGTTGCTGTTTTTCCAGAGTATTTGCTACTTAATTTTTACTATGTGCCTGGCTATTCTTTATTCTCTGTATAGATTGCCAAACTTGCCTAAATGTGAACAGTGCTAGAGAAATCTTTTAAGGGGAGTACTTCAAAGTAAAAGAGACGGAAGATATAAATCTTATAAATTTTTAGACTCTTTAAAATATTTTCCTGCTATCCACTAAGGCTTGCCGTGTAGGTGGGAACCTTCCTTTGAAGCGCTTGTGTTCCTTTGAGAGAATTGATCCATATTTCTTAGTTGTCTAGCTAACAAAGTAGGAACTGGTCAAAAGAAAATTGAATGCCAAGTGCTGTAGTTGTGTACGTGTAGGTAAGTAGGAATGGTTGAGTGGGCTATTCTTCATACAATTACTTTCACTCAATGAAGAGAGTGTTCAGTTGTTCTTTCATCTATACTCTGATTAAGGCATAAAAGCCCATGGTTTTATCAATGAGTGTTCCAAATAATGTTTTTTTAAGAATAATGATGTAGCAGGCAGAGTTCAACGGAAGGGCTGTTACACTGACCAAGTGTGTTCAAAGCATATTTTTTCCCCACTTTCTCATCTGAGCCTCTGTATCTTTAAAGAGATATTAGGTATTTATTATTGGAGAATCTAAGTCTAAACTCAGCCTGTCATCAAGAGGCTTTGACAATGAAGTCAACTTTGACAATGAAATCTTAGCTAGATCTTCCGCATTTTTTGCTCTCCTTAAGTCCTCTGTACCATATACTCTCACATACACAATTAATACAGGCAAAAACGTAACAGAAGAAGAGGTTCTTCCTCCAAATTGCTGCTGCTTTGTAGCACTGAACAGAAATGAACTTTTGTGGTAAGAGCTTCTTGAAGTGGAAGCTGGTAGTGCAAAAGGGAAAAACAGGATTTATAGAAAGACTAGAAGTAATAGTGTGGCAAAAAAGATAAGCATTTGGGTGCACTTGAGAAAGTGAGTCTGAAAATATGGAAGAGAAGTTGATAAGACTAGAAGACAAAATAACAGAGAGCGGAAGAAAGCCTTTAGAGCTATTTAATGAGAAAATTCTTGGAAWAAAGACTATAATCAGAAAAAGTTAGTTGTATCAGTAGCTGTGTTCTAAAACCATAACTGCACTGCTTAGCTGGGGAGGGAAGGAAATGAACTGAATTCATTGTCTTAATGATAAACTTAGCAGATGGGCAAARTGAATACATAATAAATTGTGCATAAACTTCTTATAGACAGCAGTTTCATGAAATATAACAATGTTCTGCATTTTCTCCATCTGTTTCTACAAAAATAAATAAATTTCTTCTGTTTTCCTCACTCCTCCTTCAAAACATTATTTGATTTGAATATCATCTAAACTTGAAGGAAATGGTCCTTGCCATAAGAGGTCTCAATCAAAGCCTTGTCGTCAAAGGAAAGACATGCCAGTATGGGATTGTACCCCAAACGTTTATACAGATACAGAATTTTGAATGTTGCAGAATTTTGAATTGTCAAAACATAGTATATAATTTGTTAACACATTTGGGTTTGGCTRGTTTGAGTTTCATTTAGCAGAGTAAGCTTTGGTGTCATAGGTGATCTTTCTCAAAAATAATGTATTTTCTAAAGCACATGCAGCAGCGTTTGTAGTTTTACTCATACAACTAAATTTTTGAGGTAATTGATGAGTCATTTGTAGGAGCACACCTGGTATCTGATAAATGTTCATAGAAATAAAGTTTACCTTTGTGCTATTACATGTTGAAGTATAGCAGTACAATTTATCTGCAAGTGTTTAAAAAAAAAAAAAAGCTGTATAATTTATCTTGAGATCATACTTGGTTTCCTTTGGCGAAGGAGAAGGTGAATCAATGAACACATCCCTCTCTTTATAGAAGTTTTTATTTANAGGAGAAGGTGAATCAATGAACACATCCCTCTCTTTATAGAAGTTTTTATTTAGCCCATCCTTCTGCGCTAATTTGGTATAAAAAAAAAAAAAAAAACCTGGTTCAGACCTTAGATGCATTGATAGTATTATTATGTTTAATTAGTATTCTGCTGCTGCACTTTTTATTTTTGTTTAATTATAACCATACCTGGAGGCATGTTCAGAATCAGGTTTGTTCTTTGATTGGTCCAGGTATGCATGGTTTTTGCTAAAAGTCACTGGAAATGTCCAGAAAATCTTTTGTAAGCAGTTCACAATGAGGACAGGCTAGGTGAGATTTATGCAAATGATGTATGAAATTCAAGTAGCTGACTGCATGAATTATCATACCAAACCCTAGTTGTGGTCCTAATCCCAATTTTCCGCAGTGGCTAAACACTGGGTTCACCAACAGTGAAAGGTGCAGAAGCCATTCACTCAACATGTGAGAGAATCCTTGTCAGGGTTATATGAAAGACTTGTGAAAGTAAGTTATACAGTTTCTTAAAAGTGTTTAAAATTAATTATGACCTTAGTTGTAAAGGGATGTTAACCTAAAGAAAAAAGTATTGTTAAACAAGTTATATTTCTTGGAATTTTGCAAATGTGTCACTCTAAAAATACTATGCCTGGAAGAACTGGAAAATTTTGTAAAATATGGACGAAGTTTAGCCATGCAGATAACTTCATTAAATACAAAACCTTTTACAGTATCTGTTAACATTTATATAAGTGCTCTATATTCTGTCCTAGCAGATTTAGATTTTTTGCATGAGTTTCATTCTTCAAAAAAAGACTCATAGAATGGTTTGGATTGGAAGGGACCTTTAAAGGTCATCTAGTCCAACCCCCCTGCTGTGGGCAGGGACATCTTCAACTAGATCAGGTTGCTCAGAGCCCCGTCCAACCTGACCTTGAATGTTTCCAGGGATGGGGCAKCTACCGCCTCTCTGGGCAACCTGTTCCACTGTTTCACCACCCTCAGCATAAAAAATTTCTTCCTTGTATCTAGTCTCAATCTACCCTCTTTTAGTTTAAAACCATTCCCCCTTGTCCTGTTGCAACAGGCCCTGCTAAAAAGTTTGCCGCCATCTTTCTTATAAGCCCCCTTTAAGTACTGATAGGCTGCAATAAGGTCTCCCTGAAGCCTTCTCTTCTCCAGGCTGAATAACCCCAACTCTCTCAGCCTTTCTTCACAGGAGAGGTGTTCCATCCCCCTGATCGTTTTCGTGGCCCTCCTCTGGACCCGCTCCAACAGGTCCATGTCTTTCTTATGCTGAGGGCTCCAGAGCTGGACGCAGTACTGCAGGTKGGGTCTCACCAGAGCAGAGTAGAGGGGCAGAATCACCTCCCTTGACCTGCTGGCAATGCTTCTTTTGATGCAGCCCAGGATACGGTYGGCCTYCTGGGCTGCGAGCRCACATTGCTGGCTCATGTCCAGCTTTTMATCCACCAGTACCCCCAAGTCCTTCTCGGCAGGGCTGCTCTCAATCCCTTCATCCCCCAGCCTGTATTGATACTGGGGGCTGCCCTGACCCAGGTGCAGGACCTTGCACTTGGCCTTGTTGCACCTCATGAGGTTCACACAGGCCCACTTCTTGAGCTTGTCCAGGCCCCTCTGGATGGCATCCTGTCCCTCAGGCATGTCGACTGCACCACTCAGCTTGGTGTCATCTGCAAACTTGCTGAGGGTGCACTCGATCCCACTATGTCATTGATGAAGATATTAAACAGTACCGGTCCCAATACAGACCCCTGCGGGACGCCACTCRTCACCGATCTCCATCTGGACAATGAGCCGTTGACCACTACCCTCTGGATGCGACCATCCAACCAATTCCTCACCCACCGGACAGTCCACCCRTCAAATCCATATCTCTCCAGTTTAGAGAGAAGGATGTTGTGGGGGACCGTGCCAAAGGCCTTACAGAGGTCCAGATAGACGACATCTGTAGCCCTTCCCGTGTCCACTGATGTAGTCACTCCATCATAGAAGGCCACTAGGTTGGTCAGGCAGGACTTGCCCTTGGTGAAGCCATGCTGGCTGTCTCGAATCACCTCCCTGTCCTCCATGTGCCTTAGCATAGCTTCCAGGAGGATCTGTTCCATGATCTTCAGAGGCACAGAGGTGAGACTGACTGGCCTGTATTTCCTCAGGTCTTTCTTTTTTCCCTTTTTAAAAACAGGGGTTATGTTTCCCCTTTTCCAGTCAGACTCCTGGTTGTTCTATGAATCATGAATGTGTCTTAACATTGTATGGATATGACTGCATTATGTTATGATGGAAACTATGTTCCGTAACTACTGTGGTGGTCTTTTTTTTTCTTCTTTCTTTTTTTTTTTTTTTTCTTTAATATAACAAAATTTAGGATGAAATCTAGAAACAGATGCTTGCTTCTGATGCTCTGCAATAAAATGCAGCTCCGTTTCAGATATACTCCAATCTGCGAAGAGTTAAGCACCTGAGAGTTCAGAGTTCCTGTGAGGTTTTTTATCCATATGGTGGACTGGTAGGCTGTAGGTATTGGGAAAGATATCTGAACAATACTGGTTTCTGGAGAAAATTACCATAAAGGACAAGTTCAAAAATGCCTTCTTTTGTATCTAAGTGAAGTTTTATTGGATGTTGTTATAAGGAAAGGTTTTAGGTTTATATAAACAGCTCTGGTGTTTAAAAAGGAAAAAAAAAAAGAAAGAAAGAAGGCATTTAGTCAATAAAATTTGTTGCTTTTGACAGGTAGGTTGTATAGATACTGGTCTTAATTTCTTGTTATAGTTTATAAATCTAGGACCAATGTTTTTTTCTTTTTTATTTTTAATTTATTGTGAACAAGAGTAATACAGCCCAGTAATCCAAAAAGCATCCTATGCAAAACATCTATTAAGATCTATACTGTGCTGTTTAAAAGCGATTCTGAATGGGTTTTGTGCTTAGCTACATCTAACTTTTAATAAAGAATCCTTAATACCGTATATTCAGCCTTGCAATTTAAGAGGCTCAAGAAAATGTGTACAACGGAACAAAGACTTTGTATTCAATGGAGTGTTACCCTTTGTTGCTACGCTAATGAAAAATAAGTCCTACAGAAATTTTAGTTGCCTGTGTCCTTTTTATTTTAGAATGTTAACTCATCTTTAAGTTGACCGTTTCTATCCCTATGAACCACTTACCTTTTTAGAAGACATTGAAAACTGCTTATAACCATATGCGTTAGACCATATGCAAAATATTTAACTTCTCATCAAGAGCAATGCATTATAGCCTTTGACAATGTGACTTTTCAAGTGAACTTGTGTAATATTTGTGTTCTAGATGTGGAACTCCTATGGCCTACACTTGTTGCATAAGGGTCTTCTCTATTCAGGTGCACAGTACCCCTATATGGAAGGAAATACCATCATCTCCATTTTACAGAGAGCAAAGCAGATAAATAATTTTTCCAAGGTTATTCAAGGATGGTTTCACAAGTTTTAGAATTATACTCTCACTACTGGGTTACTTTTCTAATTATTTAATCATACTGGGGTGAGATTGCTCAAGTTACATGAAGTATTTTGAACCTGAAATTCAGTAGCATCTGTCAACTGAGAAAAATACCATAACTTTTTTCAAAATCAATATTGTAGTTGTAGCTTCTTTAACATTTGGACCATATTTCTACAAATGTGTCTATAAAGTGAGGCCTATTAATACACTGAGACATACCAATGATTTCAGCAGGACTTGTCAACTGCTAATTAGACTTCTGAGCTGCTTCTCCTCAAGATACCTAATGCAGCCTAGGAAAGCTTCTAGGTTCTCCATGCTTGGCATAGGCTGTATAGCAGGAATCTTGCAAACGCTCAGGCGATTTAATGTATGAATGAACAAGCTTCTCTTCTGGYTTCATTGCTATGTACCATTTAATAGCACAGTTCAGATGTGTACCAAAATGATTTATTAGGTAGAAGTCGAAACTGTATGATGAAGGAAATGGAAGATTATGTAAGCAGCAAGAAGCACAGTAGTAACAGATTTTGTGCTTGTAAAAGAAGCAAGATAAAAACACAGGAAAAAAATTAGTTTAGAGAGGTAGGTTTTATACCACAAGTGGAGGGAAGAACGTTATTGAAAGGTTATGACTGCAGTGACCCCAAATGGCTAAGAATTGCCTAGTGCTTGTTGTTGCTTACAGAAGATTTTGTCATTGCTTTGTTATTCCTCCAAAAGAAGTGCAAAGCACTCTGAGAGATCTGGTGTTCAGATTCACACATTCCTTACCTGTCTCCTGCAAGTATATACAGCTGCTTCCCTCCCTCTTCAGATTCCCTTTACTGTGTACTGCTGATTGCAAAGGAAAGATTTAACTGCCAGAGTCATATTGCAACATATATAACTTTTTACTTCAGTGACAGATTCAACCATGCTTTTACTGCAAGTTTGATTTATATGGATTTAATTTATAGGAATCTAGTCCAAAAAACTGCCTTTTGGAAAGAAAAAAGCCTTAAAAGGTCACTTGACAAAAACTTCCTGTTCAAAGCATTGAAGATTAAAAGTATTTAAACTTGGAAAGAAACGGAGATGTGTTAAGAACATATTTTATAACAGAAAAACAGAAATATATATATTTTTCCTGATTTAAATGCAAATTTGCTGTTGTCTTTCTCCAGTTCTTCTATTGAATTCACTTCAGTGAATTTGTAATGAGGTCAGAGGTTTGGCTGGTGCTTTATTAAGTGTAGTACATGGCTCTGCCTCGTGGAATTCAAGAATTGTGAAAAATTAATATGGTAAGTCTATTTAATGTTTTAGTTCTATTTTAATAATAAGGCCATAAGGAACCCAGAACTAAAATCAGACCTCACATTTTGATTAGTTGTGTGGTAAATCAAAAGAGAAGGTGAAAAATGACCTTCACTGAGTGTGCTTTGCTTCCCCTGTGGGAAAGAGAGGAATCAAATGATGATTTATTTTTTCCCCTCCCTCTAAGTGGAAAGAACAACATTCATGCAGAGAAGAGGGTGTTTTGTTGCTTCTGAGAAGTAATTGTGCCTTCTTGTAGAAGTACACTTTAGATTGGAACGTTTTATACTAGGCAAGAGGCTTTTTGTTGCAGACTGGGCAGTTTCATATAGAGCATAAGGATCACCTAACAACTGGGGAACCAGTTTGGTAGCTTTCCCCAAGTACACAAAAGTGATCCTTGTGTCTTCATTGCTCATATCAAGAAGAGGGGAAGGAAGAAGGAGAGGGGAAGAACAGAACTGTAATATTTGTATTTGTTTGGTTAATTTTTAATTTTTATTTTTGTCATTGAACTGGGAAGTAAAACAGCCCCCAAGATACTGTGGGGCCACAGTACACCATGTATTCCAATATGATCTAGTGCAGTGGATATTTTAAATAGTGCAAGATAGCCCAGGTTTTTGGGGGGTTTTAAAATAATAATTAAAAACAATATTAATTTCATCTTTGACTTTTAATCCATTTTTACTCTTGGTAATACTTACAGTACTGGGACATCAGTATAACACTGATAATGATCATAGGTCACATGACAGCGTGAAGAAAGCAAAGTACTCAAGATAATTGGACTGCCTATTGGCCTCCATATATAATTCTGTTTGGCTTAACTGTTGTATCTACACTTCATGTGAGAGGCTGTCAGGGTCACCACTGGGATGCGCATCACTGCTCCATTTATTTTCAGACTATAGAATTGATAACCACTTCTGGATTTGCCTTTGGGATTTGGATATCATTCTAGATTTCCTAATAGCTGGCTGTTCATGTGATGATCACACACACTAACTGCTTATTCAGAAATTCCATATTCAACTTGAACTGATTGATACATTGATAACCTGAAAAGTTAATGAGGTAAGTTTACTTGACTCTATTCAGTGGTAATTCTTAAAATGTAGAGTATATATCGGGTACAGCTGTGTTTGTAAGAACTATATGTGTAAGCAGTATCATAATTCTATTCATTGGGGTTTTGGTGCATAACAGCTCCATGCGTACATCATATTTTATTACATTTCATTAGTGTCATATCAGTAGTAGTCAAATGGTGGAAACAGTGCTAATAAAACTGTTCATTATCAGTTACTACAAACCAAGGAAATGGTGTTGTCAAATGGATTCATAATGATTATAGCTACAGGCTGTTGTGGTCAGTCACATGAGGAGGAGGTCTGTCCAAGTTCAGAAAGGATCGCATGACTGAGAAAAACATATTCCATAAAAGAGCAAGACTAGTGTGATGGTGGTCGTTCTCACTATTTCAGTATAGCATCTTGAGAAGTCTTACTGCAGGATTTTTATGATCCAAACAAGAGCCTGCCTGTGTGACTACAGAGATTCTTTAGGACTTCTCCAAAAAATGGAGTGTCAGTGAGAAGGATACGGCACTGGAACTTTTCCTTTGTTTTCTTTGATTTACAGTATCTTAGACATAGATATGTGTCTTAGTTTTCAGTTTTATGTTGCTTGTTACATGGTCCTAGAGAGAGAAGCTGTGAGCCAGGCTTCTATTAAGGGTAGTCCTCAGGGAAACATGCTTAGAAAGGTAACATGATTGAACTGTCTTCTCAAAAAGTAATTTTTGAAGCCTCAGAGGCATGGGATTGGGATGTAGGCATTGCTGGCTGTGCATGCACAAGTGAAGCTCAGTCAAAGCTTTGAAACTGTAATCGGGATCTTAAGTCCCTGTCCATTGCTTTAGCCACAAGATAAAACTTTGTTATTTCATCTTTATCTTATGTCAAATATTTGCAGTAATAAAAGTTTACAGAAAAATCAAATAGCCTAAAGATACTCATTCCCTTAGCAAAAATACAATGTAAATATGTATTATGTAATTTTTTTTGGAAAAAATACGGAAGTAAAAAAATTTGACGCTAGAAATTTAAAAGGCCCAACTAAATTCTTCTRATCTTTTCTACTAGTGAATAATTGCCTAATGTTACTGTGTATTSTCTATTGATCTGAGGTCTCTTAAGAAATCAGGCTTTCAGCATTCCTCTCTAGAAAACCTCTGTATTTTTGTAGATTTCAAGGACGGAAAGATTTGTGAGGCTAATTTTTTATCTCTTCTGATTTACTCCATTCCAGCAAACTGCACCAAATTCTTTTTCTTGTGATTGACCTGTGGTCACACTGATAATGATCCTCTGAGAACAACAGAAATTACTTCAGAAGTCATAAKTAGAATATTCTCATTCTGATACTTCTTAAAACTTTATTTATAACTGAATTCTAGCTAATTCAACTTACATATCTTTTTTCACAAATCTGTGCCTTTCTCTGGATTGTCTATAGTGCATTTTCTTGGCAAAATATTTTCCAGAACTGTGCAGAGTGTTCTAGTCTGATTCCTCATGATGAAAGTGAAGGGTGAGTGTAGGGTAGTATTAAATATGTGTATCATTTAATGAGTATTTCCTTTCTGCATTTTATTTTCTTTCACCTTTTTTAGGAAGTGCAGTTTAGTTCTGGTGTAAGGAAAATGCAAAATATTACATACTTCTCTGACTTTCAAGCAAGATCTTTGTATAAATCAGCATGAATCAGGTTATTASAAATATCTGGATTCATTCCAGCTGGGTCAACTTTCTTATACCTAGAAGTACTGGACACCTTACTAGAAAAATGTGAATAAGGATTAAATCCTAAGTACTTGCTACTTCTAGAGAAGCTAATAAAAATGAAATTAGCTTCTCATCAGAAAACAAGATTTCCTTTTATTGGAAAGGAAGTACTGCAATATATGTGTGTGTGTGTTGAGTGCAAGAGAAATACTATACGATGGTTTTTCGGAGTGGAGTACTTTCTCATACCTATGCAGAAAGAAACATGATTGAGTATCCCAGAACGTTATTGAGGTTTTCTGTGTGAGTCTGTTGAGAAAGTACTTATGTTTCTTTATAGGTTGTATTTGAATGTGTTTGGATATGTCTGACCTATTTTAAGAAATTATAAAATAAATGCTATACCTGTACTTAATCTGTAAATGAAACAGCTTTTTTGATTTTACTGCTTTTCATCAGTCAAAAAGGGCGATGTTTTAATGTGCATAGAATGCATCTTATTGTGCATGAAATATATCTCATTTACCAACTTCCAAAGATTTTTTTTTTTTCATTGTAGAAAATGAGCATTTTCATTTTGGTGCATATTACTCTCAAATTCTGATATCATTCACTGGGTACTTGTTTTTTGAAACTTGCTTTCAGATGGCCTGTATAGTACATTATTTCAATGAAAAATTCAAGATGCCATGGCACAAAGGCAAATATCACTATGCAGCTGATGTCAGATGTTAGAGGTAACTGAAACAAATTCATTTGAACTGCATTGTAACTTGCCTGTCTTYACATTTCCAAAAGAGCAAGGTGTACTGTAAGAGTCAGGTTTTGTTGCTTCAATCTCTCCTGATAATGATTCTAATTAGTGTTGTGATAATCAGATACAGATGGTTTGCAGGTGGGGAATGCCAGGTTTCATCTTTTCAAAATTGCTCAATGTGTCACCTGTTTCACAAAATAAAGAAAGCCTATAGGGCCCTGACCAAAAGCCTGTTGGTATAACTGAAAGATTCCACATGATTTCATGGGCGGTTAGAATAGACCATAAATTTCACTGTGTTTTTTAATAGTAATACCTACTTTGCAGAGCAACTTGTGTAATAGTGGGTATTCAGAACTGCGCGAAAACATCATTTTGAGGAGAAGTGCTGTTCTAGATGAGTTATGTACCCTTTTTCCTCTTGCCRCTCAGTCCTGGGGAAAACCTTTCCCCCTACTCATTCTCATCTTTTCACAAGCTAGTAAATTACTTGGTCCAAAATGCATGAGGGATTACATGAAAATCATCTTCAGCATAGTTTCCCATGGAAATAGTTGTGTATACTATGTACTGAAATCAGTGACTTTATTTTACTAATTGGGCTATTTCGTGTAAAGGTGGTGACAGAATTGCAATGAGAAGATTTCCACTGTCTTGGGAGAGGGGAGAAAAAAAGACAAAGCTATTGTAAGTCCTTACCTCATTTCCCAAGACAAAACATTTTGAAGTTTAGTTGTGTTTTGTGCAAGGAAAGTGTGTTTAGATATTTTGTTCATCAGATGTCACTTTATGAACAAGGTAAAGTGTGAGAAAGGATAGCTATCCAGGAGATGGCTGTGTTTCTGATACTCTTGCTTGAAAGGACTTCAGTGATCTAGAAAATTTGAACCCAGCCCTTGTGTACATCCAAGCTTCTATTCAGGGCACTTCTCAGATATACAGGAAAAAGTTTCTTGTTATAAAATGGCATTTAAAAAGCTAATTTGATTTTCTAAAAATTAACCTGATTAAGCTTTGCAGTACTGATTTATATGGTTTGGTTTTTAATTTTTTTTTGTATCTGAAATTCCTACTGCCTGGAAGGCCACAGTTTGCAGAATTCATTAGTGTAAGGGCTAATGATTTAGCACGGCTTTTAAACTTCAGCGATACCATTGTTCCTTGTTAGCGTGTGCTGGCAGGACACAGCTCTTTGGCAGTGAAATGACTCCATGGTACCAGCAAAGAACATTTAAAAAGAAAAAAAAACAATTTAAATGATTGCTAAATACCTATGACATGATTAAGTGCTTCCAGTATCCTATAAAGACAGACATAGAATGTTGAAGATCTGTCTCCTTGCTCTTGCCCCTAGGAACTGCAGTATAGAGCAATCCAAAACCATCCTTACCAGAACTTAAATGCTAAGAATGCAGCTCAAGAAGTGTATCTCAATACCTCTACTCCGGCTATATTTCTCTGTATTAGCACACCGTCATTTGTTGATTCTTGCAGATGAGCACTTGATAAACAGTTTGCAGTTACAATTGGTTTATGGGCAATCCTAGTGTTGAGTAATATTCCTCTCTGCTAAGCTATTTCTTTGTCTTCCCAAATTGGATTTGAAATATTGAAAATGCACAAATAGGGGTACTACTCCTTTTCTTGTTCCTTAAAGGCCATTTGTTGTTTTCTGTTCTTAAATGCACAAGCATGTTGAGGAGTGAATTTGGGATAAGTTTGTCTGAACTGAAATTGCTGTGGTTGTGATGCTTTGGACTTTTTATATTGCAAAGCCCTTTTGTCCTTTTTTGTGTTTTTATATGGAAGATAATAATTCTGCCTTTATTACACACTTGAAATGGCAAAATACTCTTGTCACAGGGTAGTCAGATCCAAGGAGGGTCTTGCCCCAAGACAGTATTTCTGCCACAAGGCAATATCTTAACAGATGGTCTTTTCATTAGATGTTCATGTCACATCCACCAGGACTGTCACCTTTGGATCGAGAATGAAATTCAATTCTGGCTGCAGATAATTACTTCCTCGCCAGGCAGAGCTGTGAGATCAAAGATCAGAAGTCAAAACTTGTCAGGTACTTYTCCTTCTGTATCATTCCTTCTCCCCTCTTGGCTGTTGCAAGTACCAAGACATTATGCAAATTCAGTTGCATTTATACAACTTCATATAAATTAAACATATTAAAAATTTCAGAAGTTTAGATAATGCCAGGTATTATCACAATCTAAATAATAGGGAATAGTGTCAGCATTAGGAAACCTTTATCTTGTTCCTCACTTTACCAAGAACTTTGCTTCACATGTATAAGACTTTCCCTTTTGTTCATCCTGCCAAAATATAATGTTTTTTTAATGCCTGGACTCTCTCTTGTATTTATATGATGGAGACGTTGCTGTGACCACAAYGTAATGTTGCTCTGCCCAGGCTAGTTAGCTTGTGGGTGTGTATATCTTATCTGTCTGTCTCACTGTAAGTATTGCAGCCAGAAGTTCACTGTGAGCTATTTGAGTATTTATTCAGCTTCTTGATAGATTTTGCAGCTTGCACTGAGTTGACTGATCCTGTAGCTACTGGTGTCTAAGCAACCCAGTTTAAAGCTAGGTCAGGTAGACTGGTACTGCAGAGTAGTCAGAGAAGATAGAGTTGCACCCACTCAATTAAACATTTCATTTAACAAAGCTCTCAACTTATCAATGTGTTAAGTCCAGACCAGACCTTGCTTATTGTTGTGTACTTAATAAATAGGATTGATATCCCAGGCTTAGGTGGATTGAAGGTTTGGGCCTTTATTAAAGATTCAWTAGTCCCTCTTGTAGAGCAAATGTCACATTGTGGATTTCTTTGCAACGGCTATGAAACCACAACTTCTTCAGTCCTTGATMCACACAAAACTAATATAAGCCCCTAGTTGGAGATGTGTTTATTATTTGAAATGCAAATATTGGTGGTTTTTCTATACATTTTATCAATAGTTTTTTTGAAGTTTTTTCTTGTTCCTCCTCTATTTATATTATCACCCATTCTTTTCYATTTACTCCCCCTCCCTATAATACAGAGGATATCTCATTCATCAAACATAGATGTTTTTCAAGGTTAAAAAAAAGTTTAAAGTAACTGTCTTTAAAGCATTCTACACTATGTTACAAGGTGGTCCAGGGAGACACTGTTATCCTTGGAAAATGTAGAAGCTTAAAAATCATTAATTTGGCAGGAGTTATAACCTAATTTATTTTATCCTGTACTAAATTTCATTGTGCAACTGGCTGATCAGCTGTGGCCTGATGATGCCTGAGAGGCACAGTGCTGTGCGATGGACTATATTTCCATCTTTTCCTTGACTCTCCTCATTCTCTTTTAGAATGCTTCACTCCCGGGGGACAGAGAAAGGGCTGTTCTTTTGTTTTGGAGTGAATGTGCCTCTCCTTGGACTCCCATGCAAGAGCTAGACATTAGAGGATCTAACACAGTAATGTCAAGAAACCTGTAAACCTCCTAATTAGACATGTCTTAAGTGTGAAACAATCAAACTTGGGGTTCTGCCCACCTCCGGGGAKCAGGCAGATAGAGAAGCTGCTGTTTTGCCACTTCATTATCACCTAGTGCACTGAATAGGAAAACTCTGATGTCACCCAGTTGCTATAGCAACACCATCCTTGCTTATCTCTGTTTCTCTGGCAACAATCCCTTACTTTCTGCTATGTTCACACTCTCTTTCTTACTATGAAATTCCTTCATTGTGGTTTATATATTCACAGCTCACATCAGGTCATTCTTTAGATTCAGGCTCAGTGTCTTCCTTATACAGAGGATTACTGGACCTCTGTCATTTCACATTAATTTTGGTAGGCATTGAAACGGGAAAAGAAAACCAAACCATTTAGGAGGCTATAGAGAGGTGTGGTAATAGAGTTGTTAGAAATGAAATTTCATTTTATAGGGTGTAGGATTCATTTAAGTCTGTAGGGTCTGGGTTTCATTTGGGAATTACCCTGGTTTCAAGTGAGACACCTGGGAATCCTTGGGAGAGTTTAATGTCTGGGTTCCAATTGGCTGCTCTTCCTCAGAAGTGGATAAAACTTATAGTCTGAAATCACGAGGTACTTAAGGAAAGCAGCCAGAAGTGATATTATGGGCTGGGATTCTGTGAAGAGTTCCAATGTGTGTAGAATCAATTACAGGATGAGAATATTTATACAGAAGTTTAGATTTGTAGCATATTTTAAGTTAGAAGGGACCTCCAGAGGTCCCCATCTGTTCTAACCCCTTGCTCAAAGCAGATCTAAGGGGAGCAGGTTGCTCAGAAAAATTGTTCAGCTCAGTTTTGAACACCTTCAAGAATGGAGATTCCACAACTTCTCTGTGCAACTGTTCCAGTATTTGACCACTCTTATTAAAAAAAAAAAAATTGAGGGGGGGTGGTGGTGAATTTCCACTGTTCCAGCTTGTGTCTGTTGCTTTGCACCTCTTGTCCTATTGTTTGTTGTGCACCTCCAAGAAGAGTTCATCTCTGTCGTCTTTGCATCCTCCTGCCAGGTAGATGTCTCCCTGACCATCATGATGGCCCTCCACTGAACTCGCTCCAGTATGCCTTGTACTGCAAAGCCCAAAACTGGACATAGTACTCCAGATGCAGTCTCACATGCTAAAAAAAAGGGGAGGGGAAACCTTCCCTGGACCCGCTAGCTACACTCTTACTAACAGCCTGGGATGTAGTTGATTTTCTTTGCTGCAAGGGTGTGTTTCTCACTCATGGTCAACTTAGCATCCACCAGGACACCCAGCTTCTTTTCTGCAGAGCTGCTTCCCAGTCAGTCCCCAGCTATATTGTTGCATGGAGTTACTACATTCTAGATGAAAGATTACATTTGCTTTTGTTGAACCTTGAGGTTCTTGTCATCACATTTTTCCAGCCTCCCCGTGTTCCTCTTGGTAGCAGCCCTGCCCTCCAGTGTATTGACCACTCCCCCTAACTTGTAGTCATCCACACACTTGCTGAGAATGCCCTCTGTACAGTCATCCAGGTTGTTAATGAAGACATTAAACAGATCCCTGAGGGAAGCCATTTGTTACTGGCTGCCAGCTGGACTTTGCGCCTGACACTTTGGGCCTGGCAGTCCAGACAATTTTCAGTGTACCTTGTTGTCCACTTACCTGGCTGGTATGTCACCAATTTGGTGATAAGGAGGCTGTGTCAAAGACCTTGATAAAGTTTAGATATACAACATCTGCTACCCTTGCCTTGTTCACAGCACCTGTCACCTCATCATACTAAGCAATGAATTTGAACAGGCATGATTAACATGCCTAAAGGCCATAGCTACTTTAGACAAGCAACATAACTCTGAGAACCAGAAGAATGCAAAACTAGGATCACTTTACTTATTTCTCTCCCCTTCTCTGTTTACTTTTTCGTTACATTGGAGGATCTGGTTCAAGCACTTAGGGGAACCAGAGGGGGAAAGAGAAAAAAAAAAAAAAAAGGAAAATGAGTCATTGTTTTGAGTATAACTAGAGTTAATATCAACCTAGAATTTTCAGAACAAGTTAAAGATTTTTCTTTCTATGGCTAATAGTTTGATAACAGTATTCCATAACTGAATATTCATTTTCATTATGAACTATTGATAATAATTAACTGATTTGGTAGCTGAAGAGAAGGTAAAGAATCTTGATATTGTTGGTAGCAGCTACTTTGGTCATCCCTTCCCAAAGATCCATTTGATCACAGCAAAGGTCATTTTTCTGTAACTCTAACATTCATGTGAGTCTTTCGTGTAAGTATTCCTATTCATTTCAGTGAAAATTTATCACTCTCTGTTCTACAAGTACAATTACAATCTGCATTGCGCTGTGTGTCTGCAGAGACAGACATGTTTATGTTCACGTAATATAGCGCAGTATTAATCATTGGAGAAGTAAAAGGACTATTCCTAAAGCTGCTCTTCACATTTTTTACATTAGCTTTTTTCAGATTTATGGATTGATGGATACTGCATATTTATGTATTGTGTCAGCACTGGAGCAGTTTATCATTTAACACTTATCTCACTGAAGAGTAATATGCTCTCTCTGTATTAGGTGATTTTTGAAACCCTTGTATATAATAAAATGCATACACTATAAATTTATAAAGACAAATTTGAATGAGCTTCAAAATTGATTACTTCCTTTCAGGCAAAGTAACTACTTTGTCTTTATTATTATTGCTGTCTGATGCTTCAGCATTCTGTCATTGTTTGTACGATCGTTGAGGCCTGCATGATGGTCTAAAGAAGGAGATAATGGAAGGAATCAACAAAAGGCAGTTTTGTTTTTTTGGTAGAATAGATGCTTGCTATCAGTGTATTTCAAAGTGAATTGTATCAGGGAATTTAACTACACTAGAACTCTTCTTTAAATTTAAATAGCTAAGTAGCAGTTAAGATTCCATATAAATGCAGAAAACAAACAGTATCTTTACATTATATTCTTGACACTCTTGTATATAAAGTCATAATAAGCATCTGAGCTCATTCAGCTACTAATTGGAGAGATTGATATCATCCTTCCTTTAAGTTCCTCTTCGTGTCATGAGAAGAAGAAATGGACTGTATTTTTCCAACTTTCATTATGGAATTAGAGATTTCCAAGAAACTAGTTAAATGTGGGCTGGATATTTCCTGCTGATAAGCTAGTTTGTTTCATTTCTTTAGATATTCCCTTGCCCATGCCTATTTCTCTCTTACTGGTTTGACATCACTCATACTGGATGAGATGTTAAGGATATGTTTGTATGCAATTTCAAGAGCTATTTCATGTAATAGTTCAATGAGTAGTCTAGAGCCTGTCTCAAGGCGACTTACTCTATTGTGCTTTAAATGTTGTTCTGTGCTAAAGGACTGCTAGTGAGAAAACACTAGAACTCTCGTCTTAGTATTTTCCTACACCCCTTTTCCCAGTGATTCCTGCCAAGGGTTTAACAGAGGAGGCAGGGTGGCTGAAGCCTGTCAAGTTGACCATTAAAAGTTGAGTGTGTACCAAAGAAAATAGGCTGTCACCTGTGTGACAAGGAGCCTGGAGAGGAACAGAGGAGATATTACCCAGTCTGAAACATTAATTGAAGATTTGATTTAAAAACAAAACAAACAAAAAAACCCAAAACAAACAAACAAAAGACAGGGTTTGTCTTTTTAAAACATAATTTAAAAAATCTAAAAAATCTGACTGTTGCTTATTGCATTTTATGACCCTTGTGTGTTAGTCATTCTTCCTGAGATGGGAACGGAAATAATAGTTGAGAAGCAATCAGAATTTATAGTTCTAAATAGCAGTCTTGACAGTTTCTCAATAAAAAGTAATTCAACAAATTGCCAACACTTTTCCTGATCAGAGTACTATTCATAATGCAACAGATAAGTGACATCAGGCTCGGCAGGTTAGTAATCAGCATCCAACACATAATGATCTTTGTAATTTGGTATGTATCTGYTCTGTCACATTGGCAATCAGTAGTCATCCCATGTCTGTTTGGTTCCTTGCCCTGCAGCAAGACTTTTAAATGTAAAGAACATCTTACAGGAAAACTAAATGAACCAATCACTACTCTACCACCTCCATTCTTGCCATGTGGGATTAAAAGTTGTAGTTGAGAATTTAAATTATAGTTTAAAACTTACATTTATAAYTGTATGTTTTAATGAATTATATTTGTTATCAGAAACTTCTGAATTATTTATTCAAGTAATGAATTTTGTGGTTTGCTGCTCTGAGTAGTCAAAGAAGAGTACATTCTGGCTACTTGAACTTCCTCACTTGGTTTTCCCCACTCATTTTCTCATATATGATAAAATATTTCCTAGCAATTTGGCACTGTCTTAGCAAGATTTTACTTTGTGGTATGTTTTGGGGTGGTTTGTGGATTGTTTTTTTTTTTTTTGTGTTTTTTTTTGGTTTTTTGGGGTTTTTTTTTTTTTTTTTTTTTTTTTTTTTTTTTTTTTTTTTTTTTTTTTTTTTTTTTTTTTTTTTTTTTTTGGAGGTCAGTTAAAATGGCAGTGTGACCTCTTTATGCTGGAGGACCATTTAACAGAGACTGTGGAATCAGGACTGAATCTGCTGATTTTGGTAGATTAATTAATTATAACAACAGAAATTATATTCTTTCAGTTAGTACAGTTGGGGTTGCATTTCTGTAGCTATAAGTAAATGATAAAGCATTACTTAACTGTTGCAGTGTTATGCTGCTYTTAATTTCTGTGTGCTTCCCCGTTTATCAGGACATCAAATACAAGGTGTTCAGGATGTGTCTAGGTTTGTAATACTAAAGCAAATTTATCATCATACACATATATCTTATAAGTTATTTTGTTCTTCAGTATTCCTGCTGTGTTTTGCATGGCATCTGAGCATATCTTCATGCACCATCTTTCTCGGTCTATATTCAAATACTATCACTTGAGATGGTGGTTGATCTTTATGTAGAAAATCTTGGGTGGACATTTTGGAAAGTACTTCTACCATCTAGCTGTTTGCTTTTAAGTTAGCCGAGTAGTTTTCACAGACTTGCTTTATAGTTGGTGTAGAAGACTGAGAGGATCTGAATGGTGATTAAGAACTTGGTTCAGGCTTCCTCTCTTAGATGATCCTGTTTCCATGTATACTGCAGGAGTCTAGGGAGATTGGCTAGCCAAATGAAGTGTGTAAATAGTGTAATGGGAGTATTTTCCTCTTATACTGCATATAAGGCCTGAAAGCATCTTAAAACCTCACTTTGGCTCTGAAAGCATCTTAAAACCTCACTTTGGCTGTACAGATGGTCTCAGAGCTGCAGATCAGCTCTCTCTGGTGAAAGGAAACAGAGGTGTGAAATATGATGGCTGTCGGGGGGTATAGCTGGTGGTGAATGATTTATGTGACTTATTTTTCCTGACATAATTGTGTCTGTTCTTCTGAATGCATATTCTGATTGTCTAGACTTGAGGACTGTGTTCCTCAACACTCAGGAGCTGCATTCTACAATTTTACTCATGTCTTTCATGTATTTTTCCAGCTGTTGGCTTGAGACAGATGAATTTTTAGTTATTCGTTGTATAAATACATCCAAATTACAATGTCTGAAAATGCTGTAGTAAGTCATCAAGATGGCACTTTAATAGCTACTGTGTATTTTAGACTGCATCATGCTATTGCTGTTACTTCAGCCTGTAGTTAAACCAAAATGACAACATAACTGTTGAGAGAAAATGAGTTGTGTAATGCCACTTTTGTTTTGCAACACTGGAAGTCAAGACAGTTAGTTCTGGCACCTCCTTCATAGAGTTTGTGTGTGTGCCTTTTAAAATGCTTGGGTGAGACTGGGTATAGAAAACATTTTTTTTTTATATTCTTCAAATCTAGTAAAAGAGAAAATTTAAAAAGCAGAAAAAGGAAAGTTACCATTGATAAATTGCTAGAAATGGCCAAGATATGTATCAAATAAATAAGATTTGTTGGTGAAAATATGTGTTTATTTAGATAGTAAGAATAGCTAGAATGTAAAGTAAGTTGTAAATACATTCACAAGTAACAGGACAGATCATGAATACTTTGAAGTGGTAGAAGATACTGGTTAAAGTTTGTAAACTTAAGCATGTAGTTTTTTCATCAGTACGATAATTCTAAAAAAAATACTTCCTATCAATATGAGACCTTAACATTACATAATCTTGATTCTTATTTACATTACACTTCTACGCTATTCAATTAGAATGAATACAAATACTATGGAGTGGTCTATTTAGAGGAGGGAAGGAAGGAAGGATAGGAAGTAGGAAATCCTATTGCTGATTCAGCACATGGCACTCAAATGTGACAAATTCACTGTGATTTTCACTTTCTAGGTCAGATTGAATCACTTGGCTGTGTTTTCTTTGCACATCTTGTTGGTGACCTGCTGCTTCCATTTAGCACATACTCTAGAATCCTCTTTAAAAAAATATAGCAGTTTTCCATCTGCTGTTCTCACAACAGACTTTATAGCCCTGTCATCTACTTATATCTTCTAGAGAAAAGTAGTTGCCTGCAATCTTTTCTCCTGTCAGTGCTGTCAGAAGTATCTCCTTGGGTTTCTTCTTCTGTCCCATAAGAAATGGGCAACGCAGGCATTGTGAAATCATCTCCCCCTTTGTGGCTATTGCCATTTTAAGGCCTATTTACTGATCAAGGAAATGTAATGTTAAGTGCTTTTTGTTACCAAATAGATCCTGATAGTAATCCCTATTGTGGAAAAATAATCTACATGGTTAAATATAGAAAGCTTTTATAAGGAAACAGGTGACCACAGTTTGTCAGTATACACAACACACGAATGTCTTAGCATGCTAATTTTAGCATCTTTTGCTCCTTTGAGACTATTTATGTAGTTGACACACAACACCCATTTTGTATTAAAACAATGTTTTTATCAGTTTCTACATAATCTTTTAATGACACTGATTTATAAAAATGTCAATCATGCATTCTTTGTAGCATGACAAATGTTACACTGATTTGACTTCAATTTCTTTGCTAGGTTCTCCACCGTTCTGAAGAATTATTATAACCTACTTGTTTAGAAAATAAATTTTTATTTTAAGTAGCCTGACAAACTTGGTAGTAATCTCTGGTGGTTCAGTGTAACAGCAGCCATATGGAACTGTAATTTTCAAGTCCCACAGATCTCATTTAGTTTTATGTTATGTTGGATTACATGTCAAAATTGTCTTCATGCCATCTGTAAGAGTTCTTATATTCTGAATTGTTTTATTGTAGTTTTACTGTAGTGCTTGGTATCTAGAGATTCATTCTTTACATCAGTTACCAACATTTGATTTCTTAAAGGTCCTATACAGCTTAATTTTTCCCATATCATGTCTTGTAGGTCAGGCTCTTGGAATTTCCTGAAAAAATCAAAGTGACTCTAAAGATGAGGTAACATGCATGTGAGTGAATGTGGTAAAAAGCAGGAATTTATTTGGCTTAGCTTCAGCACTTGAGAGTGGTAGTTTGCTTGCTTAGCGTTCTGTCTTGCTGTAGTACACCAAGATCCCTTCCCTTTCATATGTAATTGCTTGGCCTTTCCCACTGAAAATGTCTCCTGAGGACACTTACTCATACTACCATGATGGCCATGTTGAAAGGGAGGAAATGTGAGGAGAAAAAGAAAAAAAGGTGAATAGTCCTTAAAAGAAATAAAAAGTTAACTGCCTTAAATGTTATTTTTGGGTACCAAAAGAGGAAGCTTTTCAGAGCCAAATAGGTGGCAGCTATTGCTTTCGTAGGCCTCAGTTTTGCCTTATTAGCACAGTCTTTTTTTCTTTTACACGAATGCCCCTGGTCACCCACTGGAGTGCCTCATTGACTCTGCAACCTGTCCCTGTTTGCATGTGCAAACTTATTATTGTGGTCAGAGATTGGGTAAGAGTTTTCAGACATGAGTCTTGCCTGTGGAACTGCTGCAGGCTATGCAATCATTTTAGAATACTTTGGAAAGGAAAAAGTGGGAAAATCAAAACAAAATCTCAGGTGGCTGTTTAGCAGATGTTTTAATTCCTGATTCATGGTCAAGCTTTTTTGTCCTTCAAATGAATGTCTTCTGTTTTCTTTCAATTTCACTGTCCTCTCATCAAAGCTCCATTGAAAATATTAAGCACACCAGCATACTAAGTGAGCAGTAAATTGCAGCACTAACATGACAATTGGAGACCTTCCTAGTCCTTTAGCTTATGCTATAAGAGAATCTCCATCCTCTATTGGATGCCAGGGGGAACGTTGTCACCGAGGATGAGGAAAAGGCTGAGGTACTTAATGCCTTCTTTGCCTCAGTCTTCAATAGTCAGACCAGCCACCCTCAGGGTATTCAGCCCCCTGAGCTGGAAGATGGGGACGGTGAGTGGGATAAAGCCCCCATAATCCAGGAGGAAGCGGTGAACGACCTGCTAC
>JAYKAV010001000.1:3505427-3541769 GCA_035582835.1 Phoebastria nigripes | reverse complement strand
AAACAAAACAAAAAAACACCCACAAAAAAAAACCACAAAAAACCCCCCAGAAAACAACAAACAAAATGAAACAACAACAAAAAACAAACAACAAGCCAAAAAACACCATGTATTCTGAATGTCACAATAAACAGCCACAGTTTAACTTACGTAAAGCCTGAGCTGCTGATTTTTAGTTAGAATGGGTGGCATTGATAATCTTGAAGAATCATGTATTGACTGTGATAAATGTGTTAACCACATTTAGGGGGCACTTCTGGAATTGTAAGCATGGAAGTTCTTGAACATGGAAGTAACTTCTTACATTTGTAATGGGAGTATATGGCTGTGCTGTGGATAGTAGATTAATGAATATATGAAGATTGGAAGATCATCACTGATTTTATGTAAATCTAGTTTGCTTGATTGACATGGTATCCCATTTAAGTGAATCATGAAATTTAATTAAAAGAAGCTTTGGCTTCTATTTAATTTAATGTTGGGTCCAGCGATCCTGATATTTTTGACTTCTATACTGAAGCCTGGATTTTGGCTGCTTGAGATAATTTCCTTATTCCTCTGCAGGTTTGGCAACTGCTTATTCTTTTTTTACATTTTTTTTTCATTAATCCTTTTACTTTATTTGAAAGCCTACTGATAATCTGTCATAGAGTATGAGCTCATTTCTCTCCCTGAGTACAGAACCGTGCTAACTGATTAAAGGACTACTTTTTGGCTATAACTGATGCAGCTGACTGACATGCATGGGATCAGTTTGTAATAGCATCATAGGGTTTTCAGAGCACTTCGCAGAAGGTGATGCAATCATCATAGTTATATGCCAGTTATATTTGTCCTGGTTATATATCTTGTTTTAGGATACTGCCTCAATTGGTGGTCATTTGTATCTGCAGAGAAAAAAGATGCAAAACTGATGTTGGATCAGTAACTGCCTGTAAATTTTGTTATGTTAGAAAAAAGCATGTTGCAGTAAACAAAATAAAGTTTAGTTTAAAAAAAAAAATTGATCTAATAGGTGCCCTTTTTAGAGCTTTACAGATAGAAATTACAAGAGCAGTAACAAATTCTCACATGCACAAATATTTAAGYTTCATATAGTTTTTTATGTGAATAAGCCAAAGCATATATAAAATAAATGAGATGACTGCAAGTCTCCCAAAAAATCAGGTCAGAGCTGGGAATAGAAAGTTTTTCTCCCATATCCCCATTGTGAGGAAAGTTTTGTAGAATAGCATAGTTTTGCAGAATTACAAAAAAGGAATGAGTGATATGGGAAAGCAAATGTAGAAAAGGAAACCAAAGGAGAAAAAGGTTAACAAAGTAACCCAGCGAGCTGCTGACCAAGCCAGATATAAGTCTTTTACTCCAACTGTTCTTTAAGAACTAGCCCAGTAGCTTTCAGCATGTGTCTGGAGACCGCAGAAGAAAGCGGTACTAGTGCCCTGTTTCAAAACAGATTGTGACTGGTAAACAAGAAAAATAAGCATATTCCTCTTAGGCTTTAGTTCACTTGATAGGACCCTTTTTTTCTGTCAGAAAATATTTTTGGGGCCTGGAAACTGGGAAACGTTGAAGAACAGTAAAGTAAGCTATCTCCAAATATATTCTGGCAAAGCTMGCCTGGATGGAAGAGAAGTAGAGATTTCTGAAGACAAAGGGTGAAACTAGCAGGAGAAGATGGGGATGAGGCACATAGCAAATCTGAGAGGGTATGTGAATAATGAGAGCTGCCGTAAGGAGAGCAGTGGAGCACTGGAAGAGCTGTTTTCTCTAGCAAGAAGTGTGAATTTATAATCAGAACATCTGTGGAGATTCTAATCCCCAGCTGTAGCCTTTACTTATTAACAACTGGAAGTGCTCTTGAGTCCTCCCTGCCAAACCTCCAGCCATTGGTAATTCTTGGATTCGGGAAACAGACTTCACAATAGTGAGAAGTAAATAAATGAAAAGAATTAATCTTGAAAAAATGGCTGGTTTGGCAAGCTCAGATATGCTTTTGTTTTTTCTCCTAAAACAATTCCTTTGGTTGTAAGAAGGAAAGAGAAGAAGAGGCAAGTACAGACACTTTGGTTGGTTTGTTTGCTTGAAGACCTAATTTAAAGTGTTCTCTGTGTGTTTTGAGATGAAAATGTGACATTTGAATGGATCAAGTACATTGGTACAAGGACAAAGGAGAGTTTGAGGTGGCTGGGCAGAATATCAGTAGGCTTTTTCATTAAATTTAAAAGAAAGAGTTAATTATTGACCTGCTAGTTAGTTTTGAAATTTACCTATCTGAAGGTGAAAATGCAGCTATATTATTGGCAAAGTGAAAAAGAACAAAATAGGAAAGTAGCTCTTTTCCCTTCTATAAACAGCTGCTCTACTCCTCTGTAATCAGAAGCTAACACGGGCTTGAGTTTTTTTCTAGCTGTGGGGTATTCCTAATGGATTTTTCCTGGTAAACTGTAGRTGTGATTTCTTATGCCAGAATAAAGGATGTGTACTCCTGTTTAGTTAATCTGTTAGACTATCTTTCCTTCTCTTTTACTCTTTTAAGGGTTATTGAATATAAACCTAATTTTTCACTCCCATGATAATGAATCAAGCATGTCCTATTCCAGCCTAAAGCAAACTGTTAAGAAATAAGTGTGTGGGAGGGGGTGCTAATTGCAAGAGCAAACACTTTGTAGGTAACCTTATTTTGAACTGAATTATTTTACCTAATTTAGTCCGCTTCTGCAAAAGCTCTTTTCCCATKAAGACAATCCCTAAAATATAAAACATTCAATATTAACAGGTCTGCCTATTGTTAAGAATCTAGGGGAGTTTTGTCCTAGGTCAGAGTAGAATTAAGGCTAGGCTTTGGAGAACATCAACCTATTCTAGTTTAACTGCAGGCCTAACCATGATGCATTATGTTAATCAAAATGTGTGTGTACATGGTATTTTAAAGCAGATGCTGGTT
Organism: Phoebastria nigripes; assembly: GCA_035582835.1. Classification (NCBI taxonomy): domain Eukaryota; kingdom Metazoa; phylum Chordata; class Aves; order Procellariiformes; family Diomedeidae; genus Phoebastria; species Phoebastria nigripes. The sequence continues at coordinate 3,538,822 of JAYKAV010001000.1, read as the reverse complement.
GCTCTGTCTTTCAAGCTATCCAGGTGCAAATTGGAACTATGCAGCCATGCTGGTCCTGAGTTTTATAGGAAGCCTTGCTGAGCTGGGGCTTAGGACTTGGCTAAACTGGAARCACCATTTCTAGCTGGTGCAGCACATGGGTGAAAGTGCTGCATTCTGTTCTCTTACTCTGATCTACTCTCACTGTAGTGTAGGCTTGAGTATCAATAGAATGGGGCCCTTCTCCTGTCTTCCAACTTAGTAGTTTTCTTGTGAATTACAGTTAGCAGTTTTGTTCTCAGTGCATATGTGTTGGATGTATTGACGGTCATTTGAGTTTCATCCTTCTCYGATTTATGTGCCTTGTATCTGAAACAGTTCACTATTACAAAGACGAAACACATTTTTAAGAGCCATATAAAATTTTCTTATTTGCTTTCAATTTTGTTCTGATTCATATGTGATTGACTTGACTTTCATGGAGCTCTTGTTCTCTGAGCATGAACAGAAGCATATGCATTGGGTGGTGTTGGGTTTTGTTTGGTTTTGTTTTGTTTGTGGGTTTTTTTGGTTTTTGTTTTTGGTTTGGGGTTTTGTTTTTTTTTTTTTAAATTGTAACTTGTTCATTGCATTTCAAATGATAGTGACTGAAAAACTGGCAGAATATTGTCCTGTAATTCCAATGTTTTATTCAAATAGGTGTTATTTCTGGTTCGTTCTTAAAATGGCACAACTCATTGTGAAAAATCTTAGCCCCAAAATTTACCTGCAATCTGAATTGAGGGATATTATTGTGTACTCTATAAAGTAAAATCAAGTGCAGTTGGTGTTGCATAAATTTCCATTATTGGCTACATTAAAAATATTGCTGGTAGCTGATAAAGCATTTGCTAGTTTTCCATCTTTTTGTTGCTTGTGAAATGTACAGTTTCCTCTCAGACTAGTATGCTTTATTGCAAAGTAATTTATGCATGCTCAGAGTTTTTATTTGATCTCAGCTACTCTTAGGGGAAAATCACAGCTTTTGAGACTTCAGCATTTTGTGTGTTCATCGGTTATTCAGTAGCGCTCTGTCCAGCTTGAGAACAGCTTTAGAAGCTACAAAAGGATTTCACTAGGTAGTAAGATTTCACTAGGCATTAAAATTTCACTTCGTATCTTACTATCTGACTTACCTTTCTTAGTATCTTACTTAGGATCTCTAGTATCACACTAAATATTAGTATTGCACTTAAAAAAATGTTAGATATGTCCTGCCATGCAAAGTCATATTAAGTCAAGTATTCTTGTTTGGTTTACTTAGTCATAGAATGGAATCATAGGATGGGTTGGGTTGGGAGGGACCTTTAAAGATCATCTAGTTCCCACCTCCCTGCTGTGGGCAAGGACATGTTCAGTCCCATCATGAAAGAAAGAAAAATATCAAAGCTTCTAATAAAAGCCAATGTTAAGAATATATAAAAATGGAAGAAATGTACATGTGAAAGTGTTTATTGTAAGAGGTTCTGAATTTGCAATTTTTTCTGATGCATCCTCTTTTACTTCCATAAAGGCAGATAAGAGTGTACCTTTTAAAGGAAGAAATCTCAAGAGATAGTAAAGATCTTTACAAGATAAAAGTTTTAATTCACAGAATTGTTGTTTTAAACATGTCTAATAGTCAAACCCAAAAGTTTTACAGTAAAATCCCCCTCTTCAAAAGATGCATGAATATACTTTGCACTTTTAGAAATTGGAGTTAAGGTCTAAAAGGGGTTAAATTATCCTCAACTTATGTTGCTTAGAATGTAGAAAATGTTCTCCTTTCTACTGCAAAAGAATCATACAGATTCTTTTTTTTTTTTTTTAATTTTTTTTTAATTTTGCCTGCCTGTATTAAGATATATGCACAATATTTTTTCTTTATCTGCTACAGGAGATGTGTGTATTATATGTTTGGGCCAAAATATAATTAATCTTGTGGGCGGCAGTAGTGTTAACACACTGGGCTACCACATAGGAGTTGTGGATATTGTGAGAAGGGGTAGATAAACTGAAACAAGATGAAGGAAATAAGAGTACTAAACAAAGAGATGAGGAATGGGTGGAGGGTAAAGAGAGAATAAATGGTAGATGCTGAAAAACACCAGGAGATGCAAAGAAGGGAAAGAAAAATTTAAATAAAGAGCAGTATAGGCAAAAATACAAGTAATGAAACAAATTTTGAGTTGAGATCTTTATATAATCATTAAGTTGATGTTTGATGTCAAACATTTCAATAAAAGGATAAGAAACCTTATGCAATTTCTTTGCTGCTGTTAAATTGAAAGCTTTAGGAAAAAGAACTCTGTAATGGTACTTCTGAATTTTAGATCACTCTCGTTCTTTAAAGCAGAACATTATTTCTGTAAGTAACATGTGTTTTCCAATTCTGACCTTGCTACCTTAATTCCTACAAGAAACTTAGAAATGTCGATTTTGCATGATTGGGAGTTGGGAATGACTGTTTTCATTGATACAATCAGTAAAGCTTGTGTCGTGTATTTTCCAGAAGTGTTTGCTTCAGTGACTATTTCAATTGAGTGAATATATTTTTCTTAATTTAAGAAGGGCAACTGATTTCATTTAACAGAAGAATAGCTACGCTAAGTATTTCAGACTTTCCTTGAAAAGAAAGCCTTAGTTCTTTCTTTCAGCTAATAATGTGGTAGCTGATATCTGAACTGATACTACTGTCCTAGTAAAATTTGTTATTAAATTACTGCATCGGTTAAGAAAATAATTTAGCTACAAGTTTGACAATAATGCTGTAATGTTGTGCATCCTTTGGATAGGTTTGATTTATTGTTGTAAGAATAAATGAAAAGGAATGTGATCTAGTAATAYTCTGTAGAATTCCACTGCTGTTTTTCACATGCCAGCTGATAAGGTGAAAATAAGCATCTTCCCAGAAAAAAGATGTTGCAGTATTCCAAGAAGCAAACCATTTATTTGTAATCATAATGGTTCAGAGCAAAGTTTCAAAACCTTCCTTAGTAGATGCACATGGATCAAAAGCATATTCAGATGGATTATAACTAGTATTGGGTTAGGATGTTGGTGCATGTTGTGAATTTAAACTGCATTTGTGAGTGAATAGCRTGTGTATGCTGTTCACAGTATGTACAGTTCAAACCAGTAACTGTTTTCTGAACCAAACCTCTGTGCCCTTAGATTTTTCTAGCATAAAACTGTTTTGTTTTTTGTATCACAGTGATAGTTACAAAGTTTAGATATTCTCTCCCCTCCCCTTTTTTTCAAAGAATCACAGCAACTTTTACCACATCTTTGCAGTTACTTTTATGAGAAATGCAGTTACAGAATTGGGTTGGGAAATGTTCTAGGAGTCTAAGTCAGTTTCTGCTTTGATATTGTGGGGCTGTTTGTCAAGAGAATGATTCTATTCCCCTGTTTTTTATTTTTAAGTAAAAAATATTTAAAGTAAAAAAGTGTTTATTACTCTTCATAATTTATTGGGGGGCGGGGGGGAGAGAAAGTGAAAATTGCCAAGTGGTATATATGGAGAATAGGCATCACATCCTTTTAGGAAAGATACCATCCCATCTACCATCCTTATGTTTCCAAATCCTGTTTTTGTTTAAAGTTTAGCTGTTGGATGTGTTCAGTGAAGGACTCCTGAATTACTTGCACATACCTTTCTTGCAGCAAAAGTCAGTATGAGTTGAAGGTGTAGAAGGAGTTCCAAGATAAGTTTGTCTCTCTGCTGCTGGTAGGTGTTAAATGTAAATTATGGGATATTGCCATTGCTTAATAAGAGCTAGATGGTGAGCTCCAGTCCTGCTCGTGTTCAGCAGACTGTTGAAAATTCAATTTAATTGCCACTTGGTCTCCAGCAACAGAGGCAGTTTTGAAATAGAGGAGTTGGGAATGATGCTGAAGAAGTTAACCTCTTTATCAATGACTTTGTAATAATTCTAGTGAAAAATGAAAGAATCCAGATCATGAACAAATTCTTCACTTGTTAACACTCTCGTCCATTGTTAGTGAGCTACTTTGAGAACTTATCTGAAAACTATTTTTTTTCCTTCTTTCTGCTTTGAAAGGGCTTTGTTGTTTAAGCTAACTTTTTATAATTCATCTTCAAGCTTTTCAGAAATATGGTTGAACATGTATTGTGACTCCACCTACTGTTCCTATTATCTTCTTCAATATTTCTAAAAAGGGTTGTTTTTTAAAAAAGTCCCTTTCCTGTAACTGCATTTTAAATCAAACTATGTTGGCCTCTCTGGCAACTTTTAGTTTATACTATCTTTGTAGCAGGTATGTAGAAGTAATTGTTAATGGTTTCATTGCTTTGATGTCTCTTCCTTTCAAGAACAGAGGAAAAGACTGTTTTGGGACCTGTGGCTGTCACKGTAGGATCCTATTTCATGATTGTAATTCATTCTTTCCCTTCTTTTTCTTCATGTGGGACATACATCTTATTTTCAGAGTACATTTGTCATTCTTCTTTCTGAACACAGAACTGAAGAAATAATTATATATCAGGCAATGTGTTGAAATACATCTATGCAGACATAGCAAAAATTTACTGCAGAAGAACACAAAATCCAGTCAGGCGTTTGCTTTGCAAACAAACTTGGATTCAATTTTATCCTTTACAGCTTTCAGATTCACAAATAGTATTTTGTGTGTTGTCTCCCATCCCCCAATCCCAAACAGAATTATATTTAAAAGTGAAGACTAATGGGAAAGGGCCATGTTTTCCTTGTAAACTGTGTATATACCTAGAATCCGTTCTCAAACAAATTGCTGTCCTTGTCCTTTATCTGACCAGCTCTTTGCATTTTTTAAAATGTCCAGCCTTTTTCTATGGCTTGAATAGACTGTACAGTTTTCGGAGCATGGACCATTTAGTTTCCTGTGCCTTGTACATTTGTGTTGCTACATAAGGGATATAGTTATGACTAGCTATCTTGCTGGAGGACAAGATGGGGATAGAGTAGGAAGATAGAAATTTCTGGTACAGGACCTAGCAGGTAAGGTAGTGGAGATGAAAGATGTACAATCTACCTGAGGCTCTCTATTTTCAGAGCCATAGAAGGCCTCTCCTTATACTACAGTGTATCTAAATGCAAAGATCTCAGCCTCAGATTTTTTTCCTTCACTCTCTAGAATGTCTGCGTACCTGTACAAAGGCTGGTTGAAATAGTGTTGTTGATGTGGGTTTTTTAATTTGCTCTATCCTGTGTAGTGACTCTGGATGAGAAAGGACACTGCACCAATGGTAGAGTGATCAGTGTTCCCTGGTCGGTAGCTCTGTGATTCTACCAATTAATCAAGATGATGCTTCAGTGACATAAAATGGAATATGAATTCTTAATTATTATTTCTCTTGCTGGCACTATTTTTAGTGCAGCAACTGAGTTATTCACGAAGAACCTTGAATCCCAGTAGACAATGGATTTTTCTTCAGGGTGTGCTATTTATGAACAGAAGACAATAATGTGTGTGTGTTTGTTTTAAAGGTGCCTAGATATTTTATAGAAATATATAAAAGACTGTTAAATTCTCAAGAATCAAACTGGTTAATTATTGCCTGATATCTTTCTGTTAGACATAGGTTGTTTCTGCCTGCTTGCGTCTAAGACTTAATGGTTTTATGCAAATTATGTGCATGCACTTGAAGGCAAAATCTGGACCTGTTATGTTTTTCTCTTTTCTTTAATGCATTTCATGAATGTTGTCAGTGAATGGCTCTGTTCTGGGAGTATGCTTGTACTTTTACCTCTTGGGTTTGTGTTCCCAAAAGACTAAAGCAAGCTGTTAAAGTAGTGTATGGTAGGTAAATGATAGCCTGATGTAAATTAAAGCCAATAAGTATTTATGATATATTCTAGGAGACTATTTCTGCTAGATAGTTGCTTTTATGATTAAGTCTAATTTGGGACCTGTATTGAAGAGAGAGCTAAGACACGTTTTTTGTTCTACACATTCTGGATTCTGGTACTACATACCAGTCCAGGTACTGAAGGATGCAGATTTTGAGTGGTGGGTAGTGAATTTGGCTGGCTGTTGCAGGTGTCAGAAATTTCTATAGCTGCAGGTTAGTCCAGCTACACTTGCAGGCAGCTTGTAGGGGGATCATTAGTTGTACATTTGTACTTAATGTGAACGTCCTTGTGCTAGGCTGGGACAATCTGCATAAATAATCCTGGAAAAACATGCTTTTTTCCTTTACTGTGGTGCTTTGCCTGTTGTGATTGTAAGTCCAGCAGGAAGCCCATACAATACAGTAAGATTATTGCTCAATGAAGTGTTTTGAATATTTTTTCAGTGATGCTACATTTTTAAGCTATAAAGTAACATCAGGAAAAACAGAAATACAAATATTTTTCCCTTTAGTTCTGTGAAGGGATCATTCACTGTGCCTCAAAGAGAAGCAGAAAAAAACATTCAGCAATGTTGATACAATCTTTCAGCGGATGTCCATGTCTGGTGGTCAAAAGGTTAATGTGTTTGAGGGAAAAATAATCAGTGTGGAGGATTCAGTTATTTTAAAACAGTGCACTTTATAGGCAGAGCTCTATGCCCTTGATAGAATTCTCCACAGAGTGGAAAAATGAATTTGATGGTATGTTTTCTAGCTGAAGCTTACAACATTTCAAAAGTTAATAATTTCTGTTTTAAAAGGTGGCTTTTTCTTCATTCTTTCCACACACTAAACTCTTAATTGATCTAGTCCGATTTCTATATACTATTTACACAAGTGTAAACATTTTCACCTACAAATTTCCTAGGCAGATTTACAAATGGGAATTCTGTTCCTGCTCTACCCATCTCAGCCTCTGAAAAAGCATGGGAACGTGAACATATATATAAGCAACTGTTGTACTTAGCAACATAGACTGTGAATCTTATTGCAGTTGTTATGCTTTAAAAAAAAATCTTGAGGAAGGTGATGCCTCTTACTTGTCATAGTTCACCGTCCTACAAATGTAAAGTTGGAGGAGATCTTACATGGTCATTTGCTTTGAGACAGTTTGTGTGTGCCCATACTATCTCTGACAGATGTTTAACCAAGGTGATCTTTAACAACCCAACAGTGAAGAGGAAGGAGGAAGCTTTGAACAAATCAGTTAATTTGACCAGTGCCTTAATTTCTCCATCTGCAGTCATCTGCCTGTCTTTATGTATTTAACAAATTATTGGAGTGAATGCAGTAATGCTTGAAAAGAGGGGTTGTTGTACAGGGTCCCAGCCACTGGTCTCACATTCTACTTTATGGAGGAAAGTCTTTTATAACAACTAGGTCATATTGCTGCATTTCTCTTTCAAATCACAGGGAGCTACAGTAAATTGTGCTGTTTCTAACCAAGATGCATCTTTGGAACCTTTTGTTCCTTCTGTCATCTTTCATTCTTCTACCGCTCCAGACAGATGTAATGCATTTATGGCTTCTTCCAACTCAACAGCTGTACTATAGCCTATCTCCAACATTGACACTGTTTCCCTATTCATTTTTGGATACAGTTCAAAATTATATGTCTTATGATGGGAACTCTGTTGTTTTATTCCGGTCCAATTTACAGATTCCTTYGCTTTCTCTTTCTTTCTGTAATTCTCTCTGAGCTTTCTCTCCTAGTCTATCACTACATCCTCTTTGTCTGTGCCTATCATTTCCCAACTGTATTGTAAAAGGGAAGGAAGGTAAGCCTTTATACACCCTTGCATCACAATATCTTCACCTTCTTGAATGTCTAATCTGAAAACTTACACTGTAGGATCATGACTTGATGCAAGGAAGTTTTTAGAATTCGATCTTATTTATTTTGGAGCATGCTTCTGTCTGATACTTTGGACATATCACATAGCAGTGCTCTCTACTTGTTTGTAAAATGTTTACTATTTACCTAGCTCAGAAGGATATAGAATGGATCATGATGTCTCATTACTTTGCGATGGCTGCTTTAAAAATGAAGCACTATGTAGTTTGAGTTATCACAAACTAGATTCTGCTATACATCCTACCACTAAGCAGAGCTTTACCTTCCAAATAATCGCATAAGCAGACTTCTAATGTAATGTGGCTTGGCATGCAGAGTAAGGACAAGAGATTCAGGAACAAATAGTAAAGCTCAAGATCTAGCTTGACTATTCCTAATATCAAAGCACCTGATTTTTAAGTAGAATTCTCCAGCAGTATTTTAATATGATGTTTTCAACATTATGTAGAATTTAAAAAATGGATTGTTTAGTTACATCCAAAAATGTAATGAGCTCTGTGTTAGGTAAATGATTTTTCTTTGGTTAGGGCTGACTGGTGAGGAAAGTCTGGGAGGACTCGAATTTTCTTGGTGTGATTAAAAACAGTAACCAAGCGATCCCATTGGCAACAGTGATGTGGGACACATCACTTGAAACTAACCTCAGGCTGTTACTTATTGGATCTTTTCAATAGAAAACAGGAGATTAGCGGAAACAGCTCCTTTAAATTGCTTGCCTTTTTTACACAGTTTCTACCTTTTCCAAACAATCCTCTTGCTACTGCCTCCAGCTAGGCAGCTTCCTGAGATGTGCACCGACTTTATGGAGGTCAAAATAATTTAAAAAGAACAAATAATTTTAACAAGAGAGCTGGCTCTGAGTATGTAATTTAACTTGAACTAAAAACAACATTCCAGAGTGCAGAAGAATTGGCCCTTCCTATCTGAAATGAACAGCATTGGGGTTGACAGAACATTTTGAGTTATCCCATTGCATCATTAATTCATTTGATCACTGACATTAATTTATTATGATCACTGACATAACAGTGATCATAATAAATTCATCTAGTAATAACGTGCGGGGAATAGAGATTCTCATATCCACACACCCGTCACCTCACCGCTGCAAACATATTTGTAGAGGTACTAGCTGTTTAAACAAAGTTCAACTGCTGACAATCTGCATTTTATATATATTCTTTTACCTAAGGGTAATAAACATGAGTTCGTGTTCTGTTTCTGCTTGTCRTCTTTGCAAGAAAGAAGTGTAGAACACCTTTCTCCCTCTTTGCCTGACCTTTTCTTTTGCCAGTGGAGCACAAGAAAACCACCTTTTTATGTTTCATGGAGTCTTACAGACACAATGTGACTGAAGGACTAATAATACATTTGATGGATATAAAATGAATGCCTGAAGCCCTAAATGTTTCGTAGTCCTTATAATTTGCACAATTTTGAGTATCTGATCAAAAGAGCAGAGTAAAAAATTTCTGAAACTGTAAGATTTATGGATCTTAGGTGTACAAATATTAATTTGTTAGATTATTAATTAGGAAGGCTTTATATGAGTATGTAACTTTTAATTTGAAAATCTGAGCCATCTACAGTTGGATGAAATGACTTGCCTCATGTCTATGAATGGTGTCACTGTTTAAAAAAAAAATTCCTCTCCTGTGTGTCTGCTACCTGCTCTCTTCCATGCTTTTTTTGTGTGCTCATCACAGGCTTGAAGGCAAATGTTGGAATATGTGGACAGATGAGGTGAAAAGCTTGAGTTACAAGTTGCAGTTGACTTCCAGTGATGATTCTAGGCTTTTTTATTTGTTAATGAGCCTTTGAAGGGTCTCCAGTTAGTTACGGAATCAGCTCGTTGTTGCTCCATTTTCTTCGTTGTGTTCTTGCACTCAAAAGCAACAACCCGCCCCCCCCCCCCCCCCCCCCAATGAAAACAAACCTTATTTTTTTAAAAAATTCAAAACCCTCAGGTGATAGTACATGGTGACTGGGATATACAGACGATTTCGATTGCGATCACCAGTGAAGTCAGTAAAATGGATGATGCTGGTCATGACAAAAGCTCCATTTTGTAGATGTGATTTTTACTATTTTATATAAGGGCATCCTGGAAGCAACAAATGGTTCTTTCAAATATTCAGAGTAGAATGAACTGCTTCAAATAAGATGGGTACAGAGGCTTGAGGGTAGAGTACAAGAGATATGCAAGGAGGCCATCCTTCTCAAGTTCTGGTATATTTAAAACAAACAAACAAAAGTCCCAAAGAGGTGATGAGATTAAATCTCAAAACCCACACTGTTCTGTATTTTGGTGAAGCAGCCAGGAGAAGAATGAGGCTTTTTCCCAACAGGGCTTTGACATGCTCATTTTCTTTTATTACCGTGCTTTCAAACACATTTAATACTGTATGGATATGAGAACAGGACAGATCCCCCTCAGGAGTCCTTTGCAGAGTAGAATGTAGAGGCTAGGAAAGGAAGCACTTCAAGGAGTCCCAAACACCTCTTTCCAGTTTTCCTCTCCAAATGGGGTGGAGCTGCCACTTCAACATAATGAACAGGGATAAATAAAGTAATAAAGCTGTCTGCATCCACAGCCATATGGTTGCTATTCCCATAGGCTCAGCAACATCAATCAAAAGTGAATTAGAGAGACATGTTATACCTCTGTTGCATATCAGATAGCTGTTCAGGCGTTACCTAATGTAAATTCATTTTAGAAGCTTGAAATGAGGCAAAAGTCTGGTAACAGTGTATCTGAAAACTGTTTGCTGTGTGCTGGATTAAATGAGTGTAACATGAGAATGTGCCACAGCTCTTCCTCTTGCAGCAGAAGCCAGTGGGGGACCAGGGGTGCTTCAGGCGTGATTGAAAGACATATTGATAGTCAAATTGTTTGAAGTTATTCACAGTCCTCTAGCTTCAGCCTTCAGTGTGACATTCTCATGTATCTCTGGTGGACAAAGCTATCTTAGCAGTGATTTATTTAGCTGACCATCAGATAATTTTCCTTCTGGAAGGTTGTGCAGACATGGCATAGGTGCTGCTGCTAGTTTACTCAAGAATGATGGTAATCTGGATTCAGGTGAGGGCTTGAAGCAGCTGCCTTGGATATCCTGAAATGCTCTAAGTTGTTCTTGCCTGGTAAAGACTTGTTTCTTCTTGAGAGAGAAAAACACAGAATTAAATCAGTTGAAGTTCTGTGCAGAAAGTACTCTAGGTCTGGCTTTCCAGAAACAAACACTCCAGGTAATTTATATGCTGAAAAAACATGTACAGCTTTCTAGTATTTAATGATGACTTTTTAATCTAAAGCTGTGTTCATGCTACTGGGTTACTGGTGTACTAGATCCCGTAGAACCGTGTGTGGCCAGCAGGACTAGGGAAATGATCATGCCCCTGTACTCAGCACTGGTGAGGCCCCACCTCGAATACTGTTCAGTTTTGGGCCCCTCACTACAAGAAGGACATTGAGGTGCTGGAGCGTGTCCAGAGAAGGGCAACGAAGCTGGTGAAGGRTCTGGAGAACAAGCCTTATGAGGAGTGGCTGAGGGCACTGGGACTGTTTAGTCTGAAGAAGAGGAGGCTCAGGGGAGACCTTATGGCTCTCTACAGCTACCTGAAAGGAGGTTGCAGCAAGGTGGGTGTTGGTCTCTTCTGCCAAGCAACTAGCAATAGGACGAGAGGAAATGGCCTTGAGTTGTGCCAGGGGAGGTTTAGATTGGCCATTAGGAAACCTTTCTTTACTGAAAGAGTGGTTAAACATTGGAACAGGCTGCCCAGGGAAGTGGTTGAGTCACTGTCCCTGGGGGTATTTAAAAGATGTGTAGATGTGGCTCTTAGGGACATGGTTTAGTGGGCACGGTGGTGTTGGGTTGATGGTTGGGCTCGATGATCTTAGAGGTCTTTTCCAACCTTAATGATTCTATTCTATGGATTCAGCATACCAGCAAAGTTGCAATTTATACTGATATAGTGAAACAGATCAGTGAAAGCTCACCTTTACTAATACATAAATGTATGAGCATTAGGGGCTTCTACTAGCACAGATATGCATTGCAGGAAAACACCTAACTGGCACAGTATAGATTTTTGATGGCTTTGTTACAATTTGGGGATGGGGTTGCTTGTTTTTGCTGTTGCTTAGAGGTTTTTGTTGCTTTTGTTGCTGTTGCTTTTTGTTTTTGCTGTTGCTTAGCCAGGTGTCATGGATGCTAACCCCAAAGCATTCAGTTATCATGTTACAGCTTACTATATAGATGTACAGTTACTGTAACTATACAATTTTGGTAGAATATAGCTCCCAGGCATAGCATTACTATTTGTTTGCCCACCTTCATAAAATAAAATGTTAATCTCCTTTTTGGAAGATGAAATACCTTTGATTGTTTTCTGCACTGTGCTACCCTTATTTCAATGAAGTAGCAACGATGGTACTGAATGCAGTTTCCGTACAAAAAGAAGTACACTGTGCCCTCATTTAATACTCCTCCTGTTGCTGTTACTTCTACTTACTCCTGATGCTTGGCTGGTTAAATCTGACATTTTCTTCTCCTGAGCCCAAAATGCAGTCTTAAAATAAACTGGTGACATGTACAAGCTCTGCTGGAGCCAACAAACCGTAATATAGTTTTAGACTGAGTAACAGTGGACAAAGTTACTGTATTTACAACTCTGTTATCCTAGAATATTACAGTAGGGTTATATTTAGATAATATACAAAATATCTGGAATATACAAAGTATCTGGATTTTAACTCCCATGAAAATGCAAGGTGAGGCAACAGCCAGTGAAAAAACACTGAAATGATACATGGCAAATAGAGTTTGGTTGCTAATCTGTAAGATGATTTTTGGCCAGTTACTTTACCTCTGTGTTTTCTTTCATCTCTTACCCTTTATCTGTGTTAGGTTTAGGCTGTAGTTCTTTGGGCAAGAGCAGTCCCCTTTCTGATGCCAAGCCCTGCCATACTGTGTCATCTCAGTCAAGAACTAGGTTCTTCCATTTTGTACAAATTAGAGTAGATTTAGAGGAACTAGCACAGACTAGAGATGATTCTGGGTTATGATCTGGATTCAGAGTGCTATTAACCAAATATTAATAGGAATTTTCTCATTTTATGGTGTATTTTGTTTTGTTTTTCTACACACTAAATGTATACATAGTAAGATGCAGTCTAAGCCCCAAGGAACATTTACTCTAAATGCAGAGACTCTGAAATTCTAATTCACATCTTAGTTCATATACCTGATATGTCTATTCTGAGACATGATCCAGCTATATATATATATATACACACACACACATATTATTATATGGATCTGTGCAGAGAGAGAGAGAGAGAGAGAGATATGTATCCCCATTTGGTTCTCAGATTTAAGTTATGGCCAGTAATTTAAAACTGTAATGGTAGAACTTAGTTTTATATATAAACAGGAGAAGTCTCCCAAATCCAGGGAAACACAGAGATATGATATTATGGGTGTTCAGAAACAAAGCAGAAATAGTATATTTTGGTTCCAGGACAGAGTCCCAGGTTTATTTTACATGTTTTACTTTATTAAAATATATTTATTTTTTGCTTATGGAAAGGTAAATACTTCCTCTGAGGTGATTATTGGGACAGGTGATTTTGTTCTCAGTGCCAAATGTGGAGCTTGATTTTTGAGATATGGATGCTGATAACTGCATATGGAAAAAAAAAAATCTCTTACCTAGCTTTTTACTGTACAATTTGGATGGGACAAATTTGTGAAGATTCCTCATCAAAAGAGAGAATTCATTCTTATTTGACCATATCAGGAAGACAATAAGAGACATTTGTCTGCTCCTTTGTTTAATTGTATGGTGGTTTTATCCCAGAACAAAATGTTGCATTACCTATGCTCTTTGCCAATTATTAAATCTGTCATTTTTCTGTAGATTCCTTAAGCATTCTGATGAAGCAAGGAAACAATTCTTTTTATGTACACTGAATTCTAACAGGGAAGATTTTGTGATGAGAAAATGAAAAAGCTGGAATGACATTACAGGACTTCCATTGAATTTACATAAAAATTGAAACTGGCAAGAGATAAGAAACTACTTTACTTACTTTTTTTAATAAAGTTATGTAATCTCTGAAAATATTGATCAGGTAATTTTTTTGCTTAAAAACCTCAGTGCATATGAAGTTGCTAAGTCCTTTAAACTGTGAGAATTCAATATAAAGATTTTCAGCATAGTTTTACATGTTGTAATGCAAGCAAGAAAGTGTTAGAGCACAATCAGGTTTCATGTCATCATTCTTAGCATCTCATGAAAGATCTGTCACAGCCCAGGCTAAAAGAAACCAGTGGAAACAATTCTTATGCTAAACCTGGGGTAAAGTTTTAAAAGAAGCTGTTTTACAAAGGAAATAGCGGGTAGATAGTAAGTACTGGAACTACACATTCATGTCATGAAATGGTCACCGAGTTTTCTTTTTCATGGTTCTGAATGTTCCATTTCCTCTAACGAGAGCAGCACCTGGTGGCTGAAAAATACCCAGCTCTGGAAATAGAGCATGGTCCTGGTGTTTGGCTAGCGGGAGAGAGACTTTCTGATCATGCATGGAATAATTCCATAGCAATGACTGTACGATTACTATGGCTTTGTTAACTGCTACAGTAATTTACATAATATTTTCTGCTGAAGTATCTTAAATGTTTTTGATTGCAAATACCAAAATAAGTCTCATAGAATCTTCAGCTCAAAATCTCAAAACATGTTTGGACAAACCCGATGCTGCTGATAATCACTTTGAAGTCAGTGATATTTAAAAAAAAAAAAAAAAAATTGTAGATGCTCAACATGTTTTAGGATTTATACCTATTCTGTGTAAAAAAGATTAGGTTTGAAATGTTTAAATACTAAATATTATTTCATGTTTGTATGCTGCCTTTGACCTTGGTGAAAAATATACCACTATGTTTATAGTTTGAAACCAGTATTCACTTTGATTCTGGAATACCTTCCTTTTCTCATTCAGTTAAAACGACATTATAATCCAGTTGCTTAATATAAATAAACATAATATCTAGATAAACAGATAGAGAGAAACATTTTTTATGTTGTTATGCATCAGTTCTGTGCTGGGATGCAGTCACACAAACTCGGGATGATTCAGGTGGTTGGTTATACTGGGGGAAGAGTCAGAAAATGTCATTCATATTCTATTCCTTTATTTGCTTCTTTTATCTGATATTGACAGAACCTTTATCTGCTTGAGGTTGTAGACAGTCCTGCAGATTTTAGTGTAACAACTTAAAAGGCTAAAGCAAGACCATTTCAGTCTGTTTTTTATCTTGGAAGCTTCTAGCACTTTAGCAAGATAGAGGACTAAGAATAGATTTATTTTCAGAAGAACTCAGAAAAATCGTATTCTGAACTCTTAAAAACCTGGCATTGACTGTCACAATGGAAGCTGCTGAGTTAGTTATGAAAGTTTAACTTCGTTTAAATGTTGAAGTTGGAACTGAGGGTTTTTCCTCTCTTAACTGATTCCAGTTGTATATACACAAACATAGGTGTCAGCGATTTTGAAAATCTGTCCACATGTGAAAAAAAACTAGAATCAAGACAGGATTTGGGGGCTGCATTAGATTCCTTTTTGAAATTAGTTTGCTAATGAAGTGTAGTCTATCATTAACTATTAATAAGGAAAAAATGAGCTTATCCATATTTATTTCCTTCTTCAGCCCAACCGTGATTTGTTAAAGGCTCTTTGACATCGGCTCTTTGATTCTGAAGGTTTGCCCAATTACAGTTCTTTGCAGTGTAAAGCAGTAACTGCTTATTTACAATTCTTTTTGAGGGGAAATTTGCATTTTGAGTAGTGGAACGATAGCTCTTGATCTACACTTAATTAACACTGACATTGTTCACATTTATTCTAATAGACCTAAACACAGAGATGTGTAATTTTTATGCCAATTAGTCTGGTCAAGTGAGGTTAGCTAATGCAAGACTATTTAACTCATAAAGGAATTGGGTATTTGTTTATTAAAAAAAAAAAGTTTAAAAGTTTCACACTGTTCCAGCCCCTTGCATCATTGTAGAGTATACAATACTGACTACAACCATAGGAAGATGCTAAACAGTAGCAAAGTTTTACATATCTGGAATCTTCGGGGAAACAGGGATAAGGCAACAAACCTGCTTTATAAATTAATGGGAGCAGGCCTTTTTAATGGCTAGTGGCTAGCCAGCTTTTTATTACTGTTGGTTCTTGGTGAGGAGATGTCTGGTAATCTCTGTAAAAACCTGAGAATATGGAGTAGGTATAGTTGTCAATTTTGATTGTAAGCAGAGGGAAACTAAAGAACAGTGTCTGCTTGCTAGAACAGTGGGAGAGGCTTGGATGTTCAGAGTGGCCGTGTTAGTGTTTTGTCATGAGATGTTGCCTCAAATTTAGCTTTTGAGAATCTGTTCCCACAGGAATTGTGTTGAAAAACTGAAGTGTGGAGAATGATCATCCATGGGAAAGCAAAGGACTCAGCATTCTGGATATTTGGGGTTGAAGTTAAGTAAATCTGGTCTGTGCTATTTGTCAAATTCTAGACATGCAGAAACTAAGGCAGAGAACTGATCTGATACATGCAGCAGGTTTCTAGTATTTATRTTTGCCTTTTTGGGAGGTTGATTTATAATTGAGGAATGCTCATTTTGTTGAAGTTGGACTTTTCCTTCCATAGCTCCTAATGGATTGATAAAGTAAATTATTAAGTAAGTTACATGTAGCATATCTTTCAGATGATTAGTATGAGTAGAAAAACAAAAATAAAACTACAGTGTTAAACAGAAGTGCATTAAAACAATACTGCTGGCTTTTGAGATTCAAAAGATACATTGTACATCTAAAAAGACTGCCTCCATGGCCTTATTACACTTCAGAGACAAAATTAGAAAAGGATATAGCTTAACTTAAAAAAGGAAGGGGGGAAAAAAAAAAAATCTCTGTTCCTTGCACTCCACCTCCTGCTCAGCATCCAGCAACAGAAATTAGCTTCAATGGTATCTGTACCAGACTAGAAATCGTGCTGCCTTAATGAACATATGAGTCATTTGCTGTTTCCTGGAGATGGTTATACTGTACACTGTTTGCCAGCCAACTCCATAGGGAAAAGTCATGCTCCGTTTTGGACTGAAGTACTAAATGTCAGGAGAAGATTTCAGATTTTCAGTGGAGGGGGTCTCCCTGATCTGAAGCAGGCTGTTCCAGCTATGTCTGCTGAGGCTGGAAAAGGCCTGAGCAGCCCTGAGGGAGGATAAGCAAAAATCAGAAGAAGAAATATAATAATGGTTCTGTTTGCATGGAGTTTACAGGTTGCACAGCTGCATGAGGGGAATATAGTTGGAGGCTTTGCTGGTCTGTGTGTGTCAGTTTGGTTGAACAAATGTCCTATAAATAAACGAGAAACCCTAGAGAGCCTTTGCTAAACCTGGTCTTCCTGTGAGCTCTCTTGCTAGCTGCTCAGAGCATGACTATTACTGTGTGCGCAGCTGACGGGGGCTTGGCTGGTAATCCATGTATCCCTACCATAAAGGAAACAGGGCAAATATTGGCATCTGGAAGCATTAAGTGGATTTGGAGCAATCAGCAGTGAATTTCAGTTTGATTAAACAATTTCTGTATTTAAGCAACTTGTGCTGTATAATTTTGATCCTATATAATTCATGCAGTTTAAGAAAAATACTATACATGAGATTATGACCGGTACTGCAACACTGCAGTAACACCTTTCAGTATGATTAAACTGTGGAATTATATGCAACATTGATTTGGAATTTGATTTGAAGCTTCAGATATTTACAGTGGTCAGATTTCTTACTCAACTAAATTAACTTCAATTACTTCTGAATGTGCTCTTGCCATGCGAAGTAGCTGCTGTTCCCCTACAGAGAAACTCCCTCCATTTTCAATAGCTGCTTGTAGGTTTCCTGGCAGTTTTAACATCTAGAGTGTGGTGGTTGTGTGTTTGGTTTTTTGTTTGTTTGTTTTAAAAAAGGGCAAGGCTTTTTTTACGTTCTTTATATTGGTTATGCTTTACTGCACATTTGATTTTATAATTAGTTGTGTCATGTATCTGTAGCTATATTGTACCACATAAAAATGAAAGGAGGAAAGCACATTTTAGTTATAGTACACTCACGCTAGTGAGAGTACTCATTCAGTATTGGTTTTATAGCCTTCGTGAATAATTATATGCCATAACAATAAATAATCCATTTCAATTCATTTTAGTACTTTCATCAGAAAATAAACTGACTGGAAACCCAAAATACATACAGTATCTTTCATAAAAGTTCTTTCAAGTGCTTGCCAGATCTGATCATCTGTACAGTTGCTGAAAGGATCTAAATTGTATCTGAAAGAGGAAGAAATAGCCTTTAAAAAAGGCAAAATGCAAGATAGTAGAGCCAGATTACTACCAATTATCTTTAAATATTTGTCAGAGTGGTCAAATAACCATGCATTTTATTTTAACTTCTATAATACAGCATTTTCATTAATGTTTTTCTACTTCAAATTTTTCTGTACTCAAGTACTTAAACAACCTAAGAGAGGGGGGAAAAAAGTCCTGTTTTCCCAGTGTCTAAGTATTAACATTTTGGGAATCATTACTATTCTAAAGAAAAAAGATATATTTTTATAAAGTATACTAGCTTTCTACAAGAAATCTTAAATAATTAATCACTGCCTCACTTCTAAGAATGGCTGCATTTACCTTTCTGTTTAATTATTTTTCCTAAAAAGATGGCATATTATGAAGGTAGATTTACAAAGGTCATAATGGTAACTTTTTGTCAACAAATTGAGCAAGGTATTCCGAGACTACATAACAGTATGAAAGATGAAGCTGATGGTCTTGTGAAAATGAAGTGGGTACTGAGAGTAGGTGGAGAAGAGTTTAAGGGGAAGGAAAAAAAAAAGTGAGTGGAGACCAGGCATTCATTAATTCATTATGTGTTTAGATGCCATTACTCGGTGTTCTGAAGGGAGGTTCAAGAACAGTTGTGCACACCCTGAAGCCACTGAAAAGAAAGGCCAGAGGTTGTGCTAGAGTAACATTTTGGATAGGCTAGTACAGTAGAAGAAGAGTGAGCATCCATCATAATGGGAAAAAAAGCTGCTAGAGAAGATTTAAGAGCTCAGCTTGAAATCACATCTCTTCAACCCAATTTTTTGTAGTACATGGTGAGACATTTCCTACAAAAGAGAGAGAATTTTTTTTAATGGTTCACTCATCCATAATTAAAAAATAATTTTACTATAGAAAGGGAGGTATTTCAAATATTTTGAAATAGTTTGTGCTTTATATAGTTCTCAAAAATTTAATTCATTGTGGATGCCTAGGCAAGTGATCATGAGATTTGGGTTTAGTTTCCAGCTTTGTCTTGACCAAGTCACTTGATCTGTCCCTATTTCCTATCTGTAATGAGAATTAGTACTTCCCTTCTCCAGCCTTCTATTTGCTTTGATTGTTTGCCGTATACAGTCTTCATCTTAGAACCATGTAATGGGGTTTGGATCTCAGTGTTACCTGAGCTATTACAAGAAACAAAACAGGACTTGGATCTCAGGGCTTTAAGCTTCTATAATAGCAGTGGAAATTTCAGCATAAGCTAAAAATACTATATTACGATTTTTGTATTCCTTTGGGAAAAAATGAGAGTGTTTAATCATAAAAACAACTACCTTATTGTACCTACGAACAGAATGGTGTCTTGAAGAATGGCAAAAAATTTTGTTCTTAGGTCTTGCAAACTAATTGTGCAGATGTTCACATTGTCTATTAGGATAGTGCCAGCAGTTGGTTCTACTAGTCAAAACAGCGCTACACATACTGAAGACTTGTCTGCAGGAAATAAAACATGGAGTGATGTTTTRAATAGTTATTTATAGTGGATAGTGCCCATAGTTGGAGGGCGTCTACACTGACAGACCTCTGATTGAATATCTGTGCTCTATTTCCTGTGAATAAAGTAGACTGTAATTGGCATGACTGCAAGATGCTAGCAGTTATGTCTCTTTGCCATCCTATCGTTATGACACGTCCATCATTTGGAGTTTGTGAGAGAGGAATGTATGATTTTTAAGGTGTGTGAGATTTTTCATGCTACTTACTCGCTCCTTTTGGGCTCTCTGTTCAACGTGTTAGTAAGTGCACCAGTAATATTAAAAATGATTTAAAATAAGGGCATTCTTTGACATTTTGCTGAAAGCTACTCAGAAGGTTTCTAATTTTAAGAAAGGAGCATTAATATATTAGAGGAGCAATATAAAAATTTAGCCTACACAGTTAATTCTCCTGTGATAGGACAATTTACAGGATTAAATCAATGTACAGCAGAGTGTGGGAGCAGTCTGTTGGATTAGACAGTTTCACAACTCGTAAAGGGTGCAGAAATGTCCATGAAAATGCACAGGTTCTTAAACTTTTTTTATTAACTAAAAATAATAAAACCTGATTTAACCTGTGATGTTCATTCAACTGTAAATGGACAAACAAATACCAATGTGCTAGGATAATATTTTCATTACTTGCTGAATAGGCAACATTCTTCATGGTCTGTGCRTAATTAAAGATGAAGCTTCTAGACTGCCATCCCTCTGGATATGTTTACATGGCATAATGAAATGTTGCATAGTGATAACAAAAGTTGGATCTAGTTGTGTGAACTGAGCTATTAAGAATAATGCTGCTATATTTACATACTCTTTCACATATGTTAATAATCCCTGTTTCTCAGCATCATCTATTAATGTATATGGAGTATACTACACTTAATACATCACTTTTTTTATCCTTTGTTTTTTTTTTTTCTCCTCCCTTAAGCTACCTTATTTAGAATTGTCTTTTTATAGCCCTGAAATATGTAATGTGGATCTTTATAGTATAAAAATAATAATTCACAGCTAAATCTACTTAGAAATGTAGCTCTTTGAGAAATATGCCATTAGGTGGCACAAGAAAAAGCACATCCAACAAAAAGGAAGGTGTGTATCTTATCAAAAATGTGTTCTTCTGACAATACCAATAGTTTCTTGACCATTAAATTTAATATTTAGGCCTGTGAGAACCATAGAACTGTTTTCTCTGTATTTCTTTTGATAATCTTTAAATATAATTTCTCCTTGACTCTCCTTTGGGAGATTTCAGTGACTCAGTGTTTTGGGGTCTCAGGAATACGTCTCAGAAATGGGGGGGAAAAGTATATTATTTAATGCATGCACAGCGTCTTTAATAATGCTATTGTTTTTTAACAGAATTTAAAATATCTGTATAAACTGTAGTCTTGCTGCCACGTTTACAGGTAGGTCTTACCAAGGCATACTCCATTATCTTTGCAACTGAAGTAAATTTTGAGTCTGTCTCAATTCCAGTTCTCACACACACCTTGAGAAGTCCACTCAGCTATAATTTAACCAGAAAAAAAAAATCCGATATAATTATTGGAAAATCATCTTTTGTTCATTTTTATCTGTAATAGCTCTGTTGAGGAAAGAAAAGTGACTAATCAAAGTAAAAGGCTGCTTAAGAATGAAGCAATACAAAAGCTCATCAACAACAGAATTCAGTGATAGGCCCTGAGGCAATTTCCAAGTTATTAGAACTGCCTGTGGAGACTGCCAAGCTGCAGTAGCTAGAAAAATATCTTTCACAGTTTGATGTGAAGTCCTGTGTTTTTTCTAGCCTCTCTTCTTACTTTTAGGAGATATTGCATAGTTAATAAAATGCAATAAACAGTACATTTAGTGTGAAGTTTTAACTAAATGTATATATTGTAACAACACTAACAATCAAGTAGTAATGCTACTATAGTGTGTTTATTTCTCTGCRCTAATTTTTAGTAGATGTTTTTGAATTTTAAATATAAAAAGAAGTAATACTGAGGTGAAAAAAGGCTACAATGGAAAAATGCTTATTGCGTATCAGGGTTTCATTATGATTTGAAATATTTGCAGACTGAAAAATAATTAAAAAAAAAAAAAAAGGCCCAACTGAAGCACTAACCCGAGATTGTACGATGATGATGTTTAAGACAAAAATAACACACTTCTATTTATTATGAAGGAAGCAATTCTAATTCCTTTTATGCAATGAAGCAAACTGAGATTCGTTTTTTCCTACGTATTCAAAAAAACCCGAGTTATGTTTACATATTCTAAACAGCTATGTTTAGAACAGTTACTTTTTTTTTTTTATTTAACAGTACACAAAGAAAGTAATCAGATTTGGGGCATACTGTACTAAATGTGATACAGACACAAAAAGAAAATACAGTCTCTGCTTTGCCCTTAGTAAAATACTTCCAATCTCATTTTAAAAAGATATTACAACTGAGTTTGACAAGCTATAGAAGGGCATTAATGTGAAATGAAATACGTATTCAGTACCAATGGCATACAGATTAGCTACATGTATAACATTGTGTTGTACAAAAGGTCTTTCCAAAGTACGGACTTTTTACCTCTCTCCTTTTTGTTGCTGTACCTTGGCATGCCTGCGAAATGCTGTCTGAATATAAGTAGGATAGAATGTGGCCCAAGAGAATTAAATCTTGGACTGTGTGGTATAAACAGTAGCTAGAATAAGAAAATTACATGTAACAACATAATTCAACAACAAGGTTAACTTGTGAATAATTTGTTTTACCTGGATGATGTAAGGTAATGTCAAATATTTTGATGCAGCACTTAGGAAAGGAGAGCTCAAAACAATAAATAATGCCACAATCAAAGTCACAAAGCTCATGAGGATAGGTGTTCTAACTGCAAACCAGAATAATGCACAGCTGAATAACAGCATATGTTTGGCATTTTCGTTAGTTAACTTTTTAAACCTGAAATGAAAGCAAAAATGAACATTCCGTTTTATATAAAACAGTTTTTAACATAAGTGGAGGTTTCATGTCAAATGTTGAAGTGCTGATTTTTAAACACAAACTTTATGAATGTCTTCATTCAAAATACTGTGCAAGCACCATTTACTGAAGCAGGCATGTTGGTTATGAACTTACGAAGAATCAGTTTAGATTGCCACATTTTTTAGGGGAAGTACTAAGTTCTGGAAAGAATCTGGCAGGTCAGGCGTTCTTACGACTATGTTCCTGTATGATGAAGATCCTTGGATTTGTATCTGCCGCTTGGGGAATATATTTTCTAAAAGATGCTGTGTTTCTGGCTAAACCCTATCAGTTTGAGAAGCATTCTTCTTGGGCATACTTGATCTTTTCTCTTCTTACTGAATGTAAATGCACATGTGAAAGGACGAATATTTAATAGGGTAATAAACTCATTGTTTACGAAGTCTGGCAGATTGGTGGGTAAACTTTACTTCAGTACACCCTTGTATGCTGGGTTCTGAAAGATAAATTCTGTGCAAACATGGAAATTGAAGCTAAAATCTGTTCAAATGTAGAAAAGAGAATTATGTATGTAACATTTCTGTGTCTATACAGATTAGACGAGGTTAGCCAAGAAACTCTGCAGATTATAAGTTTGAGAACAATTCTGTCTTGCTATGAAATTGTGATAGACATCTATAAATTTCACTTCTATTGACAAAAGCGCATGTGATATCTTCACTGTATTTGGATAGGATCCATAGTCCTCAAAGGGGCAAAGTATGTACAAATTTGAGATTTTACAARTATAAAGGGACTACAACTAAATGTAATCATGCAGTTTCATTGTTCCTGAGAATCAAACCTTTGTGTGGATGTGAACTATCCTATTTAACATTTCTGTTGAGCAATGAGAGCGCCTCTGGTCTGCACAGCATACCTTGACTATATTGATATCTCACTGTTTAGAATCCTGTTAGATCAGTATGTTTTAATTAGCCTGATGGATCACGGGTTACCAGTTTAAACAAATGCCATGCAATGCATTCTCTACTCCCTTATATGCTGGGTTCTGGACAAACCTTCTTACTCTCTTTGAGACAGCTTCCCTGAGGATACATATAGCAATATCTGTTGCTTTAAGAACCCACTGCTGAGAGTCATTGAACCTTATCTCTTTAAAAGCATTCTAGAGATTGCTTAAAACTTAAATGTAAAAGTATGTGCTATGTTTAAAAATTGGCACAGTAAGATTGGATTTAATGGTGTTTGTTAAATTCTTTTGAGGGTCTGTAGTGGAAACAGGTAACATCCCTGTGGCTGCTCATTTTCTAAATATAAAAAGCTATGGGATCTTTGCTGCTTGTGTAGCATGGTAACTTTGATGGAAACATTCTTTTATCACCCTGTCGAGGTTTCATCAAAGTCAGTAGGGATATAAGCCTGCAGTATCTACAGTCAGCTGAATTTAAAGGCAGTGTTACCTATCTAAATTAGAGCAAAAATGAAACAAAGAATGTTCAATTGGATTTGTCTTACTGGTTGATAGAGTTGTCTTTTCTGTCATAAGCATGAATTACACTGAGACCTTGCACAGAGGATGCACAGAATATGAGACAACAGTGATGATCTGATATTTTTCATTCTTTTAGTTCTTGGGTGGTTCGCAGAAAAATCTGCAACACAGTAAAAACACAACGTACTAATTCCATCTGCCGGTAAAACCCCTGGGTGTAAACCACAGCTGATAATTTGGTAATGATACTGCCTCATGCCGGTGATTTGAACTGAAACTTTGCAATATGTGTACACTGACAGCTCTCAGATGATTTGTGCTGTATAATTTTGCCTGAATGTCCCAAGAATGCAGAACTATATATTCTTCCAGCCTCTGCTTTGCTTTTTCTTATCAGCTGAGTTCTGCTTTCAATTTAGAGAAAATTGAGACTGTGGCCTTATCTCTTACTTTTAACTTTTAAAATATTTTGCATCCTCAGAAAGTAGTCCCTATATTTCCTGAGCAGAGTGACAGCAATTTTATAGTAGTAGTAGAAAGTTAGGACAGCCTTCTGGCTTGCAGTTTCAACAAATACCCCTTTTAGGAGTCTAGCTTAAGACACCTTTAAAAGCCTGTTTGAGGGAGTAGCTACCAGTATTTGAATTGGTTCCCTTCAGGTTATCTCAGGTCACTAGTCAGTTGAAAACTCTGGCCATACTTGCTATTTCTTTCTCCTCAGGTCTTCCCTGAAGGTTTTATCGTAGAAAAATGTTACTGATACATTTTTCATATTCAGAATCTCCTGACATGTTTCAGTACTCATAATGCATTAGTAACAAAATAATGCAAGATCCTCACCCTTGAAAAATCTCTCTTGCATTATTTTGTGTCCTTTCATTAGTGATGTATTATGAATATTGAAGTATGACAAAACATACAAGAAAAACAATGAAAATGCTTTAATTGATACTGTCAGAAGGGGAGAGAAGCTTGAAGAATAGCAACACATCTAATCAAGCATATGCCCTTCAAAAAAAACCACCTCTGGAGTGGTGGTTGAATGTGAGAAAGTATCTTTGAATTTTCTAAATTCTTGCATTGCTGGATGCTCTCTATCATGTGCTACAGTAGTGAATTTCCAGCCACTTCAATTTGCCATTCCTGCTAACCTGGCCTATTTCTGGATCTTTGTTGCTAGCTGTGGGACTCTGGGAGAACAGGCAGCAGTGGTTGACATGTACCTCTGTAATCACACTCTGCACAGATGAAGAGACTTGGCTACATTCGGAAGAAATGGTTTAACCAAAGCCTGAATGCAGCCCTTTATACAAAAAGCAGAGAATAATTGACAGCTTGCTATGCTGGATGCGCTTGCTATTTAAGATACTTGGTTCTACAGTTCTCCGCTTCTGATAAGCCTTTACAAAAGAATCTGCAGAATTGAAGTTTAAGAATAAAATGCAAAAGCATACGCTGTAAATTTCTGTAGGTCAAACAAAAAGGATAATTCAAATAACTTAAAATATCTTGAAGGAATAATACATCAACTTAAAAAGAAAAAACAAACAAACAAACAAAAAAACCCCAAAATAATAGCTGTGATAGTAACTGCAATTAGCAGAAAAGGAAAAACAAGAGCTATTTTGACTAGAATAAAGAAGACATGAAACTGCTGCAAAAAATTCTCAGCATGAAATGGAAGGCTCACATCCAATTCATCCATATTATTAGAAAAAAAGCTTCATTAGCTTGCCAGTGGGAGTTGTGTCAAAGAAAAACTCACTGGACTCTGTAAGATCTGTGGATAAAATGAAAGAGCAGAATCAGATGGTAGTCTTTGTCTCTTACTGTAGTTAGAGTTCATGTAGTGATGCATACAATAGCTTTAATCTTGGCTAAGATTAAAATTATAGGAGTAGCAAACAATTTTATTACAGCTTTTACAACATCAGCATTTATAAAGCAGCTTTTGAAAGTAATGCTTTTGAAAGTAAAATAAATTTCTTCAAATCTTAAAGTCTTTCTATTGTTTTTGTAAGTAAAGCAAAAAACAAAATAAATGTATGAGAGTCAGGATATCAAGGATTTGATGATTTCATAGCAAAACCTACTATCTCCACTCAGCTCTGTGACTTGTACATGAATAATAGCAACTTAACTCAAAGCAGATTAGAGATGCTGTTACAGATTTAGGTTACACAGAACGATAGTTTTTTACTTATAGACCTTGTCAGAGGGTTTTAGACACTTTATGAAGATTAACTGATTGAGAGGTTTTTATAGGTGGTACTTTTTGTAATATAATAGAAAACCTGATGTGAAAGCCTGAGATTCATATAATCTGCTTCAGGTACCTATAATGTAGATGTTTGTATCCAAGCCTGTTATCTAAGCTCTCTTTATAATCAGTGGAAATAAGTACACGCTTCTGGAGACTGTTCATCTGACACGTTTCAGGCATTTATCTCAGGACGGGATGAATCTCGCTTAAGTTGCTGGTTTTCTCTTTCAATTGTTAAAGAAGTCTAGATAAACACTAAATAAGTATTCTCTACTAACTGTAAAGAACAAAGTAGTTGCTTTACCTTATAAAATAAATTATCAGGTAACATAGAAGGAGCCTTTAATGTTGCCTTTGCAAAAAATAAACCTTTTAATGATGCTTGGCATAATCATGGTCACCATGCTGATTCCATAAACTAATAGATAAAAGTATGTTCTAGGGTTGTCTGAGATACTTTCCAGCACAGCAGTTTGTTTTGTGTAGTTCTCCTTTAAAAAATACAGAAATAGAACCATGACCTAAATCTTCACTGATAAAATGTTAGATAGGAGTGGACAAAGACAGGGCAGCTGAAATAGAAGGCACCTCTTCTACACTGCTTTATCCTTCCCCTCTTTCTTCTTCTTTCTTCTTCTTTCTTCTTCTTTCTTCTTCTTTCNTCTTTCTTCTTCTTTCTTCTTCTTTCTTCTTCTTTCTTCTTCTTTCGAAAATGGGTCTGAGGAAGACTGATGTCATGTAAAGCGGTTTTAGGACATCTCGTGTAGTAAACCCTTCTACTTTATGTAGGAAAAGCCTTGGATCTATAGGCTTTATACAATGTGCTCTCGTATTACACAGATGCCACATTTTTATTGTATTGAGTTATGAAACATTTGTAATAATTTTACTGATGTATTAGTTAAAATTTTTACAGTGTTTAGTTTCACCATCTAAAAACTGCATTTTGACCCAAATCATACTCTCTCCTTCTTTTAAAACCTCACTTTCCCTTTGATATAACTGTCAACTTTCTTTTCTTTATACTTTCAGGCTTTTGTTTTACGTTTCTGGATAGCTTGGAAATTTGTAGCACTTCCTCCACTAAACAGAGTGAAGTTTTTTCACAAGCAGTATAAAGTTAAATTACAGAGGATAATTCTCTTGAGTTTTTAAAGATATGTCTAAGCTCCATGTTATTGTAACCAGATTCAGATGGCTGTGATGTATTTCTTGTTGCTATGTCTCTTCCTATAGAAATAATATATTTAAAGGTCCATGTGTCCCCTATGCGTCTGTCAAGTTATATAGAATCATAGAATGGTTTGGGTTGGAAGGGACCTTTAAAGGTGACCTAGTCCAACCCCCCTGCAATGACCAGGGACATCTTCAACTAGATCAGGTTGCTCAGAGCCCCATCCAACCTGACCTTGAATGTTTCCAGGGATGGGGCATCTACTGCCTCTCTGGGCAACCTGTTCCACTGTTTCACCACCCTCAGCATAAAAAATTTCTTCCTTGTATCTAGTCTCAATCTACCCTCTTTTAGTTTAAAACCATTCCCTCTTGCCCTGTCGCAACAGGCCCTGCTAAAAAGTTTGTCCCCATCTTATAAGCCCCCTTTAAGTACTGATAGGCTGCAATAAGGTCTCCCTGAAGCCTTCTCTTCTCCAGGCTGAACAACCTCAGCCTTTCTTCATAGGAGAGGCGTTCCATCCCCCTGATCGTTTTCATGACCCTCCTCTGGACCCGCTCCAACAGGTCTATGTCTGTCTTGTGCTGAGGGCTCCAGAGCTGGACGCAGTACTGCAGGTGGGGTCTCACCAGAGCAGAGTAGAGGGGCAGAATCACCTCCCTTGACCTGCTGGCCATGCTTCTTGTGATGCAGCCCAGGATATGATATAAATACCTTGAGTTAAGAATTTTGCATAGCTGTAGATGTTTTCTAAAACCCACACTTGTTCAATTCAAAATATTTACAGTTTAGATAGAAGTCAGAATTCTTACTTGGATTGTTTGGAAAAAAGGGTGAAAATGTTGCAAAGTGCATGAAATATTTCATAAAACTAGTGGTTTATAATTGTAATTTTGGTTTGATCGATGTAGTGACTATAGTAACAACACCAGTTATTGTGAAATGAGATTGATGAAGACAATAGAAGAGGGATGTGCAATTACTGAGATGGAGATAAGTTAAGATGAATAAAAGGTTAATCTGCAGTAGGATTTGAGAAGAACAACAGGGTTACGTGTCATAATTCTCTAATAATCAATATATTAAAATATGCTAAATTTGAGCTTTATTGCTCATATACTTCAGATATATCTACAACTATCCCTCTAAGAATCAGAAACTAACTAGAATATTATTGATACACTTGTCCACATACCTCTGAGTCTTGCTCTACCCAGGAGCTCAGCCACCAGTTACTGAAGGCTGAAAAGCCCATCATTAGCATACAAAAGGAGTACTGTGAAACACAAAGTGAAACCTAGAAATGGAACATAAGACCATATTGAGGGAGTAGAAGTAATTTAACACAATTAAATGAAATGTATTTAATGTGCTGGGTAGCTTCTCAGCAAAGACGCTGTTACTTAATCCTTACTTGTTTTTCATTCTTCGTATGTGCAAAGCTTTTGTTTACAAAAATGGGGATGGAGAGTATAATTGTTTTTTACTTAGTGACATTAATGTCAATTCTACCCAAATAAAATCTGAATAAYAACATCAAAACTTAGTTCATATACAGGGGAATATCTAGCTTGGTGTTTATCAGAAGCATGCCAAGGGGGCAGATTCATATTAAACAAAACTAYTCCTATAGTATACGTCTCGTGCGTGATCTGTGAGTGACTTTTCATTAAATTAGTGACTTGTTTTCATTAAATTAATGACTTGGAGAAGATGTTTTATGTGTTTRTAAAGAGGAACGACTGGGCACTGCATAAAGAATCTGAACCTTTTGAAAAGAACCGGCATTCAAACAGTCAGCAACAAGCACTGGGCATAAATCCAACAGGGATTCTAAAAATTTGTAATACACATGTAAAAATTTCAGTGGGTCTCAGTCCTTTTTTTTTTAGAGAGTGATCAACAGAATAAAACTGTATTGATAAAGGTATAAAACAAAAAGTTCTAATAATTGCAATTGCAATTGCCAGTAAATCTAATCTTTTATTTAAATAACCTGGAAATGTCCCCACCATATCTAAGTTCAGCTTCTGATTTCTTATGACAATGCACTTATCAAAATCTGGAACATCTTGGTCTTTGTTAAGTCTAAAATCCTAGTGAGATCCAAGTGTTAGCTGCTTTGTCTTCACTCTGGCTATACACTGTTCCTTTTTTTTTTTTATTATTTCTTTCGATTATCTTCTCTATTAAAATATTTCTTTTTGAAGAGGAAAAAGAAAGAAGCAATCTCCATTTTTAGTTTATAAATCTTTCAAAAGTTTATTAAGTTTTACTTTTTGAAAAATACATTCTTTAATGTGCATTTGTCACATTTCAATAAAGTTAAAGCAGGGATATTTAGCTGAAACAAAGAATAACTCAATTTGATACTGTGCACCTTAGTTTTGAATGAAAGGAGAAGAACTGTTTCTCCTTTTCTTGAACAAGTTGGTTTATAGGAGCTGCAATACAAATTTCTTTGTAGGACTAGATGTGGTCATTTTTGTGCTAGCGTCAGCCAATATTAAGCATGTTTTAGCACAATAACCAGACAAAAGAACCTTTGAGTTAGTTATTTCATAGGAACGTTTTGTCAAATGTTCTTATTCATATGTAGAATCCTTGCTTTTGCTAAATGCTGCTGTATGGCTGTGCTGGTTTTGGCTGGGGTAGAGTTAATTTTCTTTATAGTGGCTGGTATGGGGCTATGTTTTGGATTTGTGCTGGAAACAGTGTTGATAACACAGGGATGTTTTAGTTACTACTGGGCAGTGCTTACACAGAGTCAAGGCCTTTTCTGCTTCTCTCCCCACCCCACCAGCGAGTGGGCTGGGGGTGCACAAGAAGTTGGGAGGGGACACAGCTGGGACAACTGACCCCGACTGACCAAAGGGATATTCCACACCATATGATGTCATGCTCAGCATATAAAGCTGGGGGAAAAAGGAGGAAGGGGGGGATGTTCACAGTGATGGCACTTGTCTTCCCAAGTAACTGTTACGCGTGATGGAGCCCTGCTTTCCTGGAGATGGCTGAACACCTGCCTGCCRATGGGAAGGAGTGAATGAATTCCTTGTTTTGCTTTGCTTGCGTGCGTGGCTTTTGCTTTACCTATGAAACTCTCTTTATCTCAACCCACGAGTTTTCTTGCTTTTACTCTTCTGATTCTCTCCCCCATCCCATTGTGGGGGGAGTGAGTGAGTGAGCGAGCGGCTGTGTGGTGCTTAGTTGCTGGCTGGCGTTAAACCACAACAGTCCTTTTTGGCACCCAACATGAGGCTTGAAGGGTTCGAGATAACGACAGATTTGATTGGAATGTGCTAGATTGAATTTATAGCTGTTATTGCTGTTTAGCTATTAATCGGCAGGCTCCTGTGCTTGCCATGGGGCTTGTTTGCCTTACTGTATGTTACAGTCTAGCGCTTATTAGTCGCTGCTTTTTGCTTTTGCTGCTTGCTGTACTGCTTGTCATCTTATTGTGCTGTGCCTGGGRACATTTTGATAACAGCAATGGCCGTGCGCCTGGGCTGGCAGATGGCCAGGGCATCGCTGCTGTTTCTGGGCTGCTGTACCAGACAGGCTGAACTCCAGTGTGAGCTCAAGTCAAAGGGACTGTGACCTGTGGATGAGTCCACGTGGGAGCAGGACACCCCGAAGCGTCTGTGGCTGTGAATAAGTCCATACCAGAGCAGGTATATCTCAAAGTGTCTGTGGCCATGGTTATGTCCGTGCCACAGCAGGTATGCCTCCGAAGGGATTGTGGCCCAAGGATAAGTCCATGCTGGAGAAGGTACACCTTGAAGCATCTGTGGCTGTGGACAAGTCCATGCTGCAGCAGGTACTCCTTGAGGCATSAGTGGCTGTGCATGAGGTATGCTGGAGCACCTCAAAGCGTGTGGCCATGGATAAGCCCATGACAGAGCAGGTACACCCCTGGAGGGACTGCAGCCATGGGTAAGGCCATGTTGGAGCAGGTTTACTTCTGAAGGGACTGTGGCTGTGGGTACAGCCACACTGGAGCAGGTCTATCTCTGAAGACTTTGTGGCCTATGTATAAGGCCACGCTGGAACAGGTGCACCTCAAAGCGACTGTGGCTGTGGATAAGTCTATGCTGCAGCAGGTATACCCCTGGAGAGACTGTGGCTCATAGATAAGGCTCCACTTGGAGCAGGTACACCCCTAAGGGACCACAGTCCAAGCTGGAGCAGGGGCAAGGGGAGGAGTTCATTGCAATGTTAACCTCCTTCCAGTTCCAGTTAACCTCCAGCAGTCATTGAATGACTAACAAATTGTGATAAATTATATGTACTTACTAAGAACGTTGAGTAGCTTTTAGATCTGCATACAAAACTGTATTGATACTCCATTTTTCCCTTCTCATCCTTGACAAAACAAAATGTCAACAGAAAGAAATGCAAACCCCAAATTTTGTTCCATGACAAAGTAGTTATAAATCTATTTCCCGCCCTCCCCCCCCCCTTTTTTTTTTTCCTGAATTGAACTAGGAGGGCAGAATTTTTAGAGATTAAAAAGTGATTTGTTGTCTGTGAAATGAACCTTCAAGCTATAAAGAAAATGGCTATGGGATGATGTAATAGAGATCTGCAAAGATGAGAGTAAAATGAAGAAGATGGGTAGGAATTATGTGGTCAGTGTCTAATATGATAACTGGGATGCCCAAGGTGAAGCAAACTGAGCCAACGGTGATGGTTCTTCATACCAGATGCAGTAAATATGTAGAACTTAACTGTGGATACTTTACTTGATTTCAAGGGCAGACTGGACAAGTTCRTGAGAAGGAAATCTATTGAGTATTACTAAGTATTCAGAAACTACAGTTCATTCAGGAATTAGGTAACACGGCATTTAAATAGCTAAACTTAATCCCACTATCCATGTCATTAATGGAAACGTTAAAATAATATTGGTCCCACATAAAGACTTGTAGGGTTTTTTGCCATGGGAAAAGTGAAGTAGATGAAGTATGGTTCTGCCTGTCCATTGAGGCTGTAGGAATTTCAGAGTCCAGGATTGTGTTGGGGGCAAAGGAGGAATCAGGTCAAGCTAGTATACAAGTTCAAAAGAAAACAGCTGTCAGTGATGACAACTAGCTTAAGCCTTTGCTTAAATTGTTCTGGAATGATCAGTGGGCAGAACCTACAGAGGTGATGCAACTAGTAAATATTTGCTCTCATTTAGAGTCCTTATTTTACCTTGTTGATACATGATAATTAGTTAGCTTGCCAAAAAAAAAAAAAAGGTTCTTTTTATTTAATGATTTACCTTTCAAAACAGTTGTGCACTTAGACATTTATACATCAGCTAATTGTTTTTTATGGCCACTCCTTTTATTTCCTGAAAGGCACTTGCTCTTAAAAAAACAACAAACAACATGTTTCCAGTCCTTAAGGCCACGAAGAAAACTCAAAATCAAAAGAAACAAATGTAAAGCCATGCAGGTTGGTCTTTTTTTTGAGATGAGACTGACAGAACTCGTAAAATCTGTTCATCTCAATAGATACTAAGTGTGAAGTTAAAAGTTACTTTTTTGTGTCGACATCATCTTGTTACTGATCTTCATAGTGGACTTGCCACAGAACTCATAGAATTATAGAATCATRGAATAGTTTGGTTTGGAAGGGACCTTTAAAGGTGATCTAGTCCAGCCCCCCTGCCATGGGGGACTAGATCAGGTTGCTCAGAGCCCCGTCCAACCTGACCTTGAATGTTTCCAGGGATGGGGCATCTACCGCCTCTCTGGGCAACCTGTTCCACTGTTTCACCACCCTCAGCATAAAAAATTTCTTCCTTGTATCTAGTCTCAATCTACCCTCTTTTAGTTTAAA
>JAYKAV010001000.1:3472710-3505362 GCA_035582835.1 Phoebastria nigripes | reverse complement strand
ATAAGCCCCCTTTAAGTACTGATAGGCTGCAATAAGGTCTCCCTGAAGCCTTCTCTTCTCCAGGCTGAACAACCCCAACTCTCTCAGCCTTTCTTCATAAGAGAGGGATTCCATCCCTCTGACCATTTTTGTGACCCTCCTCTGGACCTGCTCCAACAGGTCRGTGTCTGTCTTGTGCCGAGGGCTCCAGAGCTGGACGCAGTACTGCAGGTGGGGTCTCACCAGAGCAGAGTAGAGGGGCAGAATCACCTCCTTCGACCTGCTTATGTCTATCTTCCCTTGAAAACATACTCACTTTGTATTTACCTATTATTCCCTCTTTTCTACCCCCAATGCACCTACAATAATCTCAGATGTATTGCTCGTTTTCTGTTCTATTTCCAAAAAGAAAGCGGTGTCCCTCTGATACTTATTTGCATATATTGTTTGAAGAATTATTATTATTTTGTAAAAATACATATACACATTTTATACCAAAATATTCATAAGTGAAAGAAAAAAAACCCTCTATTTACCTCCTGTAGTTGATGCATTACCAACAGTATTGGTTTTTTTCTTTAAGGGCCTCTTTTATGCATTGTTCAAAAATATGCTTTCCAATATGTGCATTAACTACTGGTAGGGGATCATCCAACAAATAAATCTCTGTTGGCATAAACAACATCCACAAAGATGATCCTGTGTTTCTGATCACCAGAAAGGATTAGACCTTTTTCATCTATCTAAGAGGAAGAGAACTACATAAATTAGAGGACAGACACCTAGGCAAGACACAGTATTATAGCTCTGCATTCATAATTACAATTGATCCATGATTTACATTGATTATAAGTCTGTGTTCTTAATCAGGTGAGGATTTACTTACCTAATATAGTTTTAGCCTTCCATGGAGCAAATACATCAAATCACACACCAATTTTGTGAGGCCTGGTTCTGTGACTCAGTGGTCTTTGTGTTAGTGTTGCAGTTGCTGGCTTTCACCTGCTCATAAAAGAGCACTGTCACCTGTCTCCTGATATTTGATAATTTTGGTAGTCTTATGGTTATGGGAAAGTATTCCCTCACAGAGATAGACATAACCTGATAGACATGTCCCTGAACCTTAAGGGAATTTGTAGCAAATTTAGACCTCAATTTCATGTCTTCGTTACTTCAGCTATCACGTCTTTTAAATCCAAGAGTCACTGAAATGAAAATTTTTAACAGAACAGCACATATTTCTTCACTGCAGTGAATTCTGAAAAAAGGAGTGTGGCTGTCTAAAGCTACTAAAGGACTATCTTAATAAGAGAGGGAAAAAAAAAAGGTAGTATGGAATCTTGTGTACAGTAGTAACTTGCATTTAAAATTACTTCAAAGCATTCTACAAAATGGCTATTGCTCAGGCAAACTGCTACATATTTACTAAAATTCTGCATATTGTTCTTGATCTGTTTCAGCTGAATGACATGAGTTTTATTTTAGTTTTCAAAATGTGTAAGTCAATCAGTACTTCTCAGAGATGATCACCAGGTGGTAAAAGTAAAAGGGGCAGAAACAAATTGGGTAGAAAGGTTCTTCATTATTTCAGCTGCCCYCCAAATTTAACATTTTTATGGCTACAGTACAGCATTTGATCCCAAATCTTTCTGAAGAATTTAATCCTGTCTTTCCCAAATCTGAAATAAGAATTGCAGCTATCGACTGTTTAACCACAACGTACACCTGAAGAAATTAGTATATGAGCTTCAATGGGGAGTCAAGAGGGGGGTATAAATTTATAAAACTTCTGTTTAAATATATCCTTCTGACAGCTACTTCTCTAGCCAAGGAAGAGAAAAAGACCTTTCTCAGAATAGGTCAGGGCAGTGAATAACTGATCTATTATAAGCTGGCCTAGAGATGTCTCCACTTCTGAAGTTTGGAAGTGGGTCATTCTCATTCCAAGATTTTTTTGAAAGAGGAGGATGAAATCTTAAGGGGAACAAAGTGACTGTGTAACAGGGTGTTCTGATTGCATCACTTTTGTGACTGATCACATTAGCATTTGCTGTGATTATTAGGAACAACTATATAATTTGAAATGCGTGCCTCTGGAGTAGTTGAATTAGCTTAATCAGTTATAGTATAATTTTCTACTGTAACATTTTTCATCTGCATTTTGAATCCCTAAATGCAGATCAGGGATTAGTCACTTTAAAAAAAAAAATCTTACTAACTTCAAAACATTTGAGAATGTTTGTTCTTACATGCATGATCAGAAAAAAAAAGACAAAATTCAGTAGTTAATTYACCATTTGGAAATAACTGATTTAACATTCAGTAACAGATGCTTAGCAGTTATAGTATAGCTTCATTCACTTCAGTTTACACCTGCTTAGACACTGGCCCTTGTTAATGGACTATAAATGGCTCATGGACAGTAACCACAGTGAAATGGCAATGGGCAGAAATACCATCATTCTCCTGAGTCTGCTAACGAGAGTTTCTTGTTATAAAGACACTCGGTGAACCTCTCCATATTTCATTGTTTTACCATCTTGATTTCTTAATCTGATGGGATGTGATGTAACTTTATTGACAGGAGTATAAGAAAAGTATTAAAAGATGGTAAAACTTGTAGCTCTTTATGTGCAGTATTACCTCCAAAAGGCATAGATACTGAATAGTTTATTTGAGGTTCTTAGAGGCAAACTGACCAAATAAGGAAAATATATCACAGAGATGATGTGCTCTTAGGAGAATACATGCATACACACAAAAGGCATGCTGAATCCTAAGGCCTGCTAACATGGCAAGATGTCTGACAAGCTAGAGTCAGTTATGTCTGAAATAGACTTTGGTGCAATTGAACATGTGCTACTGTGCAGAATTTTTGAGAAACTTAAGTGTATAAAAGAAATCCTGGGATACAAAGTGAGTGACTATGTTTAAAGCCTTTTCTTTTGTGTAACAGTTCTTAGGGTTAATTGTATTGATAAACTTGGTATAGTAAGATTGCTCCTACAATACAGTTTTGGGTTTTCTTCACTTAGACTAGATTTTAAAATGCTTATAATTTTTTTTCTCCTTTATTCTTTCTCCCTTTTTGTTAAATGGCAGTATAATTGCTTACATTTTAGTATGAATTGTAATACTTACTTCAGTCATATCTCCATGAGGAAGAATTTCCATAGCTGACTCCAGGCTGCATACATTGACTGCATAATTGTATCTGAAAGTAAGAGTTCAGCGTTTCTTATTTTTCATCATCTGAATAAAATCTCATGCATTTTTATTAATTGCAGCATCTGTGCTCTGAAACAGTGCTTTGAACCGTACAGATATATGACTAAAATTCAGTCCTTCATTTAGCTCTCATGTTTCTCTCTGTAGAATTGCAGCTGTTTCATGCTGTGAGACCTGTGGTATTCTCTTTAATTCTTGTATGKTTTTTTTTTTTTAATGAGAAGAAATATGTTGTTGCAGTTTCTAGCTTACATTTTAGACAAGAAACACTGGATCTATTTGAAATTTTGAGCACTTACAAACCAACAAGTTATGGACTCGACATAAGATTTTATTGAGGATATACAATGCACAGGATTTTCTCCTGTAATAGGCCAGTTTGCCTTAACAGTTAGGGTACAAATTCACCAGGTTGATTACTTGCCTGTTCCATTGCATTTTCACAGACACCGTTACCTTTRCTAGTTATCTTAAGCCAATACGGGTATAGTAGCCCATTCTACAAATTCCCCTGTATTTTGTTGCATATGGCATGCTCAATTTTTATTCCAAGGTGAATCGCTCTCCACTACTTTCTGTCATATTTTTAGCTTTCTAAGTACATGTATATGAATATTCTGTTCTCTCTGTGTATATACTAGTTCTGCTTTATGAATGAATAGCTTAAAAATGAGAAAAGTGTTAATACCATCCTTTCCTGCATGTTCCCCATTATATATCGTTCTTTATCATTCCACTGAGTATTTGGCACTCCATCCCATTTCAGTGTAAGTGTTCACATTCACAAGTGAATACAAATTAATACAGACTGATCTTGTGACCAAAATTTTGAGGCATTGCATTTACTCCTTAAGAACCATACATTCAATACTTGCTATCTTCCTATAATTTACGAGAAGGCAATTCCAATGAGACTGAGTTGCTCCTTATCTATCAACGTTTCAAGATTGATGCTTATTAGGGAAATTGGAGTGAGTTTAGAAAACTGCATGAAAAGTTATTTGGAGAGTAAAGGAATAATTTATGAGAAAAGATTAAGCGAGTTAAATATGCATGCCTTAGTTAAAGAAACACCTATGTCGTTCRTAAAGGTCTACAGATACTTAACAGATATAAACAGCAAGGAGAGTGTGAGTGGAATTACTAAGGGACTGTCAGTCATCTGACTAGAATAAGGAAACAAAGTGGTTTTTTTCCAAATGTCATCTGAAAATCAGAGGAAAATTAATGGTATAAAAAATCAAATCTTTGGGCCAGCACATGTAACCTTTAGCATGCTCGGAGATCAGGGTCACGAAATGAAAATAAGTCTCTGAAGAATCATGGCAGTTTGAGACTGTTATCACATTTCATTATCTATCATGGTTTTTAAGACAGAGTTCTGATTTTAAAATGGTTGGAATTACGAGTATAATTAGTTTAAGTGCTTGGAACATTTGAATTGGATGTGAATCAAGTACTAGATAACATATGTTAGGAAAAAGCATGCATTGGGAAAGTATTAGCGTAAATGAGTTTGGTGTTTTGGGGTGGGTTGGTTTGGGGTTTTTTTGGGGGTTTTTTTGGTGGTTTTTTTGGGGGGTTTTGGGGGTGGTTTTTTTGGTTTTTTGGGGGGTTTTTGGGGTTGTTTGTTTGTTTTTGTTTTTGTTTTTGTTTTTGTTTTTACTCTAGGAGTGAAATTGTAAAAAGCCCCCAGTGATTTAGAAAACTAAATTCAGAGGAATGGAACTGTGAAGAGAAATCTGTAGTACCTGAATCTCCAGATCTGTTACTATTGGCTTTTCACATAGTAGGACTGCAGAGGACTTTTGTTCCTTTGGGATGGAGCAAAAAAATACTACTCTCTCGAGATAATTTCTGGTATTTTGTTCTCTTTGCTTCTTATTAGGAGAGAGAACTCAGAAGAGGAACATATAAAGATCCTTCCAGATAAAATGTTTTAGAAACCACAATAATGCATATTGTTTCTGTGAACTCCTGATATTGGAAAGAAAACCACAATTAAAATTGTTTGCTACTTTGAAATCACAATTTTCTGTATCTTAGGTGGTTGTTGCAAAAGCTATTTCCCAATAGTACATTATAGTCAGTTTAATGCATGTTAAAATCTTGTTCTTTATTTGCATACACTTATCAGTAACTGAAATTGCTGCTTGTTGAAATTCAGTTGTGAATTTAGCCATCTTCATCTGTAATCAAGCTGTAAAAATATTGTTAAAGCATTTCCTTAATACTAAAATATCTGACAAAAAATTAACATAAGCGGAAATAATTGAACATGAGTGTTATAAAGTAGAAATGTTACAAACCATGTGCCACACTTTTTAAAGTGATATTTGTTATCTCTTTTTATGTTTTTTTTCAAGCATATATGCTTCCACATTCCCTACTGAATATTCATTTATTCCTGTGACTTCTATTACATTTTATTTCTTATTACAGTATCCTGTTGCTCACTAAGAACATTAGTCAAGGTTCCCTTTTTATACTCATTGCTGTATGCTAGCAAATGAACATGGAAAAAAAAGCTTTAAAAAAAAAAAAGCTTGTTTAACGAAAGAGCTCCATGTTAATAACTGCTTGATTAGGAATATATATATGATATATTAGATACATAGAGATATATATGATATATTAGAGATATACATATGCTTTACAAACATACAGAGAAAGCAGAACTTCTGAAATATGAAGTGATTCTTTGCACATGAAGTTCTTCTATGTGTTCCAGAAATTTCTTAGGATTTTACCCTGCATCTTATTTTTAACTGAAGCGACTGTCTAGATAATTGTAGTAACTGGCTACAGCGGCTTTTATGACCCAGATGACTTTGTTGTCCAGAACCTCATCAAGATCATCTTTGTTGTTGCCCTAAGAATGGCTGACATGGGATTAATTGGTTTGACAGACATGTGGGCATTTAATAAATAGTCTGGCAAATAATCGTATTCAAATCATATGATACAGCCTGTCTTTTAATACTTGTGCAAAGTTTTGAGTCATGGGATAGGATTCCTTTGGTTTAGCTGATGCAGTCATTGTGGATCAAATGGAAGCTTTAGAAATGCTGCAAAGTGCATGTAAATGCTTAGGTGAGCAAAAGAATGTTTGATGAACAAAACATGTTAGTGCCTCCTTTCTTAGTAAAAAATAAAGGGGAGATACTCATATTAAATAACAAGAAGTTCCGTTCTACTGCAAGAAGCTTTATGAGCTATTGATAGATAAAATGTGTTCTTTAAATGAAAAAATGTAAACATTAGAATATAGCTTAATATTTTAAGAATTTTTTTTTGCTCCTACATAAAACTTTTGCAGTGATACGAAGCTGAAGAATTATTTTCCTCTGACCATTGTACCTGAGATCTGGCCCGCATCTTTTCTTCAAATTATCCACTCAAAGTGGATGTGAAGAAGTGGATGTAAGTGAAAATCTGTTGGTTTACTCCTTACAGAATTGTCCCTAGTTGCAGTAGCAAGTATTAGTATTAAACATTGTTCACTTTAGTATGAAAAGGCCATTTATTTCTTGGAAAGACATTTTTATTTAGATTCTTTCAGATGATGTAGGGAGGAATAGATCCATGAAAGGACTGGGAAGGAGAGCAATCATTGAACTCTGGGAAATGCAGGTACTGAAATTTTGTTCCTGGTGATGCAGAGGAGGCATGCCATGGCTTTGCCTTTTCTTGCTTGTTAATCAATGACACTGGCTGATGGTATCAAGCGACTAAGTGTGTTTGATGCACACATTCTCTTTCCAAGACACCACCAGGCAGTTATCCCTATGAACAATGCATATATTTTTGTGTGGTGTTTTTACCTGGTTGTAAGCTGGTGCTAAGCACAATCATTCTTCTAAAACCTATAACGTCCAGTCATTAGGAGCAAATTTACTGTTCTTACTTGGTGAAATAGATGTAGACAAAAGCATTAATTTTCAAGTAGAAATACTGGAGTAAAGTTTAGAGAAGGGTTCCTGTGGCACCATAAGCAAATAGTTGCATAGGAGTTATTCCTGATTTAATTATTATTACTATGCATACAGAATGTTTGAGAGTAACTTGAATAAAAATGCTAAATGTCTTTTATAAAAGAATCACATGAAAACTTATGTAATACAATAAGTATTCAATAAGTTCTATTTTTAATAAATTGAGAAAAAAGTTTTTAGAAGTTGTATGTAGTAGAATGTTTTACTAATCTTTTATTTTCTAGTTTTTTTGAGTTATATTTCCTTGAACTTGAGCACTTTTCAAATCAGTATTAATTCATCAAAGAAAGGGAATGTAAACCCTGTACTTAGTTGCCTACTGCTACTGATTTCTATAGCACATAATGCTTGAGTGCCTTTGAAGAGCTGGACATAAGATACTGTAGCAATATGAGAAGGAGTCAGACCCTTTTTAGAATAAAGAAGAAGTACTGCTAGAGTCTTTGTGAAAACTGTGCTTTAACATTAAAAATTTTAATTCCCACTGTTTGGTCACACATAGAATACAGAGATTCTGGATGACTGAAGTTCTCACTGGTCTTCAATCAGACTATTAGAAACTCATATTCTATGTTGTTAGAAATCTTCCTTAGATTTGGACTAAAATACCAGCTTCCATTCATGGCTTCCATATCATAAGATAAAAAATGACTTCTGTAATTTACAATGAGATGTCACTTTATGGAAAATGTGGAGAAATAGATTTGTTTTGCTCAGGGCAATCCCAGGCTCCTCTGTTTACATAGAATAAAGGTGGGGAGAATAGTCTTTAAGCCTTTTTAAATTTTTGAAAAGTTCTTCAATGAGTAGGGAGCAAAAGTCATCTGGGTTTTTACTTTTTTTTTTTTTAACATTCAAAAGATACGGTTAATTTCATCATACTGAAATTATTCCATTGTAGCAGCAAAACCTGCTCTTCTCTTGATCATGGCAGCTTTTAATGGAACTGGTTGTGGGCAAAGAAGAGAGAATGCAGGAACAGCATATCCCTGCTTTTGAAGATTGGATCTGTGTACTAACATACATGCAAACTGTAAGATGCAAATGGGGAATGACGCTTTTGAAAAGGAATGATGAGGAAAAAAGGTCTGCTGGTGTTATTCTTTGCCATCTTCTCCCCATTACAGAAGCAGAGTGTCAAAACAGAGATGATGTAGAGACAAAGGTACTCTCAGCATCTGCTCTCCACCATTCAATGTAGACTTAAGGAAACGCTGAGGTTAAGTGAGTTAGAGATTGAACAGTAGGGCCTTTGCATCAATTTAAATACATTGGGGTTTTTTATATCTCTTTAGTTACAGTGGTATGATGTGGTGTAAAGCAGGCAGGTCGAGAGATGAACAGTTTCTTTGTGGAGCACAAGTGTTTTGTGTTCATATGGTTGAGGAAATTGGAGTATACACAGTCTTCTGTAGTCTCTGTATTGTGGTGTCTGTTCACGTGAGAGAGGAGATGGGCATATGGATAAGAGAAACCTCTGTAGAGCAGATGGTTTTGTATTTAGTGGTTTAAGGTTATGTTAATCGGTCAGATTCTAAGAGCATGAAAATACAGAAAATTAACTCAATTTTCATGTGAGGTTCACGGTTTCCTATAACAATTCTGCAAATACATCTGTAGAAGAATGAAGGCAAATGATTAAAAAACGAACAGACACTGGAAGACATCGTGGGACAACATTTCCCATTGTGCTGTTACTTATTCATCCCAGATGTGATATTTTCATCTCCTGTGTTGTTTGTCTTGCTATTGCATAAGCAAACCCTGAATTGTAGCTGAGGATAACATTCATCTACACACAAAAAAGGATTGATAGTGTATTAATATTCATTCCTAGACCATACAGCTTACCTTTCCAAAAACAGACTGTACTTTAAATGTTGAAAATATTTTCATTTTAAGTATTTATGTGGTAATAAAGTATAATAAGAGTATTAGTAAAATCGTTCATAAATATAAAGTAGAACTTGCAGGTATTAAAGCAGCAAATACAATGCTAACTAAATATGCTATGATATCCACCAAAATTCTTGTTCTTTGGAATTTCCATACTACTTTGCCCAAGGAAGCCTTTTTCAGGCCCAACACTTGCAAGCTGTACTTTCCAAAGGTGTTGAAATCTGTAAATAAATAAGTAAATTTCCCTGATTTAAAAAGTGAAATATTTGATGGAATTTTTTCCAATCCCAAAAATTTGTAAGACACTTGTGTAGGAAACGGCTTACGTAATAAAATTCATCTTCTTACTCTGTCAATCAGTTTATTTGAAGACATCTTTATAAGTAACATACAGAGCACATTTCCATAGAGCAACTTCTCATGAAACAAATTTATTATGCAAAATGACTCCTCTAGGAAATTATTAAAATGAAGCATTAATTGAGAATTTGTTTCATGAGGACAGACGGTCTTAATTTTTGAGCTAAATGTAGACCACAGGGGAATAGGATGAAATCATTGGGTTTTTTTCAACCCCTGGAGTGAAGTCACAGAGTGCTAATTTTAAGTTGAAATGAATGTCAGCTTCTAGCACTAGAAACTGAAGTTTCATGGGGATTTTAATACCAAATTTAAAACTCACTCATTTCTTTTCACAAAGCTTTGGACTTAATACTATAAAATTCTGAGTGTTCTGACCCCACCCCATGGTGCTATGAACATGAATTTAAGGTTATAAACAAATTTTACAGAGTTCTTAAGTATTCATGCCAATCATGAGCAGGACATTTGGATCAGATTCAACTTACACAAAAACGATTTGCAGCTTCTGCTGGGTTTTGGTTAGGACCATACGCTAATTTGGCTGTAGAGACATGCAGATTGATGAATTTTGAGAATWATTCTTCACAGCCATTTTCATTTTATGGGTAGAGACTAGATCTTCTTGCATAATGTTTAAGGAGAGATGCAGCAAACCTTTTAATTTTGCTTTTATGTTTGTTTCTCTGTTTTTCTGTGTATTAATACACAACTCCTACTTGTCCTTTTCTTTTATATGTTAAATACGTTATGTTCCTCCCACCTTTTTTATTTTATTATTTTCTGAGAATCATGTGCTAAGTTAAACAATGGGAACGGTACAAAACTTCCTGCAGCTAAGAGCTATGTCTATACCCCTTCATCATTAAGGGTGAAAGCCAAGAATATGTGGCAGGTGAGAACAGCCTTGCATCATCCATTGGATTAACAGCCAACCCAAGGGAAAACAGGAGATATTATTATGTAATCACCAAGGTCATTTTATCATTGCTGGACTGACCTTATGAATGTTAACTGTAGAAAATTATGTGTTCTGAAGCATATAAAGATCTTTTGACACTTCTAGACGGAAATTACCGTGCAATTTTTAGGACCATGAAAGACAACCTGAATACACCACTTACTAATTAACGATAAAGATCACATTCATAGGCTAAGAAAGAAGCCCTTCTTTCCAGTGCCTGCTGTCTGCTCTGTTTCTGAGCTAAAGGAGACTGCCCTTCTTGAAGAAAACTGGCATTTGCTACGCAAAACCAGTATCCTCCTCATACTGCTACAGGGCATGCACAGAGTATTAGGGCATATGTTCACGTTACCTTCAACAATGCTAAAATGTCATATTCTGTGAGTCTAAATTAGCTCAGGTTGGGGCTAAACATTGTCTTGACAACATATTGACCCAGTTAAAATACCAAACTAAAGTAAGACACTATTTCATAATAATGTAG
This sequence comes from Phoebastria nigripes, assembly GCA_035582835.1. Taxonomy (NCBI): domain Eukaryota; kingdom Metazoa; phylum Chordata; class Aves; order Procellariiformes; family Diomedeidae; genus Phoebastria; species Phoebastria nigripes. The sequence continues at coordinate 3,494,453 of JAYKAV010001000.1, read as the reverse complement.
CTAATGAAATTTCAACTGTCCTGTATGTTTCTGCATTTCATTTTTCAGTTACAAACAGATGTGAGTGACTTTGCTTTGATGTGGATAGGAATCATTGTTTTTAAACCGGGTTCATATTTCTGAAGAACAAAGCTTTTATTTACTTGCCCATCTGCCTCATGTGGTGCTGAATTAGTCATTATGCCAATATTCCATTTCCAGAGTTTCTTACCCCTGTTCAGATTTTTCTTTGGAGCAAAAATTTGAAAAGCTTATAATTAGCTTTAACAATTTTAAAGTAACTATTTAAAGCTGGTGGCAAACTTCCTGGGGTTTTTCCAGTCATGACAGAATGTTATCATTGGAGATAAACATGGAAAGTGTTCCAACTGAATATATGCATGTGTGCATATATATGTTATATCTGTGTATCTTTGCGTGTATTGGGGAATTAGAAATCACAGTGATGGGAACATTTTTAGAGGGCCAATAAATAAGGCCAGCTTCAAAGCAACATTTTATTAGACTGATATTCAGTAACAATACACATTGCCAATCATTAATTCTTAATCACTGTCAATCATTATCAACACATGTTCGAAGTATTATCCTTAACAATCTTGTAAACTAGCTGAGTGTAAAAAAAAAACCCATGGACCTTATACTGTATGGTTAGGACTGATGGCTATAGTCCTTGATGGTCTTAGTCGCAGAAGTCAAGGTGATCAGAGTTGAGAGCTCTTCAACAAGGAAAGCTGCAACTGAAGGAGGCTTTTTTTCCCCCGCAGTCTGTCCTCTGTCCTTAGTGTTTTATGCTTCTCACACCATCCTGTCAGAGTTCTTTTTATTTTGGGGTTCTGGAATTCTGGCTTTTGCCTGGCATGTTTCTTGCTTATTTGGCAGGATTACTCTGGTTTTATGAGACACTTTCTGCTTTTTCTGCAGGATAATTTTGGTTTCCCTGGACATCTTTCCTGCCTGCTCTACATGCTTTGTCTTTCGTGCAGATTTTACTGCTGGCAGATGTTTTTCTCTACCCCATTTGTGCAGCTGTACCACAAATCTCTGTATGCCCCTTTGTGGTATGTATGTACATACATATAAATATATACATACTTAGCTGCGTTATACAAAAATGCTTTTTGCTTGGTTTTGTTGTTCGTATTGTTAAAATGTTACAAAATCCTTATGTACTCTCAGTGGTTAGGCTGTTTTAGTGTTCTTAGGTCTAGGTTAAGACAAACAAATATTAATTATATCTTAGTCTGCTTCTGCTCTAGGGATGCATCAGGCCTCTGCCTTGGCTACAGAAGTCTCTCCATCATCACTTTTGTTTTCTCCCTACTTAGAATATGCCATTATTACAGTATTGCAGTGATAAACATTAGAAAAGCATGTAAAGGAGTATAAAGGGTGTGCTTTCCCTTTGTATTTTGATCTTCAGTACAATTACTTTTTTTTTAACTGAGCTATAATATACTTCTCATTACCATCACAGTTTTTCTTGAAAACTTGCCAGTTATGGTGTCCAACTGAGGATAGAGGAGCTTAAATTTAGGAACTTTTAATTGGAGATAATTTAGTCTGCTTGTGTGGTTAACATTTCAGTGATGTTGTTGACCTTAGTCCAATGTCTCATTGATATGATAAAAATGAAGAAAACTTCTGAAAAGTCTGCCTTTTGTTTCTTCTGTGTTTTGTTAATCTTTATACTTTACTATTTAATATTTACTAGACATAAAAAAAAATGCTACACCCTTTTCTTATTTTACTGCTCAGTTAGAATGTTTTTATTTCTTATCTCTGTTGTCTTTCTGTGTGTTGCTACACCCACATCATGCCCAGAAACGTCACCTCAGTGTCTGAATTGTGTAGACTTTAGTTGGAATCAGTGGGATTTTTTCCCAGTAGTGTTTTAGAATTAAGCCCCCAGTCTTTTTATTTGGGTTACATTATCTCATTTATTTATGCGGATTTCTTCGTGTGATTTTTCTGCTCAAGGGTCTTCAAACTGTAACTAGAGTCAGCTTGTGCCAAAGCTGTATTTTAACAGCTAAAGTGTGTATGCATATAGGTATGTAGGTGTGTACATATGTGTATATATATGCACACAGTTCATATTTTTATAATATATATTTACATGTACACACACATATATTTACAACCACTGCAGAAATCCTACTGTTTCCTACTTGGTTCCTAGTGTTTCTCTGTCACTATAATTCTGTTGTATCAAGTGCTATATCTTTTTCCTCTACAGAGATTTAGATCACCTGCATATTTGATCAAGGCACAATACAGCTCTTTCCAATCTTCATAAATATTAATAATGTTAATTAAATATTAAATAAAATAGTAAATCATAATTAAAATTAAAATATTAAATATTTATTGAAAGAGATCTAGTGTTGGTGACTCTGAGAGCAGATATCCAGAAATTATCTCCTAGTTAATGTTGTGCCATTTATAATTGTTATGATAATGGTCCAGCAGCCAATTATGTATTTCAGACTGCTATAATCATGTTCAAGTCACATCATTCTTTCTCCTTAAAGTAGATTTGTTGAGCTATATTGAAACCACTGATAAAATTTTATCAGTAAAATTCCAGTTTGGAGAAGGTGATTATAGTACGAGACCTGAGAAGTATGCTGATCAAAGCTGACACTTGCTCCCCAATTCAAAGGCTGCTGGCCTTGTAACTTGATCATTGAGTAGTTTAGAACATAGTGAAGGAATGCTATACTTCCTCCCTCATCACTGGGAGGAAAAAAAAAAAAAAAAAGTATTACGTCTCTACACTTTTTCCTGATTATGCTTTTTACTCTTGGAATTCTCACAATGGAAAAGCCAATTTGTGCTGGACATTTGTTATTTTATTTGACTAGTGGATATTATGTTTTTAGCATATCTGAGCTTACAACTCTTACTCTAACCTGTATTCAGTGTTGTAAAAAGAACTACTGGTCTTTCTCTGTTTTCTGCTGAAAAAATCCTGGAGGCGTATCACTTGGTCTTGTATGTTCAAATAAATTGCCAGAATCTTCTGGCAATTTTCTTCTGACAGTTCTGTTATCTTACTAAATCATTATTAAAGCTAACCTTGTAGCATGTATTAACATGAATTTGAAATACAACTTCACAAGTTAAAAAAAAAAAAAAAAAAAATCGTGATATGCTACAGCTAGGTTCCTTGCATTTGCTGCATGTTTTCTGTAACAGTATTTTCTGTATCTTTTCTGTGAAGGGTTGATTACTGGGGGAATTTGAGCTGTAAAGCAACTGGGGCAGAAGAAATTCTGTTTCCAAGTTGTTTCCAGGTTCCAGCCTCCCACCCTGTCATAACTGTCAATCTGTTTTTTCTGTGGGGATCTCTCATTCATCATGTCAGTAAGGAAAAATAGCTGCTAACTGGGAGAAGGGAGAGCATTCAATACTCCAAAGATTTTAATGTTCCTCACCTTGATTTCATGCTATAGTAAGGTTGCATTAGGAAGACTGGGCTCCAATAGGAAGAGAGTTGCTATCAGATYGAGGGAGGTGATCCTTCCCCTCTACTCAGCACTGGTGAGAGCACATCTGGAGTTCTGTGTCCTAGTCCTGGGCTCACCAGTACAAGACAGACATGGRCATACTGGATTGAGTCTAGCAAATGGACACAAAGGTTATTAAGGGTTTGGAGCATCTGACATAGGAGGAGAGGTGCTGACATTGTTCAGCCTGGAGAAGAGAAGGCTTGCGGGGGATGTTAGCAATATGTATAAATGCTTTATGGGAGGATGGAAAGATGGAGCCAGACTCTTCATGGTGATATAATGTGAAAGGAGGAGAGACAGTGGGCAAAACTGAAATAACAGAGATTCTGTTTAAGCAGAAGGAAAAAAAAAAAAAACCAAAAACTGTGAGGTTGACCAAACACTGGAACAGGCTGCATAGAGAGGTTGCAGAGTCTGCATCCTTGGAGGTATTCAAAACCCAAATGGACATTGCAACCAGCTCTAGCTGACCCTGATTTAAGCTGGAGGTTTGGACTAGGTAGTCTCCAGGGATCTCTTCCAACCTCAACTATTCTGTGATTATATGTTTCATACCACGTATGTCACAGGAGTTGGTATTTTTAGTGCAAAATTGACACTAATTTACTAGAATGTAAATGATGATAACATGGAAAAAGTCAGGTTATTAATGCTTATACTGTTTTTCCTCTGTTTATGCTGCTTAATTTGGTTTTAACTGTTTATAATTTTCAAATATTTAACCCATTTTCAAATATTCAAGAAACCTGTCTTAGATTATTTTCACTAAAACAGCATTGGGAAGAGAAGTATAAAGAACTGGCATAGCTCCTGGAAGCATTAGAAGCAGAGTGTCTGATACGAAATTCTGCTGCTTATCTTTTTCTTCCAAGTGTAAAGTGATAACGTGTACTGAAACCTAGAAATCTGTCTCAAACAATTTATTTTTCATGGAACAGACTAGATGTCACAGGCAAATTTGAACAAAGCACTTGATACAACAGGCTGAAAACTGAATATGCAATAAGTAAATGTGAGCTCTTTTTTGGTGAACCAAAAGATATTTGAATATCCTATCCTGAGTCCTCAATATCCCAAGTAAAGCATATCTTAAAAGAAATAGGGAAAGTCTGCTTTCTTTCTGTATTAGTGTTCATAGGACCTGGTTTTATTAGCTTTTATTTCTGGSCACATTTGTGTTCCCATATGAAAATTCTATTCCACTTGAAATTGTGGAGGCTGAGATAATAATCATCAGCCTAGCACAGCACAGCTATTTGAAATAGCTGATCTAACAAAAAATGGGGCTAAAAAGAATCAGAACATGTAAGTTTCTGTTAATTTTTAAACGGTGCTTTTGTAATTTATCTGCTGTCACCATGTTTTGTCAGTTAATTTCCTATAGACTAATATTTCCTGAAAAGCTAGCTTGCTGTTTCTTCCCTTCTTTTATGTAGCAATTAAGAATTAAAAATAATTATCCCTTTAAATTATGTCAAGATATTTGCTTTTCAACAATTGTACTGTAAATGGTTTTAAAACTACTATGGAATTAAATCAGAAAGAAAGATGGTGAAATACTCATACTGCAAATAATACATGCACCACCTACTGTTGGACACTTTGATTGATAGTAAAACTGTATTAAACTACATTGTATAGGCTCGACCTTTATCAATCTAGTATAGGTATTATTTATAAATATTTATGTTGAAACAGATGAGGCTAAAGGAGCATTTGGAGTAAAGCAGTCAGGCTTTCCATCTGTTTCTACGTGGACACTAATTTTAAAAAATTCAAATATAAATTGTACACATTTTGTGAAAAAAGAACAGTTAGGTAGTAAAAAGAGATCTTAATTAGTGTCTAAATTAAAAGAAAGATAAGCAGAAGTCTGTTGTTATACATTTTGTTTAGTAACAGACTCCTGGCTATGAGTAGTCAATTAGTTTGCGTACAGCTGCAGACCAAGCAAAGTGCTCAGTGAGACTGTTCTCCTCAGTGGGCTACCTCTTAGAGCTATGCTCACGGATTACTCCAGAATGTGCAATGCACAGCAATTTAATATTCCCTACATTTAATTAATGGATAAGGACAAAAACATTGCTGTCATTAATACTTGCAAGCCAGAATTGAACGTAATGGGCTTTCTCTAATGCAATTGACAGGAAAATATGGTCCTCCTTTCCTAAATAGCATATAAATAAACATTGAAAAAAACAGCTTCTTTCTTCTCCTGTTCTACATTTCCATAATTTAGGAGAAAATAGCTTATGTGAAAAGGAACCTACATTACATGTTTTTACTGTATCAACATTAATGTTTTCCAGAGATTACTAGATACATCAATAGAGATTGTTTGCCTCTCTGGTAAAAGAGGGCATAAAAGTAAAGGAATGTGAGGAGAATGAAGTGGAGTAAAATTTCAAGATTTATGCACAGGTGTGTGGGGAATCAAGCTTGCTTTTGCTTCTGTTAATTTGTAGCCCATTTTGGCACTGGTTCAAGATTGTGTTTTTTTTTCTTCCTAGCCTGAAGAATTAATCCCAAAATGGGTGATTGAATTATAGATAAAAGTAATTTTGGTAACATGACTTGCTGTCTCGGATGTTATCAGAGAAGCTGCTAACTGAATGGAAGACTCTACTCAGCACAGTTCTGGTAAGCGTACTGTACTCTTCATGTTTAATCATGAAGCTGAATAGTGCAATGTATGTCCAACTTAAGAAATTGATGCATATCACAGTGACTTGGTTAATCTCATATTTGTAAATCACAGAAAATTCTCAGCTATTTAATGTATACATTATAATGTCTAATGGCACTCTCGTTCTTTTCTACATGTCCTTGTTTACAGCAGTTTTTTGCAAGACTCCCAGGAATTTTTGAACACTGATAAGCATTTTTAATTTTTATAAGAGATACTGAAAAAAAGTTTGTACACCCAGAAGTTTTACAAAGAGGCAATATGTAAAAATAAATGTACCTATATCTGCCATGTTTTGTATATTCTCTATCATAATATTCTACAAGAGGGCCAACTGGATAAAAATGTAAAAATGTAGATGCTGTTGTGCTTAGGTAATACAATCATTTCTATGAAAAACTAGGTGGTTTTAACTTAATTTATGTACGTTAGAGAAATCAGCATGAAGTAGCAGTGTTGTTGCCGTATACACGTGATATGTTTCTGCTATGGAGATTTCAGAATTTCAGACAACGAGGTCAGTGGCTACCTGACCTGAATTTAGACAACCATGTTAGAGAGGAAATTGGTTCTAGTATATAATTTCCTGAAACATCCTCAGGGAGTACAGTTACGATCACTTAGTGGCTTTAAATCAATGCAGCTGGAACAATATTTGTAATATTTGGCAGCTTAAAAATATTTTTAAACATGAAATTATGGATAACACTTTGGCTAATGATTCCATTCAGTTTGTATCGTGATCAAAACCAGTAATGAAGAGCTGCATGGTTATGTAGCACAGATTCTGCCAAATGGCAGTGTGCAGATACAATAACAAAGAACGACCAGTGTGAAAAGGATTATTTCGTTAATTCAGAGATAGGTAACTGCTTCTGTTCAACTTTATTTGTGAAGGTTTTTGCCTCTGGAAAATTGAATAATGTAGATAAAATTTGGTTGAATAACTGAAAGCAGAGCAGGTCATGCTTCATGTAGGGAATGATTATCCTGCAGATTTGAAAAGGATCAGGTAGGGAAACATTCTTGAGTTGATTGACCTATAGCGTGCAGTTAATATGCTATCAAACTGTTGAAAACAGTTTGAGAAGAGTGACTAAATCCAGACCAGGCAGTCTATTCAGAGTTCTTGTCTGAACAGATATGATAGAAAGTACATTATGTTGCAAAATGAAGAGAAGCAAATACAGAGGGAGAAAAAGCAAAAATACAATGTGAGCCAAAGAGAAAAGGGAAGAAAATGATCAAGGCAAAATACAAGGAAGGACTGAACAAGTCTTAAATAAGGATTGCTAAACTTGGAAGTTGTAGGTGTTTAGCAGTACCTCTGCAACCGAATGATTAGGGTAAAAGAAAATCTAGGCAATAAATGTGAGTGGAGTAATATTTGAATAAAAATACTGCAAAAGAGGCTTAAGGAGTAATAATAACTAAAGTTGAAGGAGATTTTATACTCAAATAAGGTTGCAAATCAAGAAAATACTATACTAGTAGTTTATCACAGTGAATTTCTTGTAAACACCAAGTTAACATTGCTTTAGGATTGATGCAACCCCTGTGATACCGCACTGAATTAATTAAGTTAATAAAATGGACTATGTACAAATAATAGCAATCAAAAATGTTTTTGTTATGTGACTTGAATTTGAAAATGTGATGAGATTGTGAACTTGGAAGCATTAGTAAAACAAGGACAGGCTAGCAGAACATGTGAAGTCAAGGCTGCCTTACTCTGTGCTCCTACCGTGAAGAGCCAAACCAAGTTGTCAATCAGTAGCAAAAAGGTTGTGCATTACTTCCCTGCTTCCTGTGAAAAACAAAATGTCCCCTAGTGCATAGATAATCCCAGATTGTTAGAACAGTGCTTTGTGATTATAACTATTAGATAATAATGATGTTACAATTAGGAGAGCTGTAATTTCACTTTTTCTCATGTTTTTAAAAGGATCTCTAGGACCCAACCCCACAACCAATGGGGCCTGCTTTAGATTTATCATTAAATGAGACTAGAGAAATGGAGCATTAATGGTTTCTTTYTATTCTAGCATCTAGCTTTAATCACAGTCTTTTTACTCACTTTTTGGTATCATTGAAATTAGAAGTTGCACATCTCTTTTTTTGTATTAAAAATCAATTAAAATGTTTTTAGATTAGTGTTAAATCAGTTAAAAGAGAACATTTCCATTCTCATTATAGACATGTAAAAATATAATATTCAGGCTTCAGAATTGCTGAATACCCCCAGTCTGAGACAGTGGAATAAGCAGGTGCTCAGAAAACAGCAGCAGAAGTTGACAGTCTGTAAGAGGGGCAACACAAGGCACTTCTGTTTCCTATCTATTCTTTCTCCTTTAAATATTGTCTTTTCATCCTTGACTTATACTCTGTCTCTGCTTATTTCTCCTGTTGATCATTTCCCTTATCACCTGCCACTTTCCATTCTTTCTGCTTTTTTGCTGTGGATTATACTGTCCTCTGCTCTCCAGCAGCCTTATCAACAGCCACTTTCAACTTGCAAGGAACTTGCAACAGCGTTCCCTTCTATCCTGTTAAAGAAGCACTATCCCAATTACTGGAAGCAAAAGCCAGAGAGAACTTGATTTTTATGCTGAAAAAGCAAATTAGCTGCATGACACAGCCAAACACCCTCTTTTGTGGTAGGATACATCAATTTGGGAAGATACAGTTCCTCAATCTATGCTGAACTCCTACAGAGTCAACACATGCAAAAATACAGAAAGATAACTTTGTTAGTAGCATCCTGTATCAATAGCATGAGATTGAATCGTTGTATCTTATAAAAGAAGGTAGCAAACCTAGCCTGAGAGCATGTATTTTAGCTGCTGTTCTGGGAGCCAGGGAGATGGTCAGGTCTTCTTCCATAGTAGAGTATTAAGTTGTTGCTAAGAAGCAAAGGCAAAACTCACATTAATCCCAAAATTTAACTGCAGTTTTGTCTACGTAATAATTTTGAAAACAAGCCTGAGGACTTTGTCCCACAGACTGTGTGGACTTTCTTTAAGATCAAAGCCCAGAATTACTCCAGAACGTTAGCATACCGTTTGTAGGTTGTAGTCAGCAAATTTCATTTGAACTATGGAAAATAAAATGCTCCCTCTGGTAAGAGGAACATAAAAATGTGTTTCTGCAGTTCCTTCAAACTGTTGCTTTGTTAAAACATGGACTACAAATATGATTGAGTTTGACTCAGGAGAGTATTTACTTAAATAAGCTGTGGCATATACTGTATAACTACTCCATTATTTTCCACATGTTTCTCTTCTTTTGTGGCTACATTCTTGGTTTCAGGAGAGAATGTACTCCTCTTAGTAGCAAGCCTAATTTTTTCCCCTTTATGAGGTTAAAAAAAAGGGCAAAGCTTACAAAACCATACCAAAGATATATGAGCCTCAAACTTGGCCCGTTCAGCTCTTTCATTCAGTTACATTATACTAAGGAAACATATTTTTATCTCTTACTAGCAGTTCCCATAAAAAGGCTGATTTGGCAATATGCAGATTAAAGAGAGAAAAAAAATCATATTCCAGGTAGTATGACATCGTGTGCAGCAAAACTAAGTTTGAGTGAGATTCTCTTTCAATTCCTTACAGCTGTATCCTAATCTGAGCATTAATCAGCACAGCTCTACATGGCATTTCTTTAATTTCCCATGGATATTTCCTGTCCTTCAGAAGTTCCTCTGAATCCTTATTATTTTTGTGGTATGCATGTGATGTGACAATCCTGTCTGGCTAGGCAAGACAGGCAAGAACTCTCTTTGCCCCGTGCTATTCTAGCTCAAATTTCATATTTGAACAGTAAGTTTGAATTTCTTTTTCTGTGTACCTTTCCCTTTCCCTCCCCCCCCTTTTTTTTTGGAGCGCTCTCCCACTTTTGAGTAAAAGATGAAGTCTTTAAGTTCAATTGTTCTTGTGAGGTCTGTTAGCACTTACTCCTAAAATGCATTTTACGATTGCCATGGAAGAATCCTACACACAGCTTTAGAAATTTCGGAAAGGTCTCGCACTTTTTTAGTCAGTAACGTGCTGCCAGCAATTCTTGGCATGTGTTCCATGTGCTGCGCTTACATAGCCAACTGGTAGCTTTTTAATCAAGTTGGATGTGAAAAAACAGATATCCTTTTGTGTGAAGAAAGAATGATTGGGGATATGTCATACAAAGCCTACATTAAAAAACAGATTTTAAAATTTCCACTGCAACCTTACAGAGAGTAGAAAAAATAGACATTAAAACAAATGAACTTCAAAATGCAGTTCAGTTATATTGTGACATCCTTTGAATAGCTTTACATAAAGTTTCTTCCTAGTTACGGTATTATAAAGATTTTTGAGGCATTCATGATGCATGCCAAGATGGTAGGAAGCAGCAGAATTCATTCAGCACTTGGGGAAGAGGAAATATTAGTGAGGAAAATAATCTAATGAACAGACAATTTATGTAGTCTATCTTGTGCACAGGGGATTGACCATGCCTCCATATAATCTCCCCCCTGGGAAGACTGTAAAATGTACGTTGTATCATCACATGTATTGCAAAATCCTGACAGTAGGTCCTTTTTACTACACCAGTCTTGCATATTCTTTATTGGATGTCTCATATTAACTAATGCATAGAAATACAGCTGGAATCAATTAAAAGCATCTTTTCGTAGCATCTTTAAGCATAAGTGCTTTGTTGGTTTTGGAACCAGTTGATGGGTTTAAGAGAGGTTCTTCTTAAATTTTCACACAGTATAGAGAGAATTTGAAAAGAAAATGGGCAAACTTCTTTTTCTCTTTCATTTACAGACATAGCAGTTGAGACTGGAGAGAAATAGTTCCTAAACAATATCCATTGCATCAAACAATCTGTAAGTATAAAATAGAATCAGTATGAGAAAGGGAAAGTCTGATTTATTTTTTGAAGAAATATGTCTTGCAGAAGATCATTATTGCAAAATGATTAGTATGATCCTCGTCAACAAGCTCAGGAAGAGCATTGCTATCCTTTCAGTCTTTGAAGGATATGAAATGAATGGGACTACTTACATGCTTAATGTGAAGGAGATGGTTTTGTACCTTGCTGAACTGGGATCTAAAGCAGTGCCCATCTGTTTCAGTCAACGAAAATTCTATGAGATCCAGTTGTTGTGTCAGTCCAGCTTCAGAGAGTGGAAGCAGGAGACTCTGCAGAGCACAAATTTATTAGATAGGAATCACAGGTGCACTATACCATCTAGTATAGTATTCACCGTCTTGTACCATACCACACTGATACCCATCTCCATCAGTCAGGTTTGTGCTGCATCCATACCAAAGTATTAGTACTTAAGCTGTGCGAAGTGGTGCTATACCCAGGGCTACAAACCTCAGGCTTGATTTCGTAAGAAGCGAATATTAAATGGAAACACAACGAGAGTATTACCCCCTTTATATGACATTTGCAAGACCAGTACTGGAACACTAGTTATAGGCTACCCACGTTTTAAGGAGGATGAGATTTTATTAAAAAATGAGAAATATGGCTAACAGAGAAGCTCGAAGTTAAGCAGTGACTTGATCATGGACTATTGGTCATGTTCACAGAGGAAAGATTTTTCTCATAGTAGGCAACTCTTTAATCTGTTAGATACGACAAGTCAGTCTCTGGAAACTGAGATTACAAGCAAGGTGCAAATTTTAACAACATAATCAACTATTGAAAAACATACCTGTAGAGGTGGTAGATTCTCCGTTACCTTCAGTCTTTAAATCAAGGCTGAATGCCTTTAGGAGATACAGTGTAACTCAGATACTGTGGACTTGGTGCAGAAGTTTCTGGTGAGAGTCAGAGGAGGTCAGACCATGTGGCAATTGTCCCTTCTGATCTTAAATCCTCTGGGTTGGAAGCACAGAATTCTCTTAATACTTAATGCTAGACTGTTTCTCCATGTATCAAGAAATGTTCAGCTAGTTCAGAAAAAAGCTCCATAGGCTGTTGCTCAAATGTGATCTAGTTGTATTTAAGCAAAAAACAATTTGGGGGATCAAGTACTATCTAGACATCCTAATCAGGATGTGGCCCTATTGTATTGCACACTCAGTACGTGCAGTAATATCTAGCCCTGGGTATTAAGAGTTGTTCAGTAGAAATTGAAAGGATTTTTAAAAGCACTCATTGAGATTTTTTGATACAGCTCCAGAATGAATTAAGAAACTATTTTTTAATGACCACAGGGACTAGTCATCTCTGAGGAAGGGAAAAAAATGGTAGCCTGGAGAATAAACACGAGATTGGTAAATTCTTTTTAATGAAAAGACTCAGACTGAGAAAATTCATCAATAAATGTGAAACATCAATAAATGTTTAACATTTAGGTTTGGTTTGTGTTCACATTCCAAACTAATATAGTTAGAGACGCTTAAACATTTGTGGGTGTTGAACATATGTTTACAGAGTAATTATATTTAACATCAGGAAGATCACAAAACACTTTCCATATTCCTGTGTTATGTGCCCTTTTGTATTAATGTTTTCTAAATGTCATGTTGAATAGTATATTAAATTCCAGCTTCTTTCTAAGGTACCTGAGGTGGCTGCTTTAGAAGATATTTTTCTCAGCTGTAATAACTTCTTGCATTTAAATATACTGTTAGTATTTCCATATATCCTGTTACCTTGACATTTTCCAGTAGGCCAACAGATTAAGGTATTAATATACTGCATGATTAAGCAAGTTTTTCACTGTAGCTATACTTGTGCATTTCAAATTGTCAGTTTGTTGCTACTGAGATTTCCCCTCTGTACAGGATTACCTTTGTTCAAAACGTATCATGCAAGTCAGTGATTAACAAGGGATTGGCTAATGTAGTTTGTTACATTATGCAATTTTGATATTGCACCTCTTTTTCACCAGTGGGGGAAAAAAAAAAAAAAAAAAGGCAAGTTTCTAAAACCTGCTTGTTCATCTGAACTCTCCATAGGGAGCTGTCACCTGGGCAGACTTTTGCAGGACTGGGCAAAGGAATGTTACTGATCAGAGTGAGCTGTCACCTTGGCTGATACCTCCAGGTCTGCTGAAAATAATTATATCGCAGTAAAGCTCCCACAGCATTTGCGAGGTCCCAGGGTCTGTCTCTGCAGGTAGCCTGCCTGGCTTGGGCTGGGGAACGGGGAGCACCAGTGGGTGCTTTGCTCTTCATTGCTCCCCAGCCCTTGGGGAAGGCTCAGACTTCGGGCCCCTGCCCTSCAGTAGAGATGTTGTGTCCTGCATTTCCTCCCTTCGGTTTAGGGCTGCCCGGAGCACTTTCAAGAGCACCTGCACTAACCTGTGCTTGAAGAAACAGTGTCCTGAACCCTTTGGCCATGAGCACAGATGCAGGAGAGCAGATTTTTGTAAAGGCAAACAGGAATTAGATTTCACTTAGTAACCATCCCATTAACAAATGATAACTTGTTACACGCTCCCTCTCCTATCTCAGACTCTATAGCACTTTTTCTTTTTTACAGATAAATTAAAGCCTGCATAAATTGTAAGTGGCAGCCCGACATCTGGTGGTTGAGGCAGCCATAGCGGCATTTAGAGGAACCGGGGCTCAGCGCGCTCCTCGGGCCGTGGCCCGCAGCGGGCTTTGTCTTTTAAAGGGCGGGGGGGGTGGAGGGGGGGAAGAAAGATATTAAAAGTAAGCTAGAAGTTACTTTACTGTACAAGGCCCGTGAGCATGTGAGGCCAGGCAGACGAAGGTCCCCGCCCCGCCCCGCAAGGCGGGGGCGGAGCTCTGTCACCCTCGGCGAAGGACAGGCCGGGGCAGCGCGCCCTTGGTGGCCCGGCCCGGCCCGGCCCGTCCTCTCCCGTCCCCGCCCCGCGGCGCAGCAGGCAGCAGGTGCGGAGGCGGCGTGCAGGGCGGACTGTCCCTTCCGGGCGCCCGTAGCGGGGCGGAGCCGTACGCCGGGGCTGCCCGGTCGCGCCGGTGTGTGGGCGGTGTGCGGGGAGCGGAGCGGGCCGCCATGGCGGCGGGCAGCGCCATCCAGATCCCYAGTCGCCTCCCGCTGCTGCTCACCCATGAGGGCGTCCTGCTGCCCGGCTCGACCATGCGGACGAGCGTGGACTCGCCGCGCAACATGCAGCTGGTACGCAGCCGGCTCCTGAAGGGCACCTCGCTGAGGAGCACCATCATCGGCGTCATCCCCAACACCAGCGACCCCACCTCCGACTGCGACGACCTCCCCTCCCTGCACAGGTGCCGCCCTGTCCGGCTCTCGTCGCGGCCTCGGACGCTTGTCCCAGCTGCCGCCGTACCGCAGCGCGCGGAACCTGGCCGTGCCTCCCCGGCCGGGACGGTGCTGCCCCCAAGCGAGCTCGCCATGTTGTCGCCTCCGCGGGGGCGTAGGGCTCGCGGGGGCGTAGGGCTCGCGGGGGCGTAGGGCTCGCGGGGGCGGGCCTGGCCGCGGGGGCGAGGCTCTTCTGCTCCGCCGCCCTGTGGGAAACGCTTCTCCCGTCGGAGAAACTTTTCTCGCTGCACCGGAGGAGCGTCCGGGCGGGGGCGGGGGCGGGGGAAGATGACGGGGACTGTCTGAGTGACGTCTGGAAGAGAAGTTTGAAAAAGGAGACCAAGGTGGAAGAGGAAAATACGGTCAAAGAACGCAGGCCACGAGCATTTAGGCCGTCGCAGTTGTTAACGATAACATTTTTTGACAAATAAGTAGCATGGATAGTGACCTAGTTCACATAAAATGAAAACGAATTGTATTTCTGTGGGATAAAGCATGAGTAAAACTAGCATGCTGTAACCGTTACTCTCAAAACTTTATCACGTCAGTGGACTTGGTAAGGTTTTGCAAGAAAATAACTTCTCTTTTAAATCTGCTTGAACAGGTACATGTGATCTGAAACGTTTGTTCAGAATGAGGCCAACAATTTCACTGAAGAACTGTAAATTACAAACACTCAATTTTCCAATGCGTATAGTTTAAGCAGAAATGTCAGCATTCCTGTCCATGGCAAGATCCATTAAATTATTATGAAAAAGTTACATGTGTTTCTAAATCAGGTGACTGTATTGTATTATCCCAGTCAGTTTTTTAGTTAGCTTTTTCGCTTTSAGGTTTTAGGATTTGGTTTTGTAATTTGTGTTACAAAGGAAATTGTATAATTTGGTTGCCTTTCATGATAAGGGACTATGACACAGGAGGTTCTTGCAATCTATAGCTCAATTGCTTCCTGATAAGAGGTACGCAAAATGTTCTGTGGGAGGTGACAAATAATACGAAGATTTGATCTGTTTTTAGGATTGGCACTGCTGCCTTGGCAGTTCAGGTGGTTGGTAGCAACTGGCCCAAGCCACATTATACGTTGCTGGTTACGGGCCTCTGCCGATTCCAGATCCTACAGTTGCTGAAAGAGAAGCCGTATCCTGTTGCTGAAGTTGAACAGTTAGATCGACTTGAGCAGTTTACTAATCAGCTTAAATCTGAGGAGGAACTTGGAGAGTTGTCAGAACAATTCTACAAGTATGCAGTGCAGGTAAATTGTTTTAATCCTATGTATGATATATCAATGTATTTATAGGTATATATGGGGGGKTTTGTTTGCTTCCTATCTGCCTTTCTCTCTCTATAGTTCTTATATTTTTCAGTGACTAATAGAGTTTCAGTACTTCTGCTACAAAATATTTTTGTTACAGCTTAAGGTTTCTGTGTGGAGTTCTAGGCTGTCTACACAGCTCATTGCAGGATGAGTCTGTGTATGTTAGTGCTATGATAAGTTGGTATTATTTCATATATAGCAATACTATAGGAATACTTTTGAATTTTTTTTTTTCCAGAATTAATGATATATACAATGGATTGATTTTTTGTGAGGTTGTTTCTTTTAAATTATTAAAGGGAAAAGAACCCTCTAGAGCCTTGATTATAAACAGATGACCMCAGGTATAAGGAATTTGAGTTTAAATGATGCGTAGAAGAAAAGTCATCGTAGTGTTAACATAACTGGGAAAGTTTTTAATCAGGGTGTGTGGGGGGAATAAGAGATATAGGCATTGAAAAAAGTGCTGCAAACAATGATGGTATTTTTGAACTTCTCGAACAAGCAGAAAGCCCAAAGTCTTGATTGCCCTATGCTGAGTTAGTGCCTCTTCTGTGAACTTCTTTTTTATTTATTTCAGTAGCTTTTTGGCAGGTACCTAGACACATTTCATACTGAAGATGCAATGCTTTTTAGGTCAGATACTCACTTAAATGATTTAAAAAGAAACGTAGCAACCATGAATATTGTTTATTGTGTGTTCCTTACAGTTGGTTGAGATGCTGGATATGTCCGTTCCTGCAGTTGCAAAGCTGAGACGTCTTTTGGACAATCTGCCTAGAGAAGCTTTGCCAGATATACTGACTTCTATCATCCGTACATCCAACCAAGAGAAGCTTCAGGTATTATGTTCTTAAACTTTTTTAAGGGGAGTTATGTATTTGCTTTTTTTTTTTTTTTTTATGGTTAATCACTTTTAGATAATTTTGAAATTGCTGACACTTGAGACTGTACAGTGATAATGTTGTGCTAGAAGTATTTGTGTTACAACTGAGCACTAATACTTGTAAAAAGCTTTTATGCTGTTGTTTGAAGTGTTTATATATCTATATGTCAGAACTGGCCTAATAGGTAAATGAATCTAGTTAGCATGGGAAACTGTTCATTTTATTAAACAATAAGAAATACAACGTGGACTTCCCATTCCCATGGTAAAGATGATAAATCTTTCTTCAAATTGTGTTGACATCTTGCTTACTTATCACAGTTGAGAGATCATTATACATCTCTTAATACCAACAGGTTAAGAATCAGGGGTTTTTTTATCTTTTTAAAAACATCTTGAATGTGGRGTTTTTTAAACACTGAGACACTGGTTAAATTTGCATCATATGTCAAAATAACTTTATGTGAAAATGATGCTTATGGCTTGATGCTTACTAGTCTGATTTCTATATTTGCTTGCTGTGTTCATAAGTTTTGTTGTTCCTTTTCTTTTGTCGCTGCCAGTGCTGCACATTCAACCTTGAATTGAAAGCATGAGTTAGGTTCTTTCAAAGCTATTCTTTCAAACAACAAATAGAAATTAATGCAGTAATTTAAAGTGAAGGTATGTACTGTAGCTGAATATCCTGCTGGAGGAAGGTACATTAGTTGTTAAATTTACCACGTTCTTTCTTTTATTAGAAGTGATAAAGAAAAGAGCAGCCAGTGGAAGCTGTGGAAATACAGAAGAGCGAAATTCCACCTATTTCCATGTATCAACATCATTTAACATGAAAATGGAATAGTGTATAAAATTTTAAAAAGACAAACAAAAGAAATAAAAACCCCCAAACCAAAACAAAAAAACCCCTTAAGGCCTAAGGTGATTTTTTTCTGGGTTAACCAGGGAGATCATGCTGTAACTTTCTTAGAGGGCTAGCTCTTTTCTGAGGCTCAGTAATTGAAAAATAGAATGCTGATAGATGTTTGCCACAGAAAATGTGACTGAAATGAGACACTTTAAGAACAGGATAAAATACTTTTTTTCTATTTTTGGAGTGCTTTGTAGTTTTGGCATCCAGACCCTTGAGGCTAGATTTTGTGTGCTGTATTCTCATTGCTTTTGTTGCTACCTTTTTTCCTAAACCATCTATTCTGTAACTCTCTGTTACTGTCAAAAGACAGTAACAGTACCCTCCATGTTCCCCTCCCCTAAACTGATGATCCATCAGCGTGAACTTGTTGGCTACTTATAACTCCTTGCTCTTAGATTTTAGATGCTGTTAGGCTGGAAGAAAGGTTCAAGATGACTATACCATTGCTTGTTAGACAGATTGAAGGCCTGAAGCTGCTTCAGAAAACAAGAAAGCCCAAACAGGATGATGATAAAAGGGTATGGACCTTTAAGTGTGGGATACTTAAACATTCTAAATAAGTACAAAGATGCACTTTTAAACAGGCTAATGAACGTGCATGATTTTAATCTGTGCAAGGTTTTAATTTATAGCCATAATTTTTCATGGTTAGTCCGGAGCTGCAGACAATATCTAGCTGGCAACTTTGGCTGTTTAGATACCTAAAAAAGAAAAGATGCTTTTAAAACTACCTAAGCTTTTTCTCTTTTTTTTCTTTTTTTTTTTTTTTTTTTTTTTTTTTTTTTTTTTTTTTTTTTTTTTTTTTTTTTTTTAATTTAATCTGAGCACTTTCTGACATTGAATAAATGCTCAGGTTCCTTTAAAGAGTCATTTGATGCCCAGTTTACTTGCGTGGTATGCACACGCTGAGTTTTGGCCTGTGCAGTGAAGGGTGTACCTTTTACTAATGGCATTGCAGGTGAATGATAGCTTTTGAAATACACCTTGTGTGTTGTAAAATGTAGTTTGCTAAACTAGGGCAGCTTAGACTTTTGCTGCGTCTAACTATACTGACGCAGATTAGTAAACAGGAAGTAATTGAGAAATGAAAAAAGGCGAGAGAGAAGGCTTGCCTGTTTTGTAAACATTAGGCTTATTCCGCTTAATATGGCAGGCTGCAATGCCCAAAAAATCACAAATAACTCTTTTCAGTTTTGTTCTTGTCTTCTGTTATCTGCTAATTAAGGGTGGATGATAAATGCGCTTAGGAAATACATACAGTAGAATAAGAACTGTAACTTTTTGAAGTAGTACCAATAACACTTTGTGAAGTTATTTATTGGATTAAAATCTTCTGAATTTTTCTTTGAAGGAGGCTCTCCCTTGCACCTCTCCCTCCCATGCACCTTGCATGTTTTTCTCGTGGTTTCCATTCAAAGCCAAAGTACACACCTTATTTAAAAACCAGAACCTGATGCTGTTCTCTGGCTCTGTATTTCATTTYGTAGGTTGTAGCTATTCGTCCTAGTAGAAGAATCAATCACATTCCAAGCACTGCAGAAGATGAGGAAGAAGAAGAAGATCATGATGATGTTGTCATGCTGGAAAAAAAGATTAGAACATCCAGTATGTCAGAACAAGCTCTTAAAGTTTGTCTTAAGGAAATAAAGAGGTAGGAGACTTTCAAATGGTGGTTTCTTCTCTTATTTTATTTTTTAAAACAAATCTTGCATTGTCCTTTTCATATTTGATGATATGTTTGTGTTGGTTGTGTTTTGAAAATGTTTTTTAAAAATTTAGTAGAGTACTGTTATTTGCTTATAAATTTACTCATTTCATCTTTTTGGAACATCAGAGGTGATGACAAAGAAATATGAAGTCTTCTAGATATGGTTTATACATTAATATAGCATTAAACTGTAAGCTCTAAGCCTCTATGTTACGAAGATCTCAAAAAAAAAAAAAAAAAGATACCAAGACTGCAGTTGTTAATAATTAATGAATAAACTGACCCAGTTTTGAGTCTTTTTTCCTCTGTTTTTCTCTGGTGAGGGCATAACTRTGCTATCCATGGTGATATGATGGTTAACAACATCTTCTTCAGTGAGGATGCATATATAGTGGTGCRCGTATTGTGTATGCAATGTATGCATAGGGAACTGACTCTTTTTTTTAAATTTCTCTTTGTATCCTTTAAATAACCTATTATTATGCAAAGATGATTTCCTAATTGATGGAATAGTGACTTGCTTTTTTAGTATTACAGTTGTAAGAAAGTAAGAGGGTATGCTGATGACCTCAAGTTTGTTGAATATCTATCTTGTGGTGCAGGAGAGTCTTACTTTGCAGTTAATTCCTGATTAGCCTTTTGAATTCTGTGCATGTATTTCCAGATTAAAGAAGATGCCTCAGTCAATGCCAGAATATGCTTTGACAAGAAATTACTTGGAACTGATGGTAGAATTGCCATGGAACAAGAGTACAAAAGGTAAACCCTTCTATTATTGTTGTCTTTTGCRCAGACATTTTAGGACAAGTAGCCATCACGTAAACACTACATACTTAGTTCTGTCTTGCAAATGTTTGTCTCATTGTTTGATCATAAAAATGTCATTAATATGTTACTCAAGTCTTACGGTCTGCCTGGCTTTAAGTAGTATCTGTATACTGAATAGCCTGTGTAGCTCAGTTGTACATCTAAGAATGTGAATTTGAAAAGTATTAAGAATATCTACACAGAAAAATGAAGGTGTTATTACTTACAATCTGTGCTAGCATGTATCTAAAATAATGAAGAAAAGAACAGCTAATTACTTTTTATATGTCAGACAAAAAAGCTTTTGTACATTTCTGTAGCATTAACCTTCCTGAAGAAGGTTCTGGCATGCCTTAAGTTAATCAAGTTTGGTAAGGAATAAAAAAGATGAAAAAGCACAATTGTAGTTAATTTTAATAATTACAACTTCAGATACAATAGAAAAAATGAGTGTCACGTCAGCTTTATACCACAGTTTTCAAAGTTGTGAGCAGAGARTGATACTATTAATATGGGAACAGTATGCAGAAATGGAGAGTGAGGAAAGAGTAGAAAATCAAATATGATTTTTCCTACTGACCAACACAAGTAGATTAAGTGGGCAAAATAACTTTCCAGAAGGTGTACGGCTGGAGAAACGGATTTCAATTCCTTCTAGCAGCTACTGAAGAATGAGGCTTTTGAATGGCATTTAAAACAATCTGATTGTAAAGAGAAATTTAACATACCACACCAGCAGAAACATTTGTCTATCTTTTGCCTTCTTAGTATGCATGGTGATGAATTTTGGCCATTTTGGACTAGAGCCTTGGCTGTTTACAAATCTTCTTGTAAATATTTTCTATAATCATTAAATTGTAAAAAGATCTGCCTACAGATCTTTGCAGATCTCTACAGTGAATAAAAGTATACATGAATATAAAAATAGAAAATCCAATAGAACATTATGATCATTAGTGAATTTTTTATTCAATGGTTCATTACAAAAATTTACATAGATGACGATGAGAATTTAATCACAGTTGTCTGTATGTGAAATATGCACACTTACTGGTATGAGGGGTCTGCATCTGGAATGCATTGAAGGGTGGGTGTGTGCAGAGTAGATAGACTTCACTGCTTCCTGCCTACTCTCTTTATGTTGTAGAGCAAAGGAGAAAACATCTGCTTTGTGCCAAAAATTCCTGCTCTGTGTAAAGCATTAGTTAATGTCTATTGGTGAGGCCTGACCATTTATCTCAAATTGTGGCAATTGCAAAAACCTAATTTTTCTAGTCCTAGTATCACAAGGGTATTTTTTACAGTTCCAAATCACTTTGTGTTGCATAGCAAGTAAAGCCTGCCCTTCAAGCCAATAGGATCTTGTTCTGTTTGTGAGATGGTTATAGACTCTTATCATAAGTAGATCATAGAATCATAGAATCATTAAGGTTGGAAAAGACCTTTAAGATCATCGAGCCCAACCATCAACCCGACACCACCATGCCCACTAAACCATGTCCCTAAGCGCCACATCTACACATCTTTTAAATACTTCCAGGGATGGTGACTCCACCGCTTCCCTGGGCAGCCTGTTCCAATGCTTAACCACTCTTTCAGTAAAGAAATTTTTCCTAATGGCCAATCTAAACCTCCCCTGGCACAACTTGAGGCCATTTCCTCT